>VXBJ01004059.1:80167-90312 GCA_013400055.1 Nycticryphes semicollaris
CAGCAGCGCCCGCCGCCGCACTGTCAGCAGCAGCAGCACGGCCAGGACAAGCAGAGCCTCCTCCTCCAGCAGCAGCAGCAGCAGCAGAGCCCATGCCTCCAGTGCAACAACTGCGCCTACCAGGGAGCTGCTGCGGCAACAGCGGGGGATAACCTGCCCCTGCTGCTCCGCGCCTCCTCGCCCCTCTCCGGCGCCTTCCGGACTCACTCTTCGCCGCTCTCCTCCGCCGCCTCCTCCCGGCAGGGCAGCCAGCTGAACGTCAGTGAGCTCACCCCCTCCAGCCATGCCGGCGCGTCCAGGCAGCCTCACCAGTACACCCAGTACCACCAGTGCCATAGCCTGCAGCAGCAGCAGGCAGCCAGCCCCAGCAGCAGTGTCAGCAGCGGCAGCGCCCACCATCACCACCACCACCACCATCACCACCACCACCACCAGCAACAGCAGCAGCGCCGGGAGAGCAACCCCTTCACCGAAATAGCCATGAGCAGCTGCAGGTACAACGGCGGCGTCATGCGGCCGCTCAGCAACCTGAGCTCGTCCCGCAGGAACCTACACGAGCTGGACTCCGAGTCGCAGCCACTTCAACCGCCGCTCGCCAGCCCTGCCGGCACCGGTACCCCCGCCGCCCCGGAGATCGTGGTCTCCAAGCCCGAGCACAACAACTCCAACAACCTGGCGCTCTACGGCCCCGCCGGCCCCGGCCCCGGCCCGGGCGGCTCCAGCAACGGCGGGGGCAAGTCCAGCAAGAAGAAGAACCAGAACATCGGCTACAAGCTGGGACACCGCCGGGCGCTCTTCGAGAAGCGCAAGCGCCTCAGCGACTACGCGCTCATCTTCGGCATGTTCGGCATCGTCGTCATGGTCATCGAGACCGAGCTCTCTTGGGGCGCCTACACCAAGGTACCCGCTGCCGGTCCGGCGGTCCCCGGCCCCTTGGAGAGCCCAGAGCGGCCGAGCTTCTCGTTTCCCGTTCCGCCCGTCCCGGCCTGTGGCGGGTTGCCGACGGTCCCCTCTCTGCCGCCGGCAGCCTGAGGCGAGCCAGCCCTCCATGGGACCGGGCGCGGGACTGCGACCGCGACCGGGGGTGGCGGTGGGGCGGGAGCGGGCCCTGCGTGCGGGTCTCTGAGGGCCGGCCGTGTCTTTTCTCTTGCAGGAGTCGCTGTATTCCCTTGCTCTGAAATGCCTTATTAGCCTGTCCACCATCATCCTGCTCGGGCTCATCATCGTGTACCACGCAAGGGAAATCCAGGTAAAACGTTTCCTTCTGTGGTGAGCTGGCGTGGCTCGGGGGTGCGAGGCGGTTTGTCTAAGGGTGCAGTGGTGGTAAGTACTCAGCAATTCCCGGTGGCTCGAAAAGCAGAAAGGACCTCTGCGTGCCTGCCCAAGTTGGTGAATGGACCTCAGCCCTGGAGAGAAACTGTTGCCTGCGGTTGTGCTATAGGATCATTTAGCCCTGAGGTTATAACATACTTTCTTGGTGACATGCGTGCCGTCTTCTGTAGCAGATGTGCAGCAACAGTCTTTTCTTTCCCAATGACTAAATCTCATGCTGTGTGTTTCATCTTGATGGCAAGGTTAATTGTCTTCACCGTGCAAGGTATGTAATCATCACTGTCTCAGAAAAAAGCTTACTCTAGGAGAATGTCTAAGAGGAGGGGGAAGACTTGTGTTTGACTTGTTTCCTTTAGTGCTGCACAGCCACTAGGAATGTGACAGACGAAAACTGCCAAGAAAGGTAGGGCGAAAGGTAGGAGGAACATAACGATAAAGGTGTAGAACAAGTCTCACAAATACTGTCACATCACAGGTTCTGTCTGAGGGATTTAGTTCTAATTTCAGTTGTAATTTTTTTGACCAAGAAGTTATAATTTGGCATTTCAGCTAAACGGAAACATACATCACATATATTTCAAAGTTTTGAAGGGAAAAATACCTTACTCATAGGTATATCGGTGCTTTTGCTCTTTTGCATTAGTTAAAGATACCTTGAGCTAAAAGCTGAAATGACAGCTTTCAAGGGTGAAAAAGACTTTTCCACAGGTACCAATCAATAAAAAAAAAATAAAATTGTATAATACCTTGCTTTGGTGCAAATGAATGCTGTAGTTTCAATGTGAAATGGTACCATAGTCTGCTACTTAGGGTAATGTTAGAGAAGTATTATGTTATGGAAGACTCTTTGCCAAATTGGATCCCGCTGTTCAGCCGTTGCACATGCAAAACTTATATTCCTGGCTCAGAACCCAATTTCTCTGCATTAATATAAAAGATATTGTAAGCTGTTTAATGAAACTTTACAAAAAACCAAATGTTATAGTGAAAGAGTATCTCTATAAACTAATGGGGTACTGATGAAAAGGTTTCTTTATCTGTATAAAAATAAATAAGCGGTGCTGCTGCAATGTGGGAGCCCTCTTCTCCGGACTGTCTTCCCACAAGTGGTGCTTGAGGCATGAAGAACAAAGCTGAAAAAAAGCTCTGTAAACACTTGAATTACTGTATGAATTTTCCAGAAACTTTAAATGGAAAATTTTATGCAAAGCAGCCATAGGCTCCTGTGTGCACCAGTTTATACTAAGTAGTTACTTCAATATTTGGTTGCGTTTCTTTCCATGTAGGTAGTTACAAATTTTCATTCCCTTAGGAGCCAGAAAAAACAATCTTTTAAAAACTAAAATTGTAATTCTGTTTTGTTTTGCTTTGTTTTTATTGATCGTTTTAAAGAACTTCCTCATGTATGCAATTATGTGGAAGGAGTTACGCAATCATGTGACTTAAGATTAGTGTAGTTTTCAGTGTTGGCTGACAGTACATAACACTAATATACCTGCCTGTAAAAAAAGCAATGCCCTTTGGTTTAGTCTGAGAGACACTGAAAACTGCAACGGTTATCGCAGGGCCCAGAGTGAGCTGCAGCTTCAAGGGGCTCTGACATTCCTGTTGAAAATAGAAAGAAGTTCTCTTTTTGAAAGAGCCTGTTAGAAGGAAAGGCATACTACCACTCTTAGGTATAAAATATCTGCTAGCTTTTTCATTTAGGCACAGTTCTGTTTTGTTTTGGTTTTGAGTTTTAAAAAATGAAGAAGATGCAGAGCAAAATTTACATTCATCTGTGGGCACAAATTTATGTTACACTTGACATCTGAAAACAAGCAGTACCTTTTTAAAATACTTAGGCTTAGGAATGAAGGTATCTTCTCCAGGCAAAAGAAAACAGTTGTAAAATAACCTTTAAAACTGACTGTTTTTTTGAAGGCACATGCCTTTAATTCCGGCAGATAGCCTGCTATGTGCAGTAAAATGAATCACGTCTGTAGAGTCATGCCCACAGATGGTTGGTTGTGTCCTGGAGGACTGTTTGCACCAGCTATTTGTCAAGCCTGTTCAAGTTTGAATGTTCCTTTCTAATCCTTCTGTGAAGAGTACTTAGATTTTAATGGTGGATACAGTGTAAATAAGCAGGAATTCATTGAAGGAAGAAAAATTGTTCTGTAGAACAGAAGAAGGTCAATGTATTCTGCTTGCGGTGTGATATGTTTCATGCTCTGGTGGAAGCAAACCACCCTAAAAGTAAGTAGATTTTTCTACCAAGCTTGAGACAAAACATGTTGTGAAATAAAAAGATGGCAGTTTTGTAATTGTTACTGATGGAAGATTTAATATTTGGAAACTCTGGGTGACGTAAAATGCCTGCAAATGGAAATCAGCTTTTTCAGTCTTTTCAGTAGTCTTTGACCTTGATTTATTGGTCGGACAATCCAAACAGCCATGCTGCAAGCAAGTCTGTAGGGCAGTCCCTAGCAGCATAGCAGGTGACTTTCCATTAAACTGACCTTTCCCATCTATTCTGCTTTGAAAACAATCAGCCACTCAGGTTAAACCGAGTTGTGGGGTTTTGCCTGTCCCCGACCTGCTGAACATTTTAAGGGAGTTGGAAGTTTATAAAGACTTGTAGGGATTCTTCCCAACAGCCGAGTGCAGTATATTGACGTGAGACAAATGACTTTTCTTTGTCCTCCTTCCCCGGGTCAGGCCGGGATTGGTGTGCGGTGGAGGGAGCTGGAGCACCTTCAGCCCCTCGGGGGTGAGGCGTTTTCCGCCGCCACCGCCTCTTCAGCACCGCAGACAGCTCCGCGCGCCGCGCAGGGTGCGGGAGGTCCCGCGTCCGCGCCCACTCCCGCCCGGTGACTCCACCGCCGCCCGCCGGCCCATCCACCCACCGGGCGTATTACAGACCCTGTTAGAGACACGGCGGCTTATGTTTTTTTAAACCCCTGGAACTTGCCCAGAAATCGACCTCTGACAGACCAAAATCTCCAGAAGGGCAGATTTACGCCTTTAGGATTTAGGCAGTAGGAAGTGTATGGATGCTACGTAATCTTGTGGAATACTGGAAGTGTTCAGCTATTTTAATCAAATAGGTTTTCGGTTATCTCAGTGTATTAGTTATCCTGTATAACTCTAAGCATAAAGTGTAAGCTGTTATTAAATTTAATAAATATGAGTTAGTGTTAAGATGAAATAGAAGTCCAATGAAACCAGCTGGGTTTAAATGGTAATTCATAGCTTACATTGTAAATTCTAGAAAAGATGATGCAAATTACAACCAAGTTTCCTTCACATCACTCCCCCTTCTAGACAAAAAAAAAACAAAAAAACCACCACCTAATCAGCAACAGTAACAGTATTGGAGTTGGGGATAGTGACAACTCCAAATGGGTGTGTTCTTTCTGATCCATTGTTGCCATGCACATCATGCTGTTAAGACTGTCACACTTGGGAGATAATGAAATATACATTGCTGTCTCTCCAAGCTTGTGTGTTTGTTGATTCAGTTCTTCAGAGCAAGTGCCCTGTGGTTGGAAGATCAATGGGAAAAATGTAATTCATCATTACCCCAGCCTAGAACAGGTATTTCTCTGTCTATTACTCCAGTTGAGAGTTTGAAGAGGTGGAGGAGGGAATAGCTAAGAAGATAGAATGATCCAATTATCATAATAATTTTTCATGTATAAATTATCCACTTCATGCATAAACAGCTTGTTACTTAATACTATTTTACATAATTAAAGCAGCAGCGTGGGACATGGTTAAAATTGTAGTTCCTAGACAACTTACTGTTCAGTTCCACATTTCTCTAGTAGAATTTGCTGTTAGATCAATAAATAAAGAGGAATTTAAGAAAGTTTTGGGTGCCAGGTCACACGGTAAAGCAGCAGGTTTTCTACTTTTATTGAAAAATAGACCTCTCTGTCTCTCCTGAATAATAGTAACCTGAGTGGTGCTAACCTGTGCTGTCCTGGACAGAATCTGAACCTCATTGCCTTCTCCCTGGTACAGATGCTCTCACTCATGCATCAATCTGCTGGTATATGGTAGAAGTTAATAGAAATCTTAAGGTTTTTTGGTATGTCAGTTGAGATTTCTAACCACTTCTAAAGTTTGTTGCTAGTTCCTACTTAGGTAAAATGCTCATGGAAAGTCTTGCAAACTCCAAGGTTAACGTTGGAGAGCCTTTTGAAAGAAAGCCATTTCTTTCAAAGCAGAGTGTCCTAGGGCTTCAGGGAAAAGGCACCTTCTGTCCCTAGATAGTTCTGAATTGGACAGAATATAGTGTGCTACTGATGGATTTGGAGCGAAATACTTTCAGTCTTCATTAGCTTCATGGAAAGTTACCACAGCCAACAGCTCAAATATCTTGCTGAAGAGTCAGGAATCTCTTTTTGTTTCCCCTGTTCCTGAAAACTGGCAGAAAATGAATGGGCACTACCAGGAAACAGCAAAGAATGGTAAAAAATACATGTCTTGACCTGTTTATTGTGCAAATAAATTCCATAATTCATGATAGTAATATCCTTATCTTGCTGGCATCAGTGGAAAGTTCTGGACTAAAAATTCTGCAGTCACGAACAAATCTGAAGTTAAACCTCATTATAGTTTTCTGTCATAAGAAGTAATGGGTATTCTGCTGGCCAAGTTATTTATTTTTCAAATCCATATTGTTATGGCTTCACTGGGATGATACATGTGCATCTCATTACCTGTCATGTTGGCAATCTGTTGACTATGTGCTGAGTCTAACTTTCTTTTTCCTAGGCATATTATAACATTGGGGATTGCACACACAGACTGTAAATCTTCTGTTGCAGAAACAAATCAGTTAGATTGAGAGCAGAGAGAGCAAGTCTATTGAACAACAGGCAAAAATCAAGAAATAAACTATAAGTGATAATTTTATTCATATTGGAAGCTTGTTGAGAAGTAGAGATTTATATTTTTTTTCCTATTTATTTTAATAGCCCTCAGATCAGGCAACAACAAAACTCATTATGTAGCAGTTTTGGTCCAGGACACAGTGACTTCATGTACGGGCTCAAAAATTCCCTTCTATCAATCAAGTTTAATATACATTCCATATACGTATTAAACAAAGAATTCCATATGTGTATTGAATAGAGCATTCCTTATGTGTATTGAATTGTAGAAAATCATGTAGGAATCCGAGGACACCATATCTGTCAAATAAACACCATATCCATCAAACTGACACCATATCCGTCAAATGAAGACTTTAGAGTATTTTTGTGAAAATACTTAGTTTTAAATCCATTCACTTTTGATAGATTACAAATGCAGAACCTGTTGACCTAGGAAAAGTTACAGTGCCCCGTGTCTCGGAAACACAGCACTGTAATTGTATATGGTATGGAAGCCAGGCTAGAAAATCCTTTAATGTTGGTCAGCATCCAAAAGTATCTGAGGCCTTTTGCATTGAAGTTACAGGTAGAAGGTGCCTCTATATCCAACCGGCTCCGTTAGGGCATAGGAGGAGACTGTATCTGATGGTCGGGACACTGAATGCTTGGCCTGGTGATACCTGGGATTACCTATTCATATGCATCGTTGTTCTGAGCATTTTTTAATGAGGCTGTTTGAAGTTTACCAAGGCATAGTAGTGAATAGGTAAGTGTGAGAAGGTACGTTATTGCGCCTGTTGGAGGAAAACATTTGTAACCACAGATCAGATTCCGGATTTGAATAAATTGTGTAACTTAGCTGAAATCAACAGAGATACTGTTGCCTATGCTTTTAGAAGCATTCTGCATGCACATGTCAATGTGAAAGTATTGTACATGCAGATCCTTCAACTGTGGGGACTTCAAGTCAGAAAATTTTGTCAGGTACTTCACTGCAGCTCTGGTTTGCTTGAGTTTTAAGTGAAAGTGTGCTAAGACCAAGAAGTGTAGATTAATGCTCTCGTGATTCTGGTTCTGGTTTGTGTGCGATCTACTACATGTAGTAATCTGTGCTTTGAATTTGATTTGAGACATATTTATGGTCTGTTTTGAGCAAACATCAGAACAGGAGTAGCTGCTGCTTAGGGCTTGGGAGAATTAACAAGCTGTGTAGAAGCTTCTATGCAACTTCAATCAGGTATTTTCACCCTTGATTTTGATGATGAAAGTTGTTGTCATATTCCCTTAGTAGAGGATGAATTACTGCTCTGAGCCTATGAAGCTCCTTTTAAGGCATAAATTAACCCTAAGAGAAGAGGCTATAATTGATCTTATTAGCTTTCAGGTAAGCTGGGTATATTGATCATTGTACAAAATTTATTTTATTAACTGAAAATAAGCTAGAAAGTACACAGAAAAACAAATAATTTTGTGAGGAACTGTCTGCAGCTCTGTTCTGTAGAAAAAAAGTTACACATCAGAACAACAAAAAATATCAGGATTTAGAATCACTTTTTAAATTCTTTTTTTTTAATAATAACATAAACTATATTACACTGGAAAATGTGAATTGACATGAGAACATGTTTTACAGCTTAGAAAGATTTTTTATGTAAAGGGTGTGGTAAAACATGAATATTTTATCCTTTAAACCCAGGCCTTTGCAACTGAAAATGTTCTGTTACTGTCATACATAATTATTTTAGATGATACCGTTTTAATGTAGTTGCTGGGAATCACACATTTTTAACATACTGATTCTTTCAGCTTTTCCCTCCTGAAGATTCCCTGCAATTGTGCACCTTATTCTATGTGAAAACAGTCCTTAGCAAATATAGTTTTATATTGACATTTTAAAAAGAAACCAGTGTGAATGTTAGATAATCTGTGAAATAGTGAAAAAGGATGAATTCTGAAAAGGGATGTATGCATCTTCTAAGGTGCTTTCTTATGTCATTTATTTTGACCCTTCAGAACAAAATTTCTTTTGAGGAAATACTAAACCTTTTCATGATAGTTGGGAATACCCCTGTGAAATCCATATATAGTAAAANACATATTTATTAAAAGAAAAACCCACTCTATCAAAGTGGCACCTTCTAAACTTCTATGCATATTTTTACTGTCTTGTTGAATAGGGGAGAGTTGGGTTCTGTGTTATATGATTGACCAACAGAATTGTTTATTGAATTCTAATTGAATGTNAAAATAATTGAGAAATAAATATATATAGGCTCATATCCATAGATTCTATTACCACCTGTAGGTAAAGAGCTTCCTGAGCTTTCTTACCTGTAGTCTGCAATAAATATTGTTACTTACAGTATTTTAGAGTGTAGCTTTGTGTTTTCCATAAACAGTTATTCATCAGTTCTGTGGTTTGATGCTAGGTTTAAGATAGCCTGTAAAGAAGGAAACCCATGCAAGCATTTGTATTGTAGTTTTCATTGTCAAAGGGAATTACCTGGATGAATCCTTACGTATTTTTTTCTGTCACTTAAATGATGTTTTTATGCAAGGGAACACTGAGACCCAGAGTTCAAGGACTGTGGAAGCAATCTGGGGAAGGCTTTGTAACTATGTTTGAAACTCAGTCTAGCCTATCTTCTAGTCTTATGCTCAGATCAGTCATTTGACATGTAAATAAGGCACTGTTGTTACCATCCAGCTATGTCTATAAGTTTCAAGAATTGTCCGCCTACTTTAGCAGATGTCCCAAACACCACAATGTAAAATGAATGCAGTGCTCCACCGTACTGCCTAATGAAATACCATGGGCAAACTTTATGAAGCATTTTACTGCTGTTAAAATTGTTTATTCCAGCTTTCATAACACTGCAACATCAGTAGCATTACTACAGTTGTATGCAGGCATTCACACCTGCCCTGCCCCTGACCTCTGACAGTAGTGTCTTTCGCTAGAATAATGCATTATGAAGCAACGATTCATCTTCAGTCTCTTAACAAGACAAAGATTCATCCCAGGTGGCAAGTGGTATTTCCTGTTTTGTGATGGTTGCTATGCTTTGAAAGAATAAGATCTGTTGTAGCCAGGGAATGAGGCATGTCTTTAATTAAAAATAAAAATTGCACAGTGACTGATTCAGTCTGTACCACTGCATCCACAAAATTGGCATGGATAGAACTCTGATTTCGTGCTGGGAAACTGGAGAAAGAAAGAACGTTCAGGTGTGGCTAGACAACACAAAATAGTTTCCTACCCAAAACACATAGTAAATGTAACTAGCAATAATTTTCACTGAGCGTTCACTGGTAACACCTAGGTTTAATGAATTTTTCATAAAAAGTATTTTCATTGTATTTCTGACACAACATCAGTTACCACTTTTACACCAGTCATACATACTTGAGGTATGTTTTGACTTCAGAGGAGAATCTGCATTTGTGAGTATCTAAATTAATGGGATCTTTAGAGTCTTTCAATTTAGAACATCCCCATTATAAGCTGAGGCTTTGAACCTTTGTCATTAATGAAATATCTTTTCAAGAATGCTTAGAAACACTTGAACAGACATTGATTTGTGCCTGACAAATTTGGTGGCCTTTTACAATACTGCCACAGACTTGGTGAACAAGGGCAGAGCAACAGATATCATCTACTTGGACTTATGCGAAGTGTTTGACACTGTCCCACATGACATCCTGGTCTCAAAACTGGAAAGTTACAGATTTGATGGATGGACCACTCAGTGGATAAGGAATTGGCTGGGTCGACACACTCAAAGGGTTGTGGCCAATGGCTCAATGTCCAAGTGGCAGCCAGTAACGAGTGGTGTTCCTCAGGGGTCAGTACTGGGACCAGTGCTATCTAACATCTTTGTCAGACACATGGATAGTGGGATATAGTGCACCCTCAGCAAGATTGCTGATGACACCAAGCTTGGTGGC
>VXBJ01004059.1:90386-114516 GCA_013400055.1 Nycticryphes semicollaris
GGTCCAGTGGAGGGCCACAAAGGATCAGAGGGATCAGAGCACCTCTGCTATGAAGACAGGCTGAGGGAGCTGGGCTTGTTCAGCCTGGAGAAGAGAAGAATCTGGGGAGACCTTATTGCAGCCTTCCAACATCTGAAGGGAGCTTAAGAGAGCAGGAGAGGGACTCTTTGTCCGTAAGTGTAGTGACAGGACAAGGGGTAGCAGCTTTAAGTTGGAAAAGGGGAGATTTAGATTAGATACCAGGAAGAAATTCTTTACTGTGTGGGTGGTGAGGCACTGGAACAGGTTGCCCAGAGAAGTTGTGGATGCCCTGCCCCTGGAAGTGTTTAAGGCCAGGTTGGATGGGGCTTTGAGCAACCTGGTCTGGTGCGAGGTGTCCCTGGCCATGACAGGGGGGTTGGAACTTGATGATCTTTAAGGTCCCTTCCAACTCTAACCATTCTATAATTCTTTGATTCTATGATTTATTAATAAGCTAAGGATGCTCTTTACCCACTTTTCCTTTGACCACAAAGCTGGTCTCTGTAGTAGTGGTAAAATTCAGTATTGGCCATGCAGCTCCTACCTCCAGACTGTAACGGGTTCCTTTGACTGTAGATTCCTTCGTAGGTTACTGCCCAAGAACTGTTCTTGCACTGATGCAGGAGAAATTCTTGTCCACCCAGATTCCAGTATAGCTGAAAAGATACCCCATGACAGCTACTACTGAGCACGATCGTCATCTGAATGATGAGGAGCTGTTGTGGCTAAAGTGGCTTCACACAAAGCCCACCTCCTCTGTTTTTTCTTGTTCAGGTTTGGGCTTCTTGGTAAAAGCCAGTAACTTACATTTGGTATAGTTTCTGCAGTAGGATAGTTTAGAATAACTATTTATGCAGTGCTGGGCCTGATATATTCCCAGTTCAGCTTCAATACATTTTTAAGTAAGTTTAATGGCAAAATGTGTGAAAAAGAAAATATATATATTGATAGAAGACTATGATGGCCAGTCTGCTTTCCAGATTTGGTTGTCAAATAGGAAAATGTTTGGTTCTCCATCTTGAGGTGCAGCCGTGTATGAATAGACGTCTGTCTCCCTCCCAGGAACAGAAATGGATGCAGCAGAGCCAGATGAGAAATTTAGCAGTATGGCTGTAAGCTGGCAGACCATTCTTTTCCCCTACCATTTGACACTTGGGAGGAAAATAAAAAAGATGAACAAGATTTTTATATCCCGCATGTGATCAGAGATGTCAGCTCATCCAAAATTAATAGTTCTTGTGTTTCATCTGTGACTTTTGTATGCATGTTGTGGCTAATATCTGTGTTAACTGCTGGACATTGCTTTCTGCTGCCATGGACTGGCCCATTGAGCATAATGGTCGTGAAAGTAAAGGTTTCTAAAGCATGTTGAATAGCAATTTTAGGTCTAAATCGTGGAAGGTAAGGGGCAGTATTCAGTGCAAACTTGTTTCATATATCAGGTTTGCAGACCTTAAAAAACAGTAGCTTTGAGGACAGAGCATGTTTCACCTGAGAGCACTGCCATAAACTCAACAGATCTGACGAAGCTGTAACATTCAAATAATTAATGAGACAGCAACAAGAACTAAGAGACGTTTGACAGAATATGCTGGCATTTGGGTTTTGGGGGAAATTTTTGGAGATATTTTCTGAGAAAGCAGCTGCAGTGATAATTAGTAGTGATCAAGTAAAACAGTATTTTACCTAATGAAGCTTGTATCTAAGTTTATTTAACATGATATTGAAAGTTGACCTTCTCAAAGATATTTTAACTTAGTCTTTGAAGCAGTTTGAAGATTTTATCTGCTGTACGGTTTAGCCAGAAGGCTATTTTAAGCCTTCAGGAGTAAGAGGTGTTAAATGAATAGTTGCTTTATTGTCTTTCCCTCACAGATTTACTTGCTGGGGAAAATTACAGAGGCAGTTATTGATGGCATGCCTCATAGGATTAGTGTGTGACTATGTTTATTAGGCCTTTCAAATACAGAGGCACAACTAACCCCACTGTGCTTTTCCTGCTGCCTGATTGTTAATTTTCCTTATTTTAGTAGGTCTAGCTTTAGGACAACAGTTAAACACTTAAACTTTGGATTTCTGTATTTGGAGTTATTTTAAACATATCCTTAATTGAAATTCCAAGTTTAACTGTCTTTCTGAGACAGTAAAAACATTAGATGGACTTTATGCTTCCTGTAGTGCTAATGTGTATTCACTCATTGTCAGTTAAATAAATATTTAGCCAGTTTAAAAACAAACAAGCAAACTTTCCAAAATACTTGAAGTATTTATGTTGTAAGTAAACACTAAAGGAGTAACTGAGAAGACAAATTCTTGTATATATGATATGCTGGTACCAGTCATTCCTTAAAAACAAGTTCCTAAATTTAGAGTCACTGGTGTGCTCCTTTGGCAGAATGAATGAGTTAGCTCATTTTATCTAGCGTCAGATTTGGTGTTTCTTCCTTTAACTTATGTTTCCCCTATTCACTTGCAAAAACATTGCCAGTTTCTTCAGAAAAGTCATCCTTTTTTTTTTTAATTGGTTCCAGTTTTCCTAGGAGTAATGAAGCTGATCATCCCTGAAGAGAGTGAAGCTTCTCTCACTTTGGGAACGGTGGCAGATGGCAGCCGTTTTGGGAGATGGCATTTCTTCATTCAGTGATCTGTAGAACAAATTATTTTTAGTACTGAATAAAGAAAAACAAATCCTAAATGAAGAATTGTAAAGTAACAATTTAAAATTAACAGCATAAAAATATTGAATGTTTTTCAACATATTAATCATATTCATCAATGTCCTGGACAAGGAGAGTGAGTGTATCCTCAGCAAGTTTGCTGATGATACCAAACTGGGACAGCTGCCTGACACTTCAGAAGGCTGTGCCACCATCCAGCATGACCTGGACAGGCTGGAAGGCTGGGCAGAGAAGAACCTCATGAGGTTCAACAAAAGCAAGTGCAGGGTCCTGCACCTGGAGAGGAAGAACCCCAGGCACCAATATAGGTTAGGGGTGGACCTCCTGGAAAACACTTCTGAGGGGAAGGATCTGGGAGTCCTGGTTGATAGTGAACTACTCATGAGCCAGCAATACGTGCCCTTGTTGCCAAAAGGGCCAGCCAATAGGTTGAGGGAGGTCATTCTCCCCCTCTGCTCTGCACTGGTAGAGGTGAGGCCACAACTGGAATAGTGCATCCAGTTCTGGGCTCCCCAGTTCAAGAGAGACAGGGAACTACTGGAGAGAGTCCACCGTAGGGCAACAAAGATGATGAAGGGATTGGAGCATTTCCCTTATGAGGAAAGGCTGGGCGAGCTGGGACTCTTTAGCCTGGAGAAGAGAAGGCTGAGGGGAGACCTTGTTAATGCTCACAAGTGGGTGGGTTGAAGGAGGATGGTGCTGGACTCCTTCTACTGGTTTTTCAGTGGCAGGGACAATGGCCACAAGCTGGAACACAGGAAGTTCTATTCAAATGTGAGAAGAAACTTCTTTAGGGTGAGGGTGCCAGGGCCCTGGAAGAGGCTGCCCAGGGAGGTTGTGGAGTCCCCTTCTCTGGAGACCTTCAAGACCTTCCTGGATGCAGTCCTGAGTAATGTGCTGTAGGCAGTCCTACTTTAGCAGGGGAGTTGGACTAAACAATCTCTAGAGGACCCTTCCAACTCTGACAGTTCCTTGATTCCATAGATGGTTCTTCCCGGTGAGTTTTTCCTCTGCAAGGAGGTTGTAGAATCAGTTACTTTATTTTTGAGGTACTTGAAATGGGGAAAACTAAAACGCAAAACACTAGTTTCTTAAAAAATGCATTCTAAAAATTCATTCTATAAGGTAGCGCAGTTATTTTGCAGAAAGATGTGCTGTGTTCTTCATATACAAAGTTTTGGAACTTCTGCTTCAGTGCAGAACCAAATTAATCCCAAACTTTGAAATTAATGTTTCCGCCCTGTACTGCCAAGATCAGTGTAGTAAGTGTAGCAGACTTAAAAGACTAGAAGAAGTTTTCAAAGGTATTTTTGGGGTTTTTTTGGGATTATTTTATTAGCATGGTAATTTGTTCAGTGTGGTCATTTATTTATGTTTGTGGAAGTTCAAAGGGAACCTAAGCAATTAATTCACTATTTCTTTGCAGCTTTCCCTTTTAGATGTAATAAAAGGTGGTACAACTCATGCCCTGCTGCATTCTTTAGCAGGGAGAGTGAGCCAGCGCAGGCCAGCAAAAAAAGCACAGGTTAGTGTGGAGTGGCAGGTGATGGGAGATGAGTTACTGTCAGGTTGTGGTTAGGTTAGGTGAGGTGAGGTTAGGTTAGGTTAGGTGCTGAAATGTTTCCTAAGGGCTGGCTACATCCAAGTAACCTTGCTCAATTCTTGAGGGAAAAAAAAACAGTGGTTGAAAGCTACTTACCTATTTCATTCCGTCTCTGTCAATTGGATCAAGCCACTGTTCTGGATTGCTCTGGCTCACCCAGTGTCTTCTCTAGTAAATATATCTGCTAAGTAATAATGTACATACTATTTTTTAATTTTCTTTGTTATTTCTTCCTTACTTTTTAAATAACCTAATAGTAAATATTACTAAGATTATTGTCATTTTAGTGAACTGGTCCCATTTTTCATGTTTTGCATGTTTATGCAGACCTATCCCATCTGTTCCTTTTCTGTTACTCATCTTACACTTAATTGACATTCATATCTTTATTAAGTCATGTTCCTTTTGTATCCATTTGGAGAACATTTTTGACTGTCAACCCCAGTCACAAGAGCTTTTGGGAACTGCTGATGCTGGATGGAAACCTTCTGCATGTGGTAACCTAAGGAGCTTATTTGCATCATGGTTTAGGCAGCTGGAGAAGGTGGGATCTGATACTTTGGTATAATGAAATAGCTGTTAAATTAAGAATATTGCTAAAATGAAGAAATACCTGTCATAGATATTGAGTTGTAGTAACTCCTGATTCATTCAGTTTAATTCAGTCACTTACTGGTAGGTTTACTGAATATCTCAAATTAATATAGTAACCCTGATTGGTGAACTTTTATTTCTGGACCTCAGATTTGGTCCAAAGGTTCATAAAAATTCGTATAACTAAATATGTCCCTGTTGATTACAGATCTGAGGAAGCTCAGCTGTGATTGTTCCAGCAAGAGTACAAATGAAATTAAATTAGGAGATTTTGTTGTGAAATATATTTTTAAACATGCAAGTGAAAAAATACTTTTTTTTATATTATTTTTTTTTATCAGCCCTTTCTATTAATGAGTTCATTATCTAATTCTTTTGATTTTGTTATACTTTTTATAAGCTTGTAATGATTGCTTAGTTCAAGGCATAATTTCATTTTTGTCAGGGAGTTCTTCTCCATAGCATTGGGAAAGGAAAGCTTGGTATCTCAGAATGTCCTCTTCTTTTTTTTTCCTTTGTAGTCCTTGGATATTGACTCTTAACACTATTACCTGAATACAAAGTTACTGGGTAGAAAGAATGCTACTTTTAGGAGCATCTCACGCTCTTTGGATCCCTGGAGCACACACACATGTATATATATGTATATATATGTATATATATATCTGTACGGGGAGATCTATAGAAAAGAAATTACAAATGACCCAGCAATTGCTGAGTCCTATAGTAGTCTGCTGCTGTTGTAGGCTGTTGGGGGGGTTAAGCTGTTTCACTGTTTGAGATGAATGATGGAGGTGAAAGTTGGACCAGTACCATCTAAAAATACGTCTCTGAATACCCTTGGAGGGAGAAAGCTAAAAAGAATACCCTCAATATATAATTTAACAAAGAAGGTAAATGTGGTCTGGCAGAATTTAACTTTGTGTGCTTAGACAGAATTTAACCCTGTATTAGTTTATATGATCATAAATGTCCTTTCTTTGTAAAAAATCTCATGGATTATTTGGGGTAGGTTTTTTATAATGAACTAATGGATGGAGGTTAAAAAACAGCCATTCAAGCAAGACATAACACACCTGGTAAGATTGTTGGTTAACACATACTTTTTTGAAATGGTTGTGGTTATGTGTTGCCTGTCAAAGTAACTGTATTACTCAGATGTATTTTTATGTAAAGTTTTTGATGCTGCACTTCTGAAATTATGGTTCACAGAAACTATAAATGGTCTGGCCTCTTTTACACATCCCTTTCTGAGAGGTTAAAGTTTAAACAAAGTCGTCGAGAGAAGTATTTTGAGCCTGATTAGCCACCAGCACACATTAACATGTCATTTTGTTTATATGCGTTGACATAAAAATACCAAGAACTGCGAAAAGCTCATTCAGCACAGAGTTGCCAAATTTAAATAAACATACCATGCAAATAATAAATTTTGTGCTGAAGCTAAGTACCAGACTTTTTCAATCCTCTGTTTTAATGGGCATTTTTATAACTGGGTAGAGGACATATGCGTGTATACCTGTATAAGTGATAGAGCGGTCTGTCTTCCCCATGTGAATGAACTAAGCGTGTTTCATTTGGTAGCTAGCTATATCCACAAGAGCTTGTGGACCAATTTCTGATGACCTATTAGAAAGGTTCGTTTTAACTCTGGGTGTGGGTAACATTCTGGAAAATATGAGATAGCCGAGCCCTCATGTAATTTTATGAAAAATGTGTTCTTTGCCTTCTGTGCTTTGCACTTTGAAGGTGTTTGATGCTTCATGACTTTCTGTATGATCTAAACCCACTAATGTCTCTGCTCTGTGGCATTGTATTTAGGCTGAGGAGTACAGCAGCCCTCAGGAACTCCTGCAGACTCTCCAAGGTCAAGGCCAGGCCGTTAGATAACTTAGAGACCATTTGTTTATGTGCCTTGTGATGACAGAAGAAAGTCTTTTTCATCCCCTAGTTAGGGGGAATTGTGTTAAAGGTTTGAGATGTCTATTTCACACCACCATGTGGTTTAAATCATTTGTACTTAATGGGGTGCTGTGGGACAATAACTTGGCTGTTTGAAGTAGTGAGAAAAAATCAGTATTTTCTTCCCCTCTGAGTACCATAATGGTCTTTTTGTTTGTATAGCGTTTTGGGAACTACAACTGGTTGAAAAATGTCTGGTCAAAATTTTTGGTAAATCAGCAGCTCCAGAGGCTGTATTTTGCTACTCGGAATCACAGTCCTATCAGTTCTTTTACAAGGTTTAACACAGTCCAATATTTAACCACTTTAAGTGTCGATTTTTAAATTAACCAATTGCAACTATGTTTGTGATTACAGCTGATTCCCCTTCTGCAAGAGATGCTTTCAGGGGTACAGCTGCTGCTACTTTATCACTGTTTATTGCTTCCTTTTTACTCCTGTTAACATATCCCTACAGTATTACAGAAACATCCTGGTACAGTTTTTTGATTTGTTCATTTACTTGGAATGCAAAGGCATTTTTAGAAAATGGCTAGTTTCCTTGCTCTTTGCATTCAGCAACATCCTCTGATAGCCTGCTGTGAATCTGTTTTGATACGCTAATGATTTACAAGATTAACTCTCTCCCTTTGTTTTAAGTAGCTTCAGGAAGTCTCTGATCTAAGTTGCCATTTTGTGCAGTCCCTCTACTTTAAATGTGATTTTTTTTTTTCTGTTAACATGAATTTAACAAAGTGTTATGTAGATACACACTTACCTCTATAAATATCTATGTTATTATATTTATTTTCTTGGTTTTTCTGTGTGGCATTAAAAATACCAAGTTTATTTGAAGTTAAAAGATTGATTTACTTGTTACATTTACACACAATATGCTGGAAAGACATTACATAAGTTTAGGTGAAAATAACTTTGAAATTTTTCCTGTAAAGGGCAGATTTAGGTAAAGCTATATAAGAGTTCTGTATTTGAAGAACCTTGCAGAACACTGATTAAGTACTTGCATTATATTTCAACACTGAATAATTATAAGAAGTTTTAATTCTATAAACAGGTATAACACCTTTAACCTTGACTGGAATTTGACCTTCTCTGTGGAGCCCAGGACTTCATGGTATAGGAAGAGTTTGCTCATGCTTTCATTATGTTCTCTTTTTATTGCTAGCATCATTCTCCATTCAATGAGGAGTAGTGTCTTGAAATTAATGCGTGGTTATTATAACAGGATTTACTGAAAGCATCTGAGAGGGTGTATACGTACCCTTTCGATTGTGCTGTTCAGCTGTTCTTTCTCTTCTTCGTTCACTTACCTTCCTCACTTTCCAAACAGGAAAATGTTATCTATCCGAGCACACAGGAATGGACAAATACATTTGTATCTCCCAAATTAAACGCGAAACTGGCATTTAGTGTGTTGCACAATTGCAAGTATTTGAAATGTGTGTGAAATCCTGTATTAATTTCTGTGTCATTTCAGTATGTCCCAATGTATTTGTTATTCACAGCCTTTTTTAGATGCCTATATTTGTTCCAGAGTGTCTTATATTCATCATAGCTTGAATTTAGAAACCTGGAATTGTAAATAAATCTTCCTCATAAATACGATTTTTAATTGTTAATTTTTCATGAAATAGAAATGTTTGTACTGGATCTGTGGTCCTTTGTTGCTTCTGGTGTTTCTACTTTCCATGTTTTCACCTACTAAATCTCATTATATGGTAGCTGAAGATATTATCACTTTAAACTATTATTTTTCTTAGAAGAAATTGGCATAGCTGAGGACAAGGGAGGTTGATAGGGATCTTCTGTGTTTGCAAACATAACCTGTTCCACTGAGCACTACTGAGGAACTTCATTCTTTGTAGCATGTTAAGATTTCTCCTGCTGACAGGTGAATAAGTTAACAAGTATGCATTCCATAATTATTTCTTAAAGCTTTAAAAAAACCCTCAATGATTAAATAACATTTTCTTCTATGAAAATTGTAAGATCAAATTTTAATGCCTAAGTTTAACTCAGTGTTCTTCTATTCTCATAATTTAAATTGCATTAGTGCTTAAGGTATCATTTGTCTTGAATTGCCTTCCTGCATACAGAATTCTTTTTCCAATCTCTGAAGATGGTATGTAAAAAGTGAGGACAAAAGACCATTGCTTTTTTCAACAGATTTGGAAACTTTAAAAGAAATTTTAAAATACTGCCAGTTTGACATGTATTTGATATGCATCTGAGAATTGAAGTATTTACATCTGTTACTAATTTATTATTTCCTTTGGAAACCTGCACAACCTTTCAGATATTTTCTATTATCTATCTCCTTTTCAGTCAAGCTGGTTCCTGTACAACTGTATTCTGTGTGTTCTAAGTACCTGAACCTCTTCACTACTCATTTAGCACTTCTGTGATCTGACTGACAGCATTTACAGGCTAATCACAAGAATTGTATGTACTTGAACCACGTTGAAAGTTTGGCCCTTAGTACCAAATAGTACATTTGCTAAACACAGACCAGCACTCTTTTGGTAGTACAGGCATACATGAATTTGCCTTCCAGTATTATTCACATATCTGGTATGAGAAGTTTGCAAAATGACCGCACAGAAAAGAAAGTGTATGTGCTTATGTTACATAAATTGAATTCACTGTTTCTTGAGCTTAATTCAACACTGTGTTTGTTTGTCTTTAATAGTATTGCACTGGAGGCAGTGGAGGCTGGGTGTGATATCTTGACCTTAGCCATCTGGATCCTCCATGAACATTAGTTCTTCTAAGGAGAATGTGCTCCAGTGTGAGCTCTCCACAGCTGACATTTCCCTCAGGAAATGTCCATCATGCTCTGGTGTCATGTCCTCCATGGGCTGCAGTGTAGGTACCTGTTCCAGTGTCATCCTCTCCATGGGCTTCAGGGAAATACCTCTTTCACCATGGTTCTCTCTATGGGCTGCAGAGATATCTCTGTTCCAGTGGCTGGAGGACCTCCTCCCCCTTCTTCTTCTCTGACCTTAGCATTTCTAGGGTTGTTTCTTACCCATTTTTCCCTCACTCCTCAATGCCTGGACAGCATTTTGCCCTTTCTTAAATATTCTTTCACAGAAGGACCACCAGATTCACTGATGAGCTCAGTTATGTCCTGCAGTGGGCCATGGCAGAGCACCCCCCGACCTCTTCATGCAGACACCACCCCTGCAGCCCCACCAGTGACCAAAACCTTGTCATTAACACCTAATACAATAAGATAGAGGGAAAGAATATAAAGGGATGAAAAACAGGTCCATAAATACAGAAATCTGTTTTGTTTTGTTTTGTTTCTTGCTATGGTTAACATAATTTCGTACAAAAAGAGATGGGGCTCGTATTTTAAACTCTTGAAGATGGAAAGGAGCGAGGAGCAATGCAGATGAGCGATTGGGGTTTTGACTGTCTATGGTGCATAGCATGCTGAAAATACTTTTCTTACACCGAGAAGTGCATTCTTTGTGTACTTTTCTTACACTGAGAAGTGCATTCTTTGTGTACTTTTCCTTCTCACCCATTACTTTTCAATAATCTAATTTTTTAAGTTCTGCAGAAGTATTTCAATTTCCTCTTACCTATTTACTGAAAAACTTTGTTACATTTGAACTATAGTTGAAGTGATGAGGTCTTCTCCGGTTACTGAGGTTGTATCTTCTTTGTCATTATGGGTTATGTTCCTTTTTGAAATGTTGCCTATTTGCAGCTTCGTGCATACTGCTGCTCTCTGCTGGTGATAAATACTGTTTGATTGAATATTTATTTAGGAAATCATCAGGAACATCATTATTAAACAGTGTGAAATGTTTCAGTACTTTTGTTCCTGGGTGGCAAGCTGAAGGCCTTGATTGTGTAATGCACATTTAATTTTCAACTGCTAGTAGGCATCACAGAGTCACAGAATCTTCATGGTTGGAAAGGGCCTCTGAGATCATTGAGTCCAACCATACACACACAAAAAAACCCCTACATGTCGGCCACAAGAGCATGCTCTGAAGTGCCACATCTACACGTTGCTTAAATAACTCTAGGGATGGTGACTCAACCACCTCCTTGGGCAGGCTGTTCCAGTGCCTGACCACTCTTTCAATAAAGTAATTCTTCCTAATATCTAATCTAAACCTCCCCTGCTGCAACTTTAAACCATTTCTTCTGGTCCTGTCATAATTCACTTGGGAGAAGAGGCCAACACACACTTCTTTACAACCTCCCTTCAGGTAGTTGTAGAGGGCAATGAGGTTTCCCCTTGGCCTCCTTTTCTCCAAACTAAACATGCCCAGTTCCCTCAGCCTCTCCTCATAGGACTTGTTCTCTAGACCCCTCACCAGCTTGGTGGCTCTCCTCTGGACATGCTCCAGCACTTCAATGTCCTTCTTGTAGTGAGGGGCCCAGAACTGAACACTGTACTTGAAGTGGGGCCTCACCAGTGCTGAGTACAGAGGTGTGATCAGTTCCCTACTCCTGCTGGCCACACTATTCCTGATACAACCAGGATGCTGTTGGCCTTCTTGGCCACCTGGGCACACTGATGGCTCATGTTATGCCAGCACCAGCACGCCCAGGTCCTTTTCTGTTGGGCAGCTTTCCAACCACTCTTCCGTAAGCCTGTAGGATTGCCTGGGGTTGTTGTGACTGAAATGTAGGACCTGGCACTTGGCNGAGGGGAGGAAGGACAATCTGTCAGTCTGGTTTTGGTAAATTTGGCTGAAACCGTGACAGGGCCCAAAACTGAGCCCTGAGGGACACCACTGGTGACCGGCCGCCAACAAGATTTCACCCCATTAATCACAACTTTCTGGTCGCAGCCATCCAGACAGTTTTTTACCCAGTGAAGAGCACGTTTGTCTGTGCCATGATTCACCAGCTTCTCCAGGTGAATACTGTGGGGGATGGTGCCAAAGGCCTTACCAAAGTCCCGGTAGACAACATCCACAACCTTCCCTCACATTCAGAAGGCAGGTCACATAGTCATAGAAAGTGATCAGGTTGGTTAAGCAGGACCTCCCTTTCATAAGGGGTACTCATCTTGGCTACTGTCATATGTGTTGCCCTTGGCTTTTCAGATTTTCACCTTGCGGTATCTTTTTTAGTCCTTGTGCAGTGTCGTATGTGGTTGTGCAGCCTACCTCTATTGGTGATCTGTATTGGTGCCTGAAGCTTGAAGAAAGCTTGAATAGTTCTCTAGAAGCTATAATATCTCCCTGGCTGAAGCAAGACTATCCTCTAGAGCGGGCTTAACATTGCATCTTAGAAAGTATTTTCAATTTGTAATTTAGATGCCTATTCTGAAAACACTTTCTTAAATTTTTCTTAATTTTATGGAGTAAGCAATTGATTTTGAAGGGACAAAGCTTGATTGGTCCAGAGTTTTATCAGAAATTATCAGAAAATACGAATAATTCTTACTAAATAATATGTGAAATTTCAATTTCAGATATACTTTAAAGAAATGCATGAAAAAAGTTTTTTTTTTTTTATTTTAACTAGATTTATATTTCAGTTTGTAGCGATGTAGTAATGTAATTTTATTCTTAGTAGTCATTGGCAGCTCTGAAAACAATGCTATTTTAAAATGGAATTATAATAAGGTCTGTTAATGCTGTATTAAAGTTAACCTTATATTTTATTATTTCAGTTGTTCATGGTGGACAATGGAGCAGATGACTGGAGAATAGCCATGACTTATGAGCGTATTTTCTTTATCTGCTTGGAAATACTGGTGTGTGCTATACATCCCATACCTGGGAACTATACATTCACATGGACAGCCCGGCTCGCCTTTTCTTACGCTCCATCCACAACAACAGCTGATGTGGATATTATTTTATCTATACCAATGTTCTTAAGACTATATCTTATTGCCAGAGTTATGCTTTTGCATAGCAAACTTTTCACTGATGCCTCATCTAGAAGCATTGGAGCATTAAATAAGATAAACTTCAATACCCGTTTTGTTATGAAGACTCTAATGACAATATGTCCAGGAACTGTACTGTTGGTTTTTAGTATCTCATTATGGATAATTGCTGCATGGACTGTCCGAGCTTGTGAAAGGTAAGATTGTTCTGTTTGTTTAGTTCTGTCTGTCTTTCTATTTTTTTTTTACTTGTTTTGCCTCTTCCATTTTGGATCCAGGGGACGTAAATATTTAATGGAGTGGAGCTTCCAGGTCCTTGATATTTGAGTGTTGACTGGGTTGTATTCTATATCACAAATTGTCAGAATGCTTTGCCTTTTAATGTGAAGGACTTCTGCAGACAGGTTTGTGCCTCACAGTTAACATTGTGATTTGATTTCAGTGTTTTGTTACAAGATTAGGTACGTATATTAAAACACAGTGGAGAAATGCCATAGAATGTCTTTAAGAGTAATTGTTGATATTCTGCATTGATATCAGCTTTCATTTATTTTGCTTGTAGGTTATATCGATTGAGGATAAGAGAGATAAAATAGTTATGTAAAATTCCAGTGGAAATTGTTTGGGGGTTTGGTGGTTTGGTTTTTTTTTACATTTTGGATGTTATTGTGCTGTAAAAAAAAAACATATATTGTTGGGAAGTTGGCAAGATCAAAAAAGGGGAACAGGCAGAACAATTACAGTAATATAACTACTTTTTCTTCCACAAAAATTAGAAAAAGTGCAATTGAGAGACAGATTTTCATTCATTTAACCCAGTTTTCTAACCTTTCCCTTCCACAGACTTCAGTGTAGGTGCAGAAAAAATGGCTATCATTGCTGACAGCTTGAAATTTAATTTCTCAAACATAGGTTTAACAAAAAAATTAATTTCTGATTGCATAGGATTGCTTAGGCATGTGAGGTAGATTAACTCTAAGGTGACAATAAGGATGATTCTCTACAGAAGATTTAACTCCTAGGACAGCTCTTACATCCTGGAATGAAGTACTACTTACATAAACTGGAAGATCTTAAAAATATTTAAGGCATTTCTGCTCCTACTTGTTGACCATTTTGTTTTTCCTCTTCCTGTCCATGACCATCCATTTTATAAACAGTTTAGGGGAGTTATTTGTGACAGCTAGATCACTAAATCAGCAGTTAAATTGCACACCAACTGTTAAGGTTATGCTACTTTTGGAATTTACTCCTTGCATTACTTCTCAATTTGCTACAAAGACAAATAGGTGATCTTATAAACTGAGTGTAGAGATCATGTTGAAGTTTTAGTTTTTGTTGTTAAATTGCTAGAATTGTGGAATGTAGTTTGTTAGAGTAGGTGCTTTTTGTAAATGTTGTTTACCAATGTTATGGCAAGACTAATCTTTTAAGAGTGTTCTGAAAATGCCATGTTAACAGGGATATGTTACAGTTTAAAAATATTCCCCATAGTGGGAGCAGGCAGAACACCCTAGATACTGACTCAGAGTATCATAGTTGTATTTTAATAAGCGTGTTCTCATTTCAGATGTAACTGATTTCTGCAAAGCCTCTCCATTTTGTTTCACATTCTTCACCTCTGTTCCCATCATTTTTCTTTCAACAGAATTACAGCTCAGGAATTCTTGAGTGTCTATCAAGGCATTTCACAAATGTCATTTGTGAAGTGGCTCTGAGTAACTTCAGCATCCATTGCTGTTACTATTTTACATATCATTGGCTAATGATCTGTAGTATTGTTATTAAAAAGCAGCATTAAATAGTCATTATGTTATTAACATTTTAATAGATGCATTTTCAAAACAAGCTTATAAACCTTGTGCCTCTCATTGTGCAAATTACTGAAAAATATTAACGACTGTCTGATACACATTTGTAAAACATTTATTTGTTGGTATAAAGATGGCAGGAAAAGTATGCATAGTGTATAAGTAATACTGCAAGTCAAAGAAGCAAAGAATACCCCACACAGTGAAGACAATGCTGTCACAAAGTTCTGATATTTTGAGTTTGTTTATTTCTTTGTAGAAACTGAGACACTTCTGCATCACTGTGACCTGAGGAAGAACCTTATTTGTTTGGTCAGTACACTGAACTCAGCGTTGCAAACAATGCTGAATTTTCTTCAACTGTCTGCTAAACTAGTAATGGATTTTCCACATTTTAATTTGCAGTTACTGTCCTTAAAATTCCTTTAATGGTTTGGACAGTAAGCTGAATAGTCACTGACTCCTCTAAAACTGAAACAAAACACAACTAAAGCAAGTTAAATATTGAGGTGACTATCAGATTAGTACGTCTTTAGTATTAATTACCTTGTCAGCAGAGTCCAGCCCAAGATTACATTCCTTCACATTTAACAAAATCGTTGATTTTGTGTTTCAAAAACACTATAAGGGTTATATCTTGGCTTTGGGAATAAGATTTTTTTGTCATTGCTGCTAGCTGCACAGCCAATTTTGTGTGTTTTGCCTATGATTTTCTCTTGAAGGAATATGTAAGTTCTTGGCCAAATGAGTGATAACTGGCTCTGTATTCCAATTATTAATTAATCCACAAAAAAGGTGTAGATCTATACCTAATCGAGAAGTAAATTTTATAAAATTCTCTCAGAATAAAACCCCAAGACCCCATGCATTGGAATGCTCCTAACACTGCTGTCTGAAGCTAAACATCCCTTCTTGTATGGCTGGAGACAGATACAGTAGCCATTTTTCAGGGGAGAGGACAGATATGGCTGCTGAATCCATTCCATGCTGTGTAGAGGTTGTAGTCCTCAGAATATGTCTCCCAAGATCCTAATGACTTTGATTTGTACAGTAGTTAAAAGTGGCTTTTTTCTCAGTTTCAACTAGAGGTAGTTTATTTGTTGAAATAGACTATTTTATATACACAAAATGATCCTGAAAATAAATGTTATCATTAGGAGGAGTATTTGCTATTTTACTAGACACTGTACATGAAATCCTAATGAATGTTGATACATTTAACAGAAATGTGGAATTAAGCAGCATTCTGGTGCCTTTGTTTTGATGAGGGGGGATTTACGTGAATGAATGAAATCTGACAGTGTTCAGTGGTTCTCAACATCACTATAGCACCTTTAATTTACATAGTAGTTTTACATAAAGTTTTGCACCAGTGGTTTTAGTATTTCTTCAGTGTATTAACAGTTAGCTGGCCGTACAAACTGGAAGAAGATGATGGTGATAAGATTTAATACATTAAAATGTTGAAATTTTGGAATAGGGATGAAACATTTGCATGCCCTTCCATGTCCTCAGTGAGGGGAGAAGTTGCAGTGTCCTTACCATGAAGTTTTGTGTGCTCAGCAAAAGTTGCTGCTGCTGGATGACAGCCTGATTTTGACAATGTTCTTCTGTTTGCAGTCAGATTTTTCTCTTTGCAGGCTGTCCCAAGATTAAGTAGGTAGATTTGGAAGCACCACATTTCATAGTGAGGAAAGTAACATGAAAGAGCATCATTATCCATCTCTAAGGAAAATCATGTAGACAGGTTATGGGTTGAGGCAAGCAAGTAGGCCATCTGAATAAAGACTTCACTGCTTTGATGGTCATTTGACTGATCACTTGATATACACTGAGCTAAGGCAGGACATATGTCTTTCTCAGTGCCTTAATGGCTGTATTGCTAGCTCTCAGAATGCTAATTATAGCAAGTGACACTTTGGGTTGGTGAGCAAGGTATTTTCCAGGACTGCAGTTTAAGGTCATCCATGAGGGCAGAATGTGGTACATATAATGATGGTGGACAGCCAGCTGAGTATAAATGAGTTTCCAGGTCTGCAGAGTAATCTGATTTAGGGAGTTGGGGAGGAAAAGGTAGGGAAAGCATGGAAGTGTTGCTTTATAGATAATTCCAGAAACTCCTGCGTTTTTATTGTTCAGGTTTTTATGTCTTTTTTGAGGGGAAGATTACATTACATATGTTTTAATATCTGCCTTCGCATTGCCAGCATCAGTATATTGCTGTCTGTCATACGTGGGCTACATAATGAAAATCTAAATTTTTTCTTAGATCTAACTCAACAGATGTTTGTGTTTATAGCATCTCTGAGGCACATGATCTAGAACACTTATGAATATGTTACTTTTGTATATGAATTGTGAGCCCTGTAAGCAGATCACTTTTGAGTAACTGATCTTGTTACTGAAATAGTTCTGTGCATGGTCATCAGTTCTTTATAGCAGTTTAAATAGAAATATTTAGTTTCCTAAAAAAAAAAAAAAAGATTATGTATAGCATTATGTCATTGAAAAGCCTGATAAATTTGCTTCACTCTTCTGGAGAAGACCTTTCTGCTTGAAGAAGTAAGCTGCTCTTCTAGGTTATGCAGAGGGTAGTGGCTCTTGTTGATCTTTTATTTTTTTCTGTGCAAAGAAAGAACATTGCCTTCTGAATGCACTCATGGCTGTAGTGTGCCCATGTGTCAGGGCAAAATGAGACACATATGCCCACATTACGCTATTGTACATCCAGATCAGCTCATATCACATGCCCAGAGTTACTGTGGATTTACAGCAGCAGAACTGAGAACAGAAGTGGATTTTCTGCTTCCCCAGAGAGCACAATTTTTGGCACCATTCTTGGTTCTGTTTGTACCTCTCTGTGACTTCTGCTAGTGAAGCCAGTTCAGACTGAGTGGTTTGATTAGTCAGCACTTCTTCCTTCTGTCAGCTTCTGCTCAGTATTCTTTCTTTGCTTTAACAAAAGCAAAAACAAACACAGAAATTAAAAAAAAAAATGTAAATCTATAAGTGTGTGAAGGTGAAATCCTTTTCTGCTCTCTGCTCATTGTTATTTTCTACAAATAAAGAAGTACCTGTCTTAATTTTTGGAAATATGATGCCATCATAAAGCTTCCAGTAAGCTGCTCACACATAAAGACTGCTAAGCAAATGTTAAGGATTCATTTGTTACAAACAGGTGAATGCACTGAGACTTTCAGTTGTAATTCCTCTAGGAAAATAGATTTCTTAGCTATCTAATTTCCTCACATTAGGTATTTGACTTCTTCGGTCGCCTTGAAGACCTTACCTGACGTTGTACAATACATGTATAATCCAAAGGCCACACTGGAAATTGCCTTTGGCAATCTCCACAGCGCCAGTGTGAAGATTCTTGCTAGTAGTTTAAACAAAAACAAACCAACAAACAAAAAAACACCAACCACAAAACCACACAAACCCCCCCCAAACAAACAAACAAAAAAACCCCAAAGGATCAAGCCAAGCTTACGTGTTTAGTTTTAAACCTATTTTTAGCCCCAAAAGCTCAGAAGCAACAATGTGTAATTTTTACTTTTTCTAGCTAATATGTTTAATTACTGTCAACAGATCAAAAAATGTTTGTATATTGACAGAGCTGGCTGTTTATCACGGTTCTTTACCTTTTCTTGGGTCACGGAAACTAAAATGTACTACTTGCAGTCAGATTTCTCCAGTGGTGGCAAAAGTTAACTCTTAAATATTCAACACAAACGTGATCAAAGATGACCCATCTTCATCTTTTTAGGTTACTTTTTTTTAATATTTACATCTCAAAGCATTAGCTAAAAACATGTAACTGGTTGCATTTCAGTAGCAAATGTTACCAGTAGACATCAGATACATTGTCTTATGAAGCAATGAAGGCAACAAGGGAGTCTATTACAAGTACCTCAGTTAATGTCTGATATACATAAAGTAGATCCAGACCAGAACAATTGATCCAAATTAAAAAAAAAAAGAAAATGGTAGCTGTATTCAGAACTGATAACTAATGGTGTGTTCTTCATTTACTTGGTGAAAAAATAGTTTATGTTCATTTAATGGAGGAATCAGAGGCTTCTAATGCATTCCTATTCTAATGCATGTAGAGTTTGATTGCTATTCTTTTAAATTCCCATTTTCCTTCACCTTGGAACAATCTGTTTGTGTATTCTCAGCAAAAGAATTTTGGGAATCCAAGTAAGAACATATTCTTCCATTTGTTAGGTTTAAGGCTATTTCAAATTTATAGAATTAGCCTTATGGCTATGGAAAATAATAATAACTGGTGCAGTAAATCAGTCATCCCATCATAAAAAATTATCAAGCCAAGATAGATTGGTGTTTCTCTAGTCCAAAAATATCAGACACAACTTGGGGAAATGGAATGCAAAAGACAAAAAGTTAAAAAACAAGCACAAAAAATAATCTTCTTGCTTACCTAAAAAAGATCTTATATCTGCTTTTCAGGGTCACCTAACTAGGGCAGGAAAACTTTTTTAGGTTAAATGCCCTTTTATTTACAAAGGATTTATACATACAACAGTTGTATGAGGACAGAATGAAGTGAAAAAGCTCATATATAGTTCCAAGGTCTCAGAAGAATGGTGAACAAAGAAAAGCAAAAGTCTGAAGAGCATGAGAATACCTACAAAGGAGTACTTACCTGTTTTCAAGGACAAAATGTCCTCTTTTTTTTTTTTCCTCTTTNGTATCCTTTGGTACAGCTCGGTTGTGTACACAAGCCCATAATCCCTATGAAAACAATTATTTAACCCTGCAAAAAAGTTTAACCACAATTACAGAGAGTCCTAATTTTGTGTCATGCTGCAGACCAATGATCAGTGAGTGGAAAGGTCCCCAGCCCTTCTGAGATGTTATTGAGCTATATTGAATTATATTGAGATACGCAAAAGCAAGACCCAGGAAACTATAAGCTGGTCAGTCTCACCTCTGTGTTCAGGAAGATCATCGAGCTTATCCTCCTGGAAACGCTACTAAGGTACATGGAAAATAAGTTACCAGGTAACTGGTAACAGCCAACATGGCTTCACTAAGGGCAAATTGTGCCTGACAAATTTCGAGGTCTTCTGTGACAGGATTGCAGCATTGGTGGATAAGGGAAGAGCAACTGATGTCATCTACCTGGACTTCTGCAGAGCATTTCAAACTGTTCTGCATGACATTCTTGTCTCTAAATTGGAGATACATGGATTTGGCAAATGAACCACTCAGTGGATAAGGCATTGACTGCGTGGTCATAGTCAAAGAGTTGCCATCCATGGCTTGATGTCCAAGGGGAGACCAGTGACGAGTAGCATTCCTCAGGGACTGGGACTGGGACCAGTGCTGCTTAACATCTTTGTTGGCAATGAGGACAGTGGGATAGAGTGCACCCTCAGCAAGTTCGCTGNAATCTTGAATCTGTAAAACACAATTCAGGGAACGATCTTTCTTCTGTTCAGCAAGAATTGTTATATCCACTCCAAATTCTTTCAGATAAGAGAGCAATTTATTGGAATTTTTTTAAATCATTATTTCATTACTGAACCAAAGAGGCATCCTTGGGTCTTTACATTTTTAAAAGTGGTAGTTAATTTTTTTTCCCTCCCTACTTTAACCAACACGTTAAACTGTCCAGAATATTTTTCTCCAAAAGGAGTCAAAACTATTTATTTATTTGTTTATTTAAAGGCTTACCAACAGTGTATCCTTTGGTACAGCTCGGTTGTGTACACAAGCCCATAATCCCTATGAAAACAATTATTTAACCCTGCAAAAAAGTTTAACCACAATTACAGAGAGTCCTAATTTTGTGTCATGCTGCAGACCAATGATCAGTGAGTGGAAAGGTCCCCAGCCCTTCTGAGATGTTATTGAGCTATATTGAATTATATTGAGATACGCAAAAGCAAGACCCAGGAAACTATAAGCTGGTCAGTCTCACCTCTGTGTTCAGGAAGATCATCGAGCTTATCCTCCTGGAAACGCTACTAAGGTACATGGAAAATAAGTTACCAGGTAACTGGTAACAGCCAACATGGCTTCACTAAGGGCAAATTGTGCCTGACAAATTTCGAGGTCTTCTGTGACAGGATTGCAGCATTGGTGGATAAGGGAAGAGCAACTGATGTCATCTACCTGGACTTCTGCAGAGCATTTCAAACTGTTCTGCATGACATTCTTGTCTCTAAATTGGAGATACATGGATTTGGCAAATGAACCACTCAGTGGATAAGGCATTGACTGCGTGGTCATAGTCAAAGAGTTGCCATCCATGGCTTGATGTCCAAGGGGAGACCAGTGACGAGTAGCATTCCTCAGGGACTGGGACTGGGACCAGTGCTGCTTAACATCTTTGTTGGCAATGAGGACAGTGGGATAGAGTGCACCCTCAGCAAGTTCGCTGATGACACCAAGCTGCGTAGTTTGTCTACATGATGGAGGGAAGGGATGCCATCCACTGGGACTTGGACAGGCTTGAGAGGTGGGTCCCTGTGAACCTCGTGAAGTTCAACCAGTCCTCCAAGTCAGTTGGGGCAATCCCAAGCACAAATACAGGCTGGGCAGAGAGTGGATTTAAAGCAACCCTGAGGAGAAGCACTTGAAGCTGTTGGATGATGAGAAGCTCAGTCTTCTGTTGCAAGGAACTTAACCTTAGCATTTTTTTTAATTGTTTTATATTTAAAGAAAATATATTTTTAGTCAAAGGAAAAGTGAAAAAGTGGTAGAGGGAAGGACATTTTGCCTTCTAAATTCATTGAAAGTGACAAGGCTATTCCCTATTTTGGCCCAAAACATGGGAATTCTCATACCCCAATACTATTATTTCTGTGAAGCTTCAATGTTTTTTTCTGGACTGAAATCCAGGCACCTTTTTCACTTTTATTTATACTTACCTATTTTATATATTTTTATAAAATTGTCCTACCTTTTAACATTTGTGGTATGTTTTAGACATTTGTGTTTGGGTAACTGAAGCAGGAGGAATGCATTATCATTTGTTTTTTAAAAGAAACATGTTCTCCTTTCCCCCCATCATTAGCAGCAGCATGTGTATGCATTCCTGGGATCTCAGTCTTCTCAGATGTGCAATGCTCTCTAACAATGAATTTTGGAGATAGGGCTATGATACGTGACTTACTTTCTTAATCTTTTAGCTGTGCAAGTGTTGGTGTGTGTTATCACCTACAGTCATGCTTCCAAAAACGGTGATGTTATACTAGTTGAGAGCTTGTAGGCTGATCAATCAGGAACATTCCTGAATTAGCAAAAAGAACATGAATCTACTTGCGGTTATTTTTCTCTGAAACATAGCGATATCCAATATTTCTTTTTTAGCCAGGTTCTGTGTTAAATGAAATCCATTGGCAAAATTCCTATAGGTTTCCACAAGAGTGGTTCACTGAACTGGAATATGCTAATGGAAAACTGTGAATTGGACAAGTATGTTGGATTATTTTAATGTCAAGCTTCTAGGTCAGGGGCTGTCTTTGTTCTATGTTTGCACACTGCTTAGCACAGAGGTGTCCAAGAATAACACTCGTGTATACGTGTGATATTGCAGTACCAATAAATGTAATAGTTTCTAGCGAGAAAAATGGGGAGCTAAAAACTTTTGAAAACTGGTGATTTCCGAATAAGATGAATGCCTTCATGTGTCAATGTGGCACTTTACAGCTTGTGCTGAGATCGCTGTCCTGGCAGGAATAGTGCCCTGCTAGCTGGCTTGATTTCCCCGCAGAGACTCACTGCCTGAATTGGAGAAGGTTGAGGTGACAGGCTCTGTAGTTCCACTTGCAGAGGAGAAGCTGTGTTCGTGCTAGTCTGGTGGTGGGACCTTAAAATCTTGCTGTCTAGTAGGGTCAGTCAGATGTACTCCAGTTAGGTGTGTGGCAGTCACAGGCATTGGTTCTCATGGTGGACTTCAGTCATCCTGATATTGGCTGGGAAGGCTACACAGCCAGACATGTACAGTCCAGGAGGTCCCTCCAATGTATTGATGATAACTTTTTGACTCAAGTGGTGGAGAAGCCAACAAGGAGAGGTGTAATACTGGACCTAGTACTGACAAAGAGGGAATGGTGAAGAGCATTAAGGTTGGGAGCAGCCTTGGCTGCAGTGAACATGAAAAGACAGAGTTCAGGATTGTGGGAAATATGCACAAAACAACACGTTGGACCTTGGATTTCAGGAGGGCTAATTTTGGTCTCTTCAAGAAAATGCTTGGAGAAATCTTGTGGGTTAGGGCTCTGGAAGGTACGGGAGCTTAAGAAAGCTGGACAGTTTTCAAATATCTCTTTCTCCAAGCTCAGGATTGGTGCATCCCTAAGAAAAAAGAAATCAGGCAAGGCAAGCAGAAGACCTGTGTGGTTGAGCAGGGAGCTTCTGAAAAAGCTCCAGTGGAAGAAGGAAGTTTATACTGAGTGGAAAAAGGGACTGATCACTTGGGAAGATTACAAGAATGCCGTTAGAGTATGCAGGGTTGAAACAAAGAAAGCCAAAGCCTCCTTGGAATTAAAATGGGCAAGGGATGTCAAAGTCAACAAAAAAGGTTTTTTCAAATATATTGGAGGCAAAAGGAAAATGAGAGAAAATATGGGTCCACTGTTGAATGAGACAGGTGCCATGGTGACATAAAATGCGGAGAAGGTGGAATTGCTGAATGCCTTCTTTGCTTCAGTCTTTACTGCTTAACCTAGCACTCAGGAGCTGCAGACTTTTGTAGAAACAGAGAGAGTCTGGACAGAAGAAGACTTCCCTTTGGTTGAGGAAGACCAAGCTAGGGAACAGATAAGTACACTGGATATCCACAAGTCCATAGATCCTGATGGGATGCACCCACGATTGCTGAGGGACCTGGTAGAAGTCATTGCTGGGCTACTCTCCATCATCTTTGAAGGGTCCTGGAGAACAGGTGAGGTGCCGAAGGACTGGAGGAAAGCCGATGTCATCCCAGTCTTCAAATAGGGCAAGAAGGAAGACCCGGAAACTACAGACCGGTCAGCCTCACTTCCATTCCTGGATAGATGACAGAATGGTTTGTTCTGGGCGTCATCTCAAAGCATCTGGATAAAAATAGAGCTATTGGAAATAGTCAACATGGACTCACCAAGGGGAAATCATGTCTGATTAACCTGATAGTCTTCTACAATGGCATGACTGGATGGATAGATGAGGGGAGGGTGGTGGACATTGTCTACCTTGACTTCAGCAAGGCTTTTGACACAGTCTCTTACAGCGTCCTCATAACTAAGCTTAGAAAGCGTGACTTAGATGAGTGGACAGCGAGCTGCATTGGAAACTGACTGAATGACAGAGTTCAGAGGGTGAGTGGCACAGAATCTAGTTGGAGGTCCATAACAAGTGGAATCCCCCCGGGGTCAGTACTGGGCCCAGTCCTTTTCAATATTTTCATCAATGACCTGGATGAAGGGATGGAATGTACACTTAGCAAGTTTGCTGATGATACAAAACTTGGTGGGGTGGCTGACAAACCAGAAGACTGTGCTGCCATACAGCGAGACCTGGACAGGCTGGAGAGTTGGACAGGGAAGAACCTAATGAAATTCAACAAGGGCAAGTGTAGGGT
>VXBJ01004059.1:114584-130488 GCA_013400055.1 Nycticryphes semicollaris
GGTTGGGGGACTTGGGTCTTTTTAGTCTGGAGAAGAGAAGGCTGAGGGGGGATCTGATCAACACCTATAAATACTTAAGAGGTGGGTTCCAATAGGAAGGGGCCAGTCTTTTTTCAGTGGTGCCCAGTGAGAGGATAACAGGAAATGTGCACAAACTTGCACATAAGAAGTTCCGTCTAAACATAAGGAGGAAATTCTTTGCTTTAAGGGTGGCAGAGCACTGGAACAGGCTGCCCAGAGAGGTGGTGGAGGCTCATCTCTGGAGACATTCAAAACCCGCTGGACATGTACCTGTGCAACCTGTTCTAGGGGGACCTGCTAGATGTCCAGAGGTTCCTTCCAACCCCATATCATTCTGTGATTCTGTGTGCAAGGACTGTGCACAGCACTCTGCTGCAAACAGGCGCCTGGGTGAGTTGGAATGGCCTGACACTAAGTTGGAGTTTTCTGTCCTCTTTTGCTGTCAAGCTTGGCATAGGAAGGTACACTGACTGCAAAATAGGCCAGTCCCTGATAAGTGGGAAGCTGCAATAAAGGTAAAAATTCCCAAATGTCACAGAGTAGCAGCTACCTGAACAGAGTAAGAGCAGAAACAGTAATGGATGGTGTCCCTGTCATGGGACTACAGCCTGGTTTAGAACGTGATGCAAAACCCATGGAAGTTAGTGGACTTGCAGTGACTTCAAAGCCTGTGATGATGGAGCTAAAATGATTGCATCTGGACTGTGTAATCAGACAAATCATGCCAAGTTTTTGGGATAAGCCTTGGGTACAAACTTAAATATTAATTGTAAGGAATTGTGTACAGGTCTGAAAATAGGCCTTGCAATGCTAGGAAATAGGGATGCATAGCATAAAAAAAAATAATAATCTACAATTGCTGTTACTGGCATTGGTGGGCCTGAAAAGCAATGTTATCATCACCCCAAATATCTTTCTCAGCATGCTTTTATATGAGAAAGAAACAGGGAGAAGGATGTCTGGCAAGAAAGATGAATAAAACAGCTATTTGGGGGATTTTTGTTGGTTTTAATTAATTCAGTAAATATTTACAAATAACTTTGACTTCCAAAAGACTATTTACAAGGTGAAAATAGCAGTAAAAACCAGCATATGCTACCTTTGAAACGATAAAACGTAATACATAAACAAGAAAGGACAGAGTGATTAAAGATGTACTTGTAGGAGAGAAGATTTTTATTAATATTAATGTTAATGTAGTCTTCTTTGATAAATGTGATCACCTAGAAGTGTAAACAAATAATTGGCTTAATATAAACTGAATGGGATTCATATTGTGGGTATGCCAGGACGGCAAGGTTATGTCCTAGTCTTAGGAATGGACTGATGTTTTGGTCACCAGTGCTTATTTTCTTATCATGATGTAACAAATCAGGCAGTGATCATGTCAAATGCTATTCTAAATAATTGTGAACTTGAGTAGGTACAAAGGTAGTTACATAGCGTTTCTTTTGTCTCATTGGACAGGCTGCACCAAGAATATTTTGTGTTGTAGGCAACCCTGGAGTACAAAGCAGAAATATTTTAAAAACATAGGAATTGAGAGTTATGTGAGCTGGACAATTGAACGTATTCTTCCAAAGATAAGAATCTTGTGCAAGAAGATTAGGATACTAAAACCTAGTTTTTCCAGTGCCACCTCTGCAATCTACAGGTTATCACTTACTACAGCTGTGCTTTAATTTCCTTGCCTATAGTGCTGTGAGCGCTCTTGTGGCGCAAATTATTGGGGCAACTGCAGCAGGTGCAAGGAGACTGTGTATTCAGCACATACACAGCTTGAAAACGCAGAGCAATTAATACTTAAAAATAATGCACTCAAAAGTAGATGGAACTTAGTGAAGGATTAGACAGTCACCACCCCACTAAGATACCAAAAGAGCCCTTGCTGGCCAGGCGGGTGTGAGCTATGGGGTGAAAATCTGGCCTCCACAGCTTGCAGGGGACAGCTCTTTGGTTCTGTATGCAGCTGCATTCCCACCTCTTTCCGTGCTGCTGGCATTGGTGGATGGATGATCCCCCCTGGCCCCAGACAGACCAACAAACCTGGCTGGCCCTTTAGGGCTTCTTAACTTCACATTGGGGTTATATCTCCTGATTCCTTGAGCTACTAACTGTCCCTCCCAAGCAGAGGAGCTGTGTATCCTTCTAGTTAGAGCAAAATGTAGTGATTATTACCCAAGGCAGTGCTAGCTTATGCATATCCATTTTGGAACACGTTCTTCATTTGTAGAAAATAAAGCATTTGCATTTTGCAGCTTGAGCAGAGCAGCTGAACTTCCATTTTATTTCATGCATGGATCTATGGTTGGGTGTGTCTTTCTTAGGATCAATAGCAGACCCACAAAGATATAAAGGATGGTTTCAAAGTAATATGTTTCTGGATTGCACAGTAGAGCAAACAGCTAAGTAGAGGTATGACTAAAAATCTTTAAAAATTTGGGGCTCTGTCATCAAAACCTATGCAGGTGCAACAGTGACCTGGTGATCACATGCTCTCATAAATTCAGGCAGCTTATGCTGTGAAAATGTATGTTCAGGAGTGGGTACTGCTGCGTAACTGGTGTTGAACTATCTAGCAGTTAGCAGTTCTGTGATATGGAAGTGTCATTTTCTGTAAGACTTAAACGGTGCCTAATTATTATTGTTATGGTATTTTTCATGAATGTAAGAATTAATAATACTAAAAAATGTAGCTGAAGTACCTTGTCTTTGTTTGCAAAAAGGACTATGAGCCAGTATGCTTTTCCTGCCCTTAGTTTGCTGCATATGAGCTGTCTCATGCTATCTGGATGTTTTTGAAATTAAACAAAACACCAAGGTGACAAAAGAAATTGTTGGCTAGCTGACTGTGCAAAGAAGAAAATATTTTAGTCCCATTGCAACTTGATGATGGTTGAGGGGAGAGGAGGATTTTGGCCTAGCGAGTTTTCCTTTTTTGGCTTGTTTTCTACTTCTGCCACTGCTCTAGTTGGTATAGGATGGATATAGGACGTGTGATCTAAAGGGGAGAAGCTGCTCTCTTGGTCCAGCTCTGGAGAAGAGTATGCAGGAGCATGGAAAGTGTTTTGGTTTATAATCATCATGTCAGAAGTGTCAATGGCTTGTTTTGAATTCGGTACATCTGAAGAGGAAACTGAAAACATGGGTTTATAAAACATTGCAGACAAACTGCTGGATTTGCAGTGGGGTGGTGGTAGGAGAATGTGAAATTTATTCTGGTGCAGGTGCAACTGTTTGGCAAGACATCACCATCTATTTGCAGCTTCAGGCTTGCTTTTGTTAATTACAGAAGGATGACGTTAATCTTTGTCCTCTCTCCTTCAGCCGCTGCATTCTCTGTTGTTACTAAATCACCTAAATCTATCAGTTGTGTAGACACTTAGTTTAATTGACTTGACCTAAGAATTGTCCAGAATGTTTTCGTTTCTGACCTTACTGTCAGTCCAGGGGCTGGACTGCTTATTTCTGGGCATGCAACAGCATATGTGGGAAACGACCTTGCAAATTATTTACACCAAGTAATAGTCTTCTAATGAAAGCAACTTATCTCTTCACTGAGTTTCAGAAAGATGGTGTTTTGATTCCTTGAGTTAATAGTGATCATTTATGCTATTTTGTACTTTGAAGAATGCCATAGATGTAACCTGAAAAGTTTCCTGCAATCTCAAATCACAGAGGTTGCCTGAAGTTGAATTGATACCAGATCAAGTATTCGTGCCCACATGTCTTTTCCTTTTGGCTTTGTTTTTAATCATTCATCTTTTCAGAAAATCATCATACACCTTCAGACTAATGAGCTTCTAAAATTGTAACCTCAGCTGTTTAAACTTTGGTGTCAAATTGCAGTCTTTCACAGTAGATTCTTTCCAAGGTATTCAAAGGCAAATTATATGTTACATTTAGTTCATTTAACACCAAAGGCACTTGTCAGCTCTTGGTAGTACTTGCAGCGTTAATTTTCTTCATTTTCCAAGTCTAACAGCTTTTAACAAAAGTTGTGCATGATAATTCTTGATAGTACTGCTTTTAGAATAGTATTGGCTCAAACAGTTGAATCTGCTTGCAAGCAGATCACATCAGTTGCCTTCCTTGTGCTTTGTGTGCTGGGAGGCAGAAGACTTGCTGACGCAATCAGTGTACTGCAGCAGGACAGTGTTGTCCTTCACTGATTGTATTTCTGGTGGCACGGATTTCTCTTGATTTTTTGGAAAATGAGATGAAGCACAGATAGTCTGCCAAGAAGCAGCAGCTGTGGCCTGACATTCCAGTGTCTGCTGGAGACACAACAATCTGCACCAACAACTACACATTCTATTAGTTCATTTATTTTTATTTTTCAAAAGAAAAGAAAAATTTAGGCTCTAGTAATGTTAGCATGTTTTTAATAATTAGGGTTTTAACCCTAATGCTTTGCTGTTATTCATGTAGCTGGTAGTAGTGTTGTTGGTGATATAGAACATTGAACCAACAAAAGTACGCTAAATGTGTATAAATAATTTATAAATTCACAAAAGTATTAAAAAGTTGAAATTTTCAGTGGAAAATGCCATTATTTAATGATATAAAAGATGTTCTAGCTGTTAAAGCGTGAAACAGAGAATCCACCGTACAGTTCTGTTGTGACCTTGAACAAAGTCACTTAAGCTCTTTGTGTCCATTCCATGCAGAGAATTATATTTACTGTTTTTGTTTTGTGTGGTGTCCTTATACTGTCCTTATACAAAATGGTTTGAACTTACCTAACAAAAAGTACTATTAAACTCTGATTTCAGTGCTAATACTTTTATGTTGTTTAAAATTATTGTACAGGTACAGATGCAACCCATTCTGAAGAGCAAGGAGAGGGGTGTGAAAATGTAGGAAAGGCTGTTAAATTCTGTATAGTTACATTTTGCCTTCTCACACTTTGGGGAGAGATAACATAGACCATTCCCTGGAGAAGGCTGTGTGGCTGTACTGCATCTCCACACCTACTTGTCTTCAGTCACAACTCTTGAACCTAAAGGAGAAACTGACTGAAGCTGGGTAGCATGGAAAAGCAAAACTAGATCTCCTGTATTTTCCAGGGATTTTTAATCCATATAGTTGGAAGTCTTTGTCTTTGGGGGACTCATGACTAAATTTTTTGAACACAGAGGTAGTGGTCTAGAGAAACTCAATTTTTTTTCTTTTAAAGATGAATGATAATTTTACTTTTAGTCACATCTTTTCTTGAGTTACATAAAAGGTAACACTCAAATGTAGTTGAACTCTTACAGGAAAATTTTTCAGTCTATGCTAAATATGCCTTATTATTAGTTATTAGTTTTTATAATTAATATTTTGTAGTTTTAGGTATAAAGTGCTCCCAACTCAACTGGAATGAGACACATCTTCAGTTCTGTTCCTAGTCCTCTTCTTCTTCTCCCAAACCAAAAATCTTCTCTGAGGATCTCTGACTTGTTTATTCTTTAATGTCATGGACTTTTGCTAATGGAATAAGGTGTCTTTGACATGTAAGCTGGCAGTCATTACTCATTTAAAATGAGGGGAACCCCTGCCGAAATAGTCTTTTTTTGTTGTCCTTTGTGATGCTTTAGAATTACAGTCTCAGATAGTTTTTATGAAGAAGGACATCTGAAACAGTTAAGATACAGAGGAGTTGTAACTCTGCAGTCACATTTGGAGCCTGTGATTTTTACATTTTTTTCAACTGGATTCAGTTGCTGTTGTATATGTAAAGTCTTGCAGAAGGCCAACTCTGCCAAGTAAATGAAAGGAGGAGGATTAATAGCTCCCTTAAGGCAGCATTGCTCTCGCTAGGGCTCGACCTGCTCATGCATATACACTTCCTGATGTTTGTCCCATCAGTGAACTCGTCTTGTTTCTGGGACCAAGAGAACACAGTAAGTTAGATTTCAAGTTTGTTTAATATTTAATCTTCCTGCTCCTACTCTTTGTTGCAATTTAATACTAATTATGTTGACAGCCTTTATGAACCATTCCACAATCTGAAAAAGGAATAATTAGTAACAATTAAAATTAAATATACTTTTGCTATCGTCAGTATAGTTACAGACAGCATGCCCAAATTCACGTGTTCCCAGTATCGGAGAATTTGGTGGCAACATGCCCAGGCCTAAAACAGAGTAAAGAAAACTGTAAGTGCATCTGTCATTTTTAACGTACTACAATAAAGATCTCTTAGGCATTTTCTTTTTGAGTGCATTTAGCTGGACAATACTTCTGCCTTCAGATCTGGCACTGCAGATGTCTGTATAAACCAATAAGGATGACTCCTTTTTTGTCAACACCATAGTTAAGCATTATGTACAGCTCCATCACAGTTACAATAGTCTGACTGAAACTATGGTATTCTCTCTGTCCTGTAGTTGATCCATGTACGCACTCACTCTACTGTAAGGCATATGGTACCAGAGAGACACAGAAGTTTTTCTTTTGTGTGGATAACATTGTTCAGTCCCTAGTAAATGGACGTCTCTAGACGAGTCACAAAAATTCACCCTCAAGGATTTTCCTAGCTTTCTGGTTGGCTTGGTGAAAAGAATAGAATTAAAAAAGGGAGAACGCTTTTTTCCTAAATATTGTCAACCTCATACTGAAGTTTTGTACATAAAAATATAAGTGGAAAATATTTATGTTATAAATGCTTTCCTTGTTTCCTTTGCTCTATAGCAATATATAGTTATGCTTTTATACTTCTTTATGTCTCATAACATTAAATGTACTAACTGGCCCCAGTATATCAGTAATGAACCATTAGTGAAATCTGGCACAACTTTCAGATGACTCTTAAAATGGGTTTGGAATTGTCTTTCTAAATATTCAGTGAAATCTGTCTAATTTCAAGCAATGTGACTTACAGAAGCTAAACTCAATACAGCCTTCTCTTTTTGTAAAGAAAATTAAAATGTATTCAAGGAATAAATATGCTTTCAGTTGATTTAAGTTAAGCATATGGCTCCAGCAGTGTCCGTTAGGTAGGGCGTAAGCCTATTCCCGAGTCTGAGGCAGTGACACTTTTTACTTTGTACACTGACCACTGGCTTCTGCCCTGATCAAAAGCTAGTTTTAAAAAAATTGTGCCTAGATTTTGTAAAATGGTTACTTATAAAATGCTGTGCTATATAAGACAGTTTTATTCTCCTGTTTATCCAGAACATTTTGAATATTTTGAAGAATCTGTAGGCTATTTTGTTTTTTTCTTTATAAAGAAAATTAAATTGGCTTGGGCTTTTGCATATGTTGGCAAAATTGTTGCTATTCGTATGAATTTTGGACCAAAAAAAGGCAGGCTTTGTGGGTGTGAGCTTGTACTTCATTCCTTTTTGTGGGACACAATACATCAGCTTCTGCTGTAGAAAACTAACATATTAAAAAACAGTAATTTTCATGATGATAAATGAAATTAGTTCTATGAGAGAAAAATACATTTAGAGTGCTCAGTTTGTCAGAAAGTCTTCCCTGAGAATTTAACATCATCTTTGCTGTATAATTTTCCCTCCTCTTCTCCTCTCCTCCCTTTTCCCACATACAGGAAAAAAGAAAGGCTAACTTGTACCTAGTTCTGCTATTTTATGTCAGAAAAAAAGGGTGGGCTTAATTTTAAGTGCGTAACGATTAAATCAAATTCTTCTATTTCTGAAGTTTTTCTTCAGTAAATTACTTCAGATTCTTTAGACATCAGTTGATTTTTATGATCTCAGCAAAATACAAACCTTTCCTCCTTTTGAGGGGTAGAATGTATAAAATAGTAACAAAGTATCTCCAGAGAAAATGCAATATGCAAGATAGGGGGAAATTTTAGAAGGGAATTAGTTGCTAGTGAATATAATGAATGATTCACAGCAGAGCTCATTAAGAAAATCTTTGATTTTCAATGATTCATATATCTATCATAACACAGCTTTAACCAATGCTGTTACCGACCTTGAAAAATTAAATCAAACCTTAAAAATGAGATTTATTCTTACTATACTGACAAATTTCAAGGATTGTACAGGGTAAAGAAACATGACTGCAGAATGGAAATATACATGCATATATATACCTTTTAAAATCAGATTACAAAATGGCATGCTGAAAAGTTTTCCCTCAAGCTTGCTTATGTCATTGCAGTTTACTTATTTTATATTAATGCATTATAATATTCCTTTAATTGTGTATTTATAGAGCTTCTTTTACTGAACTTCATTTGATAAAGATGATATACAGCACTACAGAAAGAGCAACTCTTGGTATTTCTCTTAGTTAATTGCTTTGTGGTCCCAGTACTTTCTGGATTATTTGCTGAATTTTGATTTGAAAGCAGAGCTGTTGTTTACTCAAAACAGTGGTTTATCAGGGATTGTAATGGACATGGTCACTTCTCCAGTTCCTGTCCTAAACCTTTTTTGCAAATCTCTCTCTCCACTAGATTAGAGAGTCGTGCTCTCTCCATTTTTAATTAAATCTAAAGTTGAAATACCTTAAAAGAGATACTCTGAGATACTGTCACAATCTGTATCCTGGCAGGTAGGGCAGTGAGATTAAGTTGTTGCTGTGAATTAACTTTGTGCTTGAGAAACGACTTAAAGCAAGTTTGCACCCCTTGGTGAATGCTCTAGTCGTTGAGCTGCTAAAGTGAAAAAAGCGTATCAACAGCTCTTTTTCCTGTGCCGTGTGGGAAACACGATAGGTTATTTGTTCACTAAGAATTTTTCCATCCATGTTGCTTCCTGTATGGATACTGAGGCATTTAAAGGGCTATTTTGTTGCTTTGGGACACACTGCTATTTTTGGAAAAGTGAAGAATTTTGGTGTTATGCAACTTTTGGAAGTCTAATTCAAGAGAATTATTTTTAAACATACATGTTCTTTCAGAGGATTTCAAGTTCGTTGGTTTTTAGTCACAGTGTTGAGTGCCCAGGCTAATGAAAATGTGACATATGGACCTGAAATCTCAAAAGGTGAAAACCACCGAAATAATACTAAGCTGCTATATTAAAATAATATTAACTGCACACAGGGAATCTGTCAGAGAGCTATAAAAAATTAAAATGTGATTTTTCATCTCCAAAAAAATGAGGTAGAAGACTGTATGACAAAGTATTTTGTGCTATGGTTGTCCATCCCTGGAGCAGCACTGTACTTTGCATTGAAAAAGATATTAGTGTGTTTTTGTGAAGAATAAAAAGTAGCATATGATCATGGAATTATGAAGCACATTGTAGTACATGTGCCAAAGTTCATGAATAAGGATTGTTCCAGACCTCACTGTTTTAGTGCTGATTGCTAACAACAGCAGCTAACAACAATCGTTAGAGCCTGACTTTGCCTCTTAGTGCTTCAGTGATATGAAGCGTGCTCAGCTTTCTGCAGAGTCTGGACATGTACGTAGGAGCTGGGAAAGGGTAGAGAGTTGAATTTTTAAAATCTGAAGGTAGCCCCTTGAAGCCTGAAAACTGTTTCTGTTGGAAACAGAGTAACACCAAATGTAGATGAATTTCAGTTGGGCTGTGAAAAGCTGAATCCCTGAGCCTGCTCCACAGCACAAGAAAGCTAGATATAGCTGAAAGAAGATTATCTGAATGTAATAAAATGTATTAGTGCAAAAAATTTTGCACAATGGATAATTAATTTAAGTTTTCTGAAATGGGAAGAATCAGCTTTGTAAGCTTCGTGGCAACTGATACTGTTGGTCCCAGCTTTCATCTCTGAGAGACAGAAAGCTATTACTGGCCTTACTTTCTTTTCAATTTCTCTTTTTATTTTATTAAAATAAGCCATGCTTAGTCACAGTGAGCATGATTGTCTTTCAGAGCAGTCAGGGTATGTGTCTAATAAACCCTGCTGCAGGCAGAACCCATTCAAGTCTGTGGAAGCTAAGGGTTAATTTTAAGACTGTGGACTTAAGACTTTAAGACAACTTTCCATGATCTTTAGTGTTATTCCTTATCTACTGAGTCACAAGAAGCATGTTGGAAGTAAATATATGTTATAGTAAGTTTAAATCCCCAAACAAGCATTTAATTTAATTACTATGCCTGTAAATGTTGAAGAGACAAATCATAATTTTTTACATTTTCTTTTTAGTTTAACTAGCTTAGCAATTTTATTAGGCTGTTTCTTGATATGCATAATCATACTTACAGCAGCAAAGCTTTATTGGCATCCAGAATGTGAGATGAACACAAAGGTAAAGTAAGCATTCTGAATTGGATAAGCATGGAAACATGAAATGGAAACATTTTAGGGTTGATCCGTGCATACTCTGGCAAAAAACTGGAATGGTTATCCTGGTCCCACTGAAGCTAATGGGAACTTCGCTGCTAACTTCGGAGGAAAAAAGATTTTTCTCTATTTATGCCACTGCAGGAACAAAATAGTTTGAAATAGCTGAAAAGAACACCATGGCAGCAACAACATGATTGTATTGGGGGATAATCCCAAAAGTGGGGTTTGGAGAGTGATGGGTGAGTTTCTTAATTGAGACAAGAAAAAATTGTCCTTGAACAAACTCTAAAAACTTTCATAAGACACATTAGTGTTTTCATATAGTCTAAGACCTTCTGAAGCACTAGTTACCACTTTATTCACAGGTGTACTTGTTTGTACACTGATACTGAGTAGTCCTATCTTTGCTGGTCTTCCTCTCAGTGGAGTGCAGCCTGTCACAAATGTAAAGGTTTTCAAATTTCCCAGTACTTGTAGAATTGATTCAATAGTTTCTCCTTAACAATCTTGACCCATTTATTGAAAAACAAACCAAAAACCAGCTAATGCTTTCAAGGAGCTTCAGTGACTTTCATATCTTCAGATTATGGTTGTAGCTGAATGACTTCTCTTGGAATGATGGAAAACCTTTCCATCTCCCATAGCTGCAGACAGGTATACTGATTTAGCAGATCATCAGCTCTTCACAGCAGTAGGAAAATAAGGCTGGACCTTCATGGCTGGAGGTCAAATAAAAGTTTGGTACCTTTTGAAAAAATGGCAATTGGTCCTTATTTCTCTGCTGGCAGGTTACCCAGTTCCCAGGCATTGAGAAGTAGGTATCTGACAGCAGTGAGGGGTTTAAATGATTTTATGTCCTCATGCTTATTTTTAAACTGCAATTTATATTCAAGAATAATGATAAAATTTCTTAAAACATGCCATCTCACCCTTCTATTTTTGTGTTGATTTCTCTTTCTCCTCTGTCCTCTTGTTTTCTTTTGGATTATTTTTTCCATCCATCTTAGGTAACAGTAACATATGCTACTTATGTAATGATACTTAACATTTCTCTTTTGGATTTATTAGTATTCCATAAATAGTCCACAAATACTCTTAATAGAAAAATCAGGAACATTTTGACCCCTGTAGAAGCAATCCAGACAGCTTACCCGCATCCCTTACTTTTGATTGGGTTTGGAACTGCTACTGGTGTGAGTGTGTCTATGAAATCCAGACATTTTGCCATGGTGTTTTGCGCTTTCATGAAGCGTTTTGTCTGACCGTAACATTTTTGCTGCTGTTCATAAATATTTGGGGGACATCAACAGGCATGTTAAAATAAAGACATGGAGTGACATGCACTTTTCAACCTGTCAAGGCAGGCAAAATTTTTTGCATTGACTTAATTAGATTGGGAGTCAGCCCAGCTGTTCCTTCCAAGTTTTCTTTCTTTTTTTTTTTTTTCCTTTCTCTTAAACAGAAGAAAATGAGAAGGAATAAAAAGACCTGTCTGTTATCATCACTGTATTAACAGATAAAAAGCTGTGCGTACCTTCCATCTAACTAAGACTAAAAAGGCACTTAGTAACAGAATGGCCTGGTACTGTGGGAGAGCTCTAATAGCTGGTTAGATCAATCAGTGTCTCAGCAGAGACTTGACAAGTTCCTGATTTAATGGGCTGAGTCTCTTCCCTCTTAGTCTAAAAGTTTTTAAGGTTTGACAAGGCTAAACTTAGCCAAGATTGCCATTGCAGTGCAGGCCAGGAATTTCTTCATGATTATGGCAAAGGCAGGCCATTTTCTTCCCTACAACAAGGGTCATCTTTTCAACTGTTTTTTTAGTTCTTTCCTTAACTTGTTCAAGAAAACAAAACCAAAGATGGCAAAGTTATCAGAGGCAAGATAAACTGAAATGAAGCTGCTAAGTGTGAATTAATGTGCCAGTGGTCAAGCTTAATGTTATGCTTGAATTCTTCTTATTAATCATTTTCTAAGAGGGATGTGGCTTAGATGTCAAGATGTCAATGTGTGATAACTGTGTCACCAGTTAAATGAAATGTCATAAAATATGAACACAGTTCTGAAGGGAAGCAGTAGTGAAAATCACAATACCATTGGTAAAACCAGAAGAAAAGGACTGCTGTTTGGGAAAGAATCTGGAATACTGCTTTGACAGCCCAAGCCACTGCAGTATTGTCAGCTGAGAAATATATTTATGTCTTCCTGAGACGAATGGTAAAACTCCCACTCAGTTTGGCTTGGGAAGGAATTGAGCCATGCTATTTTTGCACAAATCTAATAATTTGTCTATTTTTGGTTTAAATTAGAGTAGTCTCAGGACCTATATATGCTGTTTGGTGAGAACTAGATAGTGGTGTTTCACAGGATGAGGATTGCCTGGTGAGTAGCGCATTCCAGCCCCAGCACTGCCTGCTAGCACATTCCTCCTAGAGAAGGAGAGGAAAAGTAATAAATAATACTTATGCCTGTGTGACTTCAGCCAAGGATTTTCCTACCTCAGGGGAATACACAGCTTTTCTAAATGACCCTTTATTCTGCTGCTGTGTGAGGCTGGACGTGATCCAGAAAATCAACCTGTTTATAGCTGCAGCTTTAACACAATTAAATACTGGCTGTTATCTTCAAGTGACTCACTGTGTTTTTAGTCTAAGTTTTTATTGACTAAAAATAGTGGGCTTTAAATATTTTAAAATTTTGGTAGGGATTTGAATGTAAAAAATCAAAATCTTTGTAAAAACCAAAGACCTTTATCAAACTGAAGATTAATGGGAAAACCTGTATATTTTGGAATTCGATTGGTAATGATTGGATTTTGCTTTGTGTGGAACTCGTCATTGCAAGGAAATCTTTGTTTATCTTGCTTTACTTCTTGAGCTTTTGGGTTTCCAAGCTGTTCATAGTACAGTATTTTCCTGTCAGATTTCAGAATGCTCAGATACAGAGTAAATGGATAGTTTAGGAAAAATGCAGTTGAATTCTGGAGTGTGTTGCATCCAAGCTGTCTTGTGCAGTCCAGCTGAAAGGAGGAGATGTTTGTAGTTGCTGATGATGACTGACAGTAAGCAAGACAGCTGTGCTCCAGCTGTTCATGTGAATAGCTTTTCTTCTCACTGTAATGTCCACTGCAGTTGGCTCTGCTGGTGACAGTCCCAAAAGCAAGGTGAAAAATTCAGTGACGGGAATGACTTTTCTCAGGCCTTCTGGTGACTTGAATGCAACACACTACAGTTGCACTGATGGGAAAACGTCAGAGATGTTTACTTCTGCTGTCTTCATTTTACTGATCCCTCTATAAATAGAGAAGTTCAGTCTTTAGTGCTGTGATAACTTTGAAAGCAAGTCAAAAAGGCAATAAGCAGATTTCCCCTCCTCAAAACAAAGCAATTTCAATACTTCCAATGGTCATTTTCAGTTATTCCAACAGCTGTACAAATAAGACACTGCAATTTCTGTTTTTTTAAGAAGTTGTTTTTCCTGTTTTGATATAGCTGTGATAATTTGCTGTCTAATGATGGACACAGGGCAGCCAAAGACTCCCCTGGCTTTGCTTGTTCAGGCTTGAATTCTAAGTGATGCTGGTGCTTAATGACATAGCTGAGCACTTGAAAGTGTATGCTGGAACAACTCTAATCTAATGAATGTCCCAAGGATGTAGGCATGTAGCAGAATTACTAACCACAGAGATGCAAAAATTTTGAGTAAAGTTGCAAAAAACCAAGACAAAAACTATTGTATAAATTCGGTGTAGAAATTATGGGATTATCAGGATAGTGACACCCCACTCCTCCATCCCTTTTAGATTGTCCCTGTTTAACTTATTAATTTTTCACTTGAGAATTTCCTTGTACACAGTTGTGAGAGAAAAAGAGAGTTTTGGTTTGGCTGAAAGATGAAATTAGTTTGTAATTTGCATGCTTGGCCATGCACATGCCATGCAGTTGAGCCCATAGAGTACAAAATATCTTTCTTAGTCACAGTAAAGACTTAAGTATTGACGATGATTTTTAAATTAAGAGTGCACCTTTTGATTGATGAACTATAACCTTAAAATCACAACCAGATGAAATATTCAGAGTAGGAAACATAAGAGCACTGAGCTAACAAGATAAAAACATTTGAACAGGTCCTTGAAGTGTGCTTCTAAATATGGATGCAGTTGGCTTTAATGAATATTTTATCTAGGGGACCTTACTAATTAAGATCCATCTCTCCAATGAAAATTGAAAAAACTACTGTTGTGCTTTTTAAAATTTAACCCTATGTCACCTTTTTTAAATGATCTATGTGGAGATTGGCTTCTATGTTTTCAGGCATGGGTAAGGGAGGATAAATTATCTTTTTCCTGTATTGTTAAAGGCTTAAGTAAAAGGTTTTGTTTCTTTATGTGAAAATGGTCTTTATTTAAGGAACTTACTGAGTTGCATTTGAATGTTCTGTTTTTAGTCATATCAAGATTTCTATAATTATCACGATGTAGGGGTAGAATTTTGTAACGGTATAACAAAATGTAGAAAAAACCAAAAGCATTGCATTGCATTTTCACCTTCACAGAAAAACGGTTTATGGCTGAAGTGGCCAGGCTCCAAACACAAACAGGGGAATTGAATAAATCTATTATAAATATTTATGTAATCATTTATGGGTATTTAACTGAGTTTGTAGCCTTAGAATATATATTGTGACTTTAGTGTCCTTCTTTGAAGCTCATCCAAAGTCTATGGGTCATATCACTTACATGGTACTCTGTACGGACTTTAATGATACATAGGCTTTCTTCTTGCCTCATGGATGGGATGAATATGTCTCTCTGCATCCATGTATTTCACAGCCATTATTTGCTAAGTTCATTAAGTGAAGACTAAAACCTATAACATTTATTACAGACTGGAAGTAAAGCAATGTCAGATTTCTCTTTGTTGTGCAGAGCTCTGTGGTCATGAGTTAAATCAAGTTTGCTGATGTTTTTCTTACTACTCCTGTTGCTGTTGTGTTTCTTGTTACTTGCTTCACTGTCATCCTTTGGAGTTCCGAATGTGGGCTGTTACTGCATCGTTCTAGATGCAGAAGAAAATAACATTTGAAAGCTTGTATAAAGGACACAAGAAAGACAACACTGACACCAAGAGAGAGAACAGTGCAGGCAAAGTGTGGAATAGACTTGTTGGGAGTGATTACTGTGGTCTTGTAGTCAAAGAGCTTTTAGGTTGTTGTGGCCATCAGTGCATAGGTGGGACTTTGAAGAAGGCATTTTGTGGATATTTATAGTTAATACCTTGCAAGTGAGAGAATAGGAAATTTCCTGAGAGTGTCTTTGTGCTCACTCTGCATTCCTGCTCCATCACGGAGACTGTGGTCCAGAAAGGAAGAAAACTGAAATAGTTATTTCAGTTGGGGAAAGCAGGTTGCTTACGCATTGGTGAAGTAATTCCCTAATGGTGCTCTGTGACCCACTGTGCAACACGGATTTAGGAACTGGCTAAAATAATCCCCTTGAGGATCCAACAGCATAGCTAGCTAACCTGAGGCTTCGCAGCAGCTGCAGGGGTCATTGCAACCTTGAGGCTGCAGTGGCTGCCACAGATACTCTCTGTTGCAGAGATACTGGGTTCAGGGAGCAAAATTCCACCTATGTTAGGCTATTTCCCGCCCCCTCCCTCCCCGC
>VXBJ01004059.1:132621-171600 GCA_013400055.1 Nycticryphes semicollaris
ATACATCATGTGAAGACTAGATTATTTATCAGAACTCGTTTGCTTTCAAGGAGAAAATGAACATATCCCACAGTATTACTTAAACTAAGACAAGAACTCGCACGTCAGGAAATTACACTTAATAGCTGATTTAACACAAAAGGCGGGTTTTTGCTATATTTAAGATGAAGATATCCTGCCTCTTGGGTGAAGGGAAGGTGGTGGATGTAGTTTTTTTGGATTTCAGTAAGGCTTTCGATACTGTCCCTCACAGCACGCTTCTGGACAGGTGGTCTGAGCGTGGGATGAGCAGGTACAGATCACACTGGGTGAAGAACTGGCTGAAAAGCAGAACTCAATAGGCTGTAGTGAATGGCACTACCTTTGGTTGGCAACCACCAGCAGTGTTCCTCAGGGCTACGTCCTAAGGCCCGTTCTGTTCAGTGTATTTTCCAGTGATCTGGATGCAGGAGTTGAGTGCACCATTAACAAGTTTGCTGATGATACCAAACTGCGAGATGCTGTTGACTGGTTGTCTTGAGGGACAGTAGGCCTTGCAGAGGGATCTAAATAGATTGAAGCATTGAGAGAACATTAATGGGATGAAATTTAACAAGTCAAAAAGCAGGATTTTGCACCTAGGACAGAAGAATGCCAGGAACAAGTATAATATTGGGAGAGGAATGGCTGTGGAGCAGCCTTGCAGAAAGGGGTCCCAGGGGGTGCTGGTTGGCAGCAGGTTCAGCAGGAGTCAGCAGTGTGCCCTGGCAGCCAAGAGGGCAAACTGCATCCTGGGAGTGCATCAAACACAGCGTGGTCATTTGGTAAAAGAGGGGATTATTCTGCTGTATTCAGTGTTGATGTGGCATCACCTGGAGTACTGTGCAGTTCTGGGCCCTACGCTGTAAGGAGGGTTAATGTCCTTGAATGCAAACAGAGGAAGGCTGGTGGAAAGGCTGGAAGGTACGTCCTGTGAGGAACGTCTGAGGACTCTGGGTTTGCCTGATTTGGAGAAGGGGAGGCTCAGGGCTGACCTCATTGCTCTCATGGTTGTGCTGATCTCTTCTCCCTGAGATCCAGGGACAAGTTGTGTGGGATTGGTTCAAAGCTGTGGCAAGGGAGGGTCAGACTCGATATTAATAAACATTTCTTTACTGAGAAGGTGGTCAAACTCTGGACCTGTCTTCCTAGAGAGGTGGTTGATGCCCTAAGCCTGTCAGTGGTTAAGAGGCATTTGGACAGTGCTCTTAATAACATGCTTTAACTTTTGGTCTGCCCTGAAGGAGTCCAGCAGTTGAATTAGATGATCATTAGTAGGTCCCTCTCAACTGAAATAGTCTATTCTATCTTTTGATGATGAGAAATACAGTGACATACATTTCTATTTATCTTGAACACATTGAAGGAGAGGGACAATCTTAGGGTTGTCTAAGTTAGCATTTACATGATACTCCATGATTAGATTTCCAGTCACATACTTATATTTAGGCCAAGGAGATGTGGATGTGCTCAGCTGCCTGCTTGCCCACACATCATTCTTTGACTTTCATATTTGCCTCAAACTGCAGCAACCTTAGTAGAGTGGTGTCTTATGCCACTGCAGAGGATTAGCAGGACTTCAACCCCTCGTGAAGAGATTGTATTAAAAAACAAGAAGTTTCTTCTATTTTTATAATAAAAAGAATAAAAATTAAATTAAATTAAATTAAAACCGTCTTGATTAGCTCTACTACTGGTGTTATTTTTCTACTTTTTGTTTCTTTACTGCTGATGTAATGTATTTGAGTTTTATTTAATTCCTTATAGCTGCTTTTAAAAAGGAAATAGCTACAGAATATGAGAATGGTTGTATGACCACTTAATGAGTTTTCTTTCTGAAAACACAAAAATTTAACAAAAGTTTTCATGATAAAGAAATTGTTTTCTTTTTTTTTTGTCAGGTACCATGACCAACAGGATGTTACTAGCAACTTCCTTGGAGCAATGTGGTTGATTTCAATAACTTTTCTATCCATTGGATATGGTGACATGGTACCTAATACATACTGTGGGAAAGGAGTCTGTTTACTCACTGGAATTATGGTGAGTGTTTCTGAATCTATTAGTTGGATATGAGATTTAGTTTGCTGCAATTAATTCCAAAACTTGTGGTAGTCATAAATAAATATTAATTTGCGGGCTTGTGGAGTATATACATACTTATTCACACCATTCCCATAGTCTTTCTTTCCAGGTAATGGAGTGGAGGGTGTTATTCTTTACGTGAAATTCAGCAGCTGTGTGGTGAAATACAAAGAAACAAATTCCACCCTGACATAACTTGCAGCTTCAAAATCTCAATAGAGTCTTTCATTAAATGTTAAGGTATCATACCATCTTGGTTGTCTTTGGACAGGTGTAATTGCATCAGTGCTAATAATGAATCTACAGTTCTGACTTTTGTTTCTTAAAATTAAGTTACTCACAAACAAAAAAAAGCATGGTGGTGGCCAATCTCCTAAAGCATTTTTTTGAGCATGGTTTTCTACGCTATTTCTTATAAGTCTAATAAAATACTATCCATAGCATTCCATTGCTTTAGGTGGGTTTATGTAATTCAATTTTCACTGTAAGAGTTTTTGTTACCATTCATATAATGCAGCAATTGTTAGTCTATGCATATCCAGTGTATATTTATTAACTTAATGTCTAGTTTTAATTTTTCTGTATTGCATCGTTTGATTAGAGTTAGGCAGGGAGTAAAGGGTTGTATTATAATGGCTGGAAAATTTTCACATATCAACAGTAAATTAGAAGTAAAAAAGCTCCAGACTCTGCCACTTTTATTTGTATCAACTCTTGTGTAAATATCCCTGTGAATGAGAAGGACAGAACGAGCATCATATAAACTGTATATAACAGTAAGATATGTTCTTGTTTCGGAATTTTTGCCATTGATCATAACTAATGCAGCTCCAGTATCTACCTTCTGTTAAAAATGGTGTATTGGGATAATGGCTGAAAACAAACGGTATCCAATAGTTGCCACTTTTAAACAGATGTTTTGGTAAGATTTTCATTTATTGTGAGTGTATTTTGTGTCCAAAGAGTAAAATAGATCAATGCCTTTTTGTAATGTGTAAGAATTTTTTCCAAATGCTGCTTTTTTTTTAAATGAACACCTGGCGGGTTTCAGGTCATTGATATTTGTTGAGAAAGACTTCAATACATTTTCCTTGTGGTGGGAAGTGCATATCTCCTTAAATACAGAATTTGCAAGGTAGTTGGAAGGTGCAGACTGAAAGCAGAGGAATGAGTCAGATGGTTTTTTTAAAGGCTGTTGTTTAAGCTCAAATCTGCCATCTTCTGGGGTATTTGCTTTTACTCTTTCTGAGCTGGATTTTGATGCCAGAGAGAATAAAATGTGGTCATGAGTTCATTAGCAAAAAAGGAGGACAAGTAGTATATATTGCCACAGGGATGTGCAGAATGGGGCCATAACCCTGTTATAAAGTGTTCCGTTCTTCCCAGGCCCTGTTTATAAATAAGAAACAAATACCTGAAGGTGCAGCTATCAGTTTAGTTTGTTCACTTGCATTGTTCAGCACTTTCTGGTGTTTCATTATGGGAAAAAAAAATTACAGTAGCCGAAATCTAGGACCTTCAAAGCTCTGCAGAATAGCCATGAGAATAGTCATACTGATAAAAATGATCTGTGGGTTTCACACTGTTATAGCATTTATACTAGTGCAAATGACAGCAGCATCTGGACTGTTATTTGGTATAGCTCTGGGAGGCTTCTGATTTTATTATGATGAAAACAAGGTAAAAATAAAAACAGAAAAGCAGATTCCAGATTTTTGCAAATGTTATTCTATGTGCCTGGGAACAAATCACACAGAAGCTGAAATTATAAGATATATTTGTAATTTTGCTTATGACAGCACCATTTGAATTCAGATGTAAAATTATTTATAGCACTTGTTTCTATGGCCTTGGTGAAAATCTAAAGTACTAATTAATATGTACAATTTGCACACATAGCATTTCTTTTTCACAACTAAAGCAAGGTTCTGTTGAAAATTAGACTTGTAAAATGTATGGATGATACTCACCTTCATGTCTTCAATTGTTTTTTGTGATTAAAAATTCAGCAGCTGCTTTGGAAGCCTAAGGGCTCCAATCAGAATCTCATTGGATAAATACCTCCAGAGACAGAAAATGTTCTTAACCGAAAAACAAACCAGGTAGCTAGTGTGTGATGAAGGTTAAAACAGTACCAAAAGCCTGACCCCTAATTACATTTTTAAGGACTCCTGCAATATGCTTTGACAAATGTCAACTTCGNTTAAATTACTCTTTTATTTCCTTTTTTTTTTTAATAAATGACCTGAAAGATGCAAAGTACAAAAAAGTGAACGTAATGATAAGCTGCCTTTCAGCTTAACCTGCTATACCCATAAAGCTGAATAGCTCTTGAATATAATTCTTTTAAACCAGTTACTGTTCTGAAACATGTACAGTAACTAGTTAATGGCTGTTGTAGAAAAGATGCTAAAAAAACAGACTTACTGATTTTTATTTCAATAGCAGTGATTGATGGATACACCAGAACAATTTTTGAATGAATTTAACAAAAAAATAAGCCAACGTATGTGATTTTAAGAGGGAAAATTTAATTTTCTAGAATCTGAGGTAGCAAATACATTGTTGGATTAATGTGATGAATACCAAATACTACCAAGGTTTTGCTTTTTGGTAAGGTTCTTATTAAAAAGGATGGGAGAATAAATAGAAACACTTGTGACTACATGAGTAGTTACAGAGACCACTGAAGAGTTAATACTGGCTTTGCAAGACTGGCAGCCTTTGGAGGGCTCCTTTGGTGCCTTGACCCCAATGAAAGGAGAGCCCAGGTGCCCTGTCTGTCCTCTCACTTTTGCCTCAGGTATAGCTTGCTGTGGGATGGAATTTGGACTGCTCAGGCTGAACTCCTGGGTGTTTTACACCAGCCTGGGAAGTAGACTTTACGAAGTCTGCTGATGGCACCAAGTTGTGCTGGCTATTAAAACTGCAGCTATTGCTATCTTGAGGCACTCGCTCAAGTGACATCTTTTAAATTGCACAAATGCACACTTCTGGAAAATACAAAAATCTTTACAGGTATTAAGATTCTACCAAAACGAGAAAAGCTTTGAGAATCATTAAGAGGAACCCAGCAAAGAAGTCTGATTAGTGTATTAGAAAAATTTAAACAAAACCCAACCTGTGAACAAAGAAGTCATATACTGTAAAAATACGTACTGTCATATTTTCATCTTGCAAAGCACTTAAATATGTGAAACTAATGAAGATACTGACACAGCATGATACAGAGTTGGTGGCATGGTTTAATGCCGAGATGCTTTCAATACAGGCAAGTGAAAGTGAACTGGATACATCAACTTGATTACCTAGCAGTGTTTCTCCAAAGACATTTCACTAGGCAGCAGTAGTAGACTATGGGCCAGGTGGATTATAAATTGGACAGCAAATGTGTCCTCTGCCATCTGTATACATTATGTAGGTCTGCAACAGTGTTATGGATGGATAGAAATTCAAGAGCTGTCACTGTTATGAGAACAGGATATAGTGGAGATGGGGAAAGCCATGGCATCTTCACCATGCCACGCAGCTCATCAGAGTTTTGTCTTCTCACTATAAGATGCCATCCATGATTGTCAGTACACACCCAAGCTCAGATCCTGATCATCAGGTTGAGTTCAATTGGTGTTAAGTCAAACTGCTTATATAGGCAGCAATTCCATCTTCTTAATGGCTTTTTGTAGTTACTGTGTTGGAGTGGTTTGGAAACACCAGGAGTATAATGAAGTTAAAAATGTAAAGAAGGGATGTAGAAATTTATAGAAGTAAAAGGAGAGGGAAAGTGTGAGAAGGTATGGAAAGATGCATAAGTACTGACTATGAAATGTGTATAATTTTTGCAGATCTTTGTAATCTTATCTATGCAAGATAAAACCATGGCAATCCATTCTTCTGACTCCAAGGTCCTGTTAGAAGGTTTGAGGGCTTTTTTCCTTTTGTATCCTGCGTTATGTAGAGAGCTAGTTCATTTATTGTATGATGCAAAGCTAAGAATGCAGAATCTTCCTGCAGAGCCAGCTGCCGACAGTTAGAAGCAAACGTGCAGACTAGTAGGTCAAACCTATGTTACTACAATAAAATGGATGAGCTGCAATCCTGTCACAGGATGCAGAGGGCAGTTAGTTAGAGCTTGAATTAAGATGAATGAAGCTTTAAATGAAGTATCTGATATTCCAGAGTGTCTGCCTCCCTAATGCTGAAAGTGCAGCTTCAATCCTTGTATTATTGAACTCCAAAGACATTGTTAAGCTTGTGAAACAATCAAGTAAATTAGGAATGCTTTCTTAAATTTACATGATAGAGGTGGACAAGATTAGATATTGCTTTTTGGAAATTTTTTAAATAGCATCTTTTAATTACAGGATTTGAACACCACTCATGTAGGTGAGGAATTCTTATGTAGAGTAGTCACAGAGGTGTCAATGTGCACAATCTGGCCTTAGGAGTATTAGTTTTTACTAGGTCTAAATAGTGAATCAAAAAGTAATCAGATCTGATCTTAAACCTTCTCATACTGCAGCTTTTATCAACCTTATAGAAGTTTGCATTTAGTTAAAAAGAATTACAATTCCTTTCCCATGCATCATGAAACAAGTGACAAAGATGAGAATTTTTTTTTGAGAATAGAGGACTTTTCATCTAAGGTTAAATTGTGGTGCTTGTACATACAGTTTTATCTCAGACTCACCCTGGACTTGCCAACAAATACAGCGGAATATCTACAAGAGGAGTGGTATAGTTTTTAACCATATGATTTTTGTTGGTAGCCAAATCCGCACTGTAACATCTTTGAAATTTAGTAATTACTATATTGTAAGAAAAAAAGAAAAAAAGTAGATTCTACCTGCATAGTTAACATTGGCTGCAAATCTTCTGGGATCGTTCCTGAAAAAGAGAAGAAGAAGGTAAACAGCAGATTTAACCAAAGAAATATAAAAATTATCATACAGAACTTTCTATAGATAAAGTATAAAAAGTCACAAATTATTTTGCATAATAATGCAAATGTGTGACTTTTTATGAAAATGTTCTGGTTTGAGGTAAAGCAGAACCAACTTTCTGTTCAATAATTTTGCTTCTTAGCTGGGCCTCTCCTAACTCCCTGACATTTACAGTGTATGTGCGGGAAACTCTTTGTTCTCAGAGTGGCAAGATCTGTGTTTATTGTTGATGCCAAGGAACAGTATGCTTATAGTTATTGCTATAACAACCAAGGTCAGCTCATTTCATTATTTGCCCCATTGGAGGGTTGGAAAAAGAAAAGCATAGAGGAGTTGTACCTGCAGCGGGGGTGGACAGGAGAGGTGACCCAAAACGGACCAACAGGGTATTCCATCCCATCTGCATCATGCTCAGTATAAAAGCTGACAGATCAAAGGGTCTGTTTGCTTTCTTCGAAGGCCAACATCCAAGGAGGACCCTGCCTATTCCTCTGCTTTTGATTCCAATTCCAGTGTTCTTGACTCCACATTTGGAATCCAGTTCCCATCTGTCTCTGAGTCCAGTCTGGGACTTCCCCAGTGCCTGCCGGTGATGTCATCCTGGGAGCTTGATACGGTTTTATATATATTGTATCTACTTCATTATTTCTTTTTATTATTAATATTTAAATAGTGTAGTTTATTTTAAACTCATAAATCTCTTTATCATCCCTCCTCCTCTCCTTGAAGCAAGAGGTGAGGGCAGAGCATCTGTGTGCCAGTCATTGTTCAATTCGGTAATGAATTGTGGAAACCAATAATTATTTACAAATCACAGGAATGTATTTTGAATTACACTCAGAGAGCCAAAAAGGCATGATTAAGTCTAATATTCTGCTTTGTGGGTAGAGGGTTGAACTGGTAGAAGGAACTTGATTTTCTGTAATGACAGTACAAAAATAATAGACTGTGTTGCTATTTAAAGGTTTACCTGGAACCTTTTGCACATTGATCAACAATAAATAATATTTTTATTATTTCTAGTACCTGGTAGTAAAATGTCAGAGCAGTGTGGTGAGCAGTTTTGTGACTGAGAAGCCTACTAGAGGAATTTCCAAAATCTAGAACACAGCTCAGTTTTTACTTCCCTGAGAGTGCAGGAAAATACAAAATTTTTTTAATGCAAATTGGTAGCATCTCGTGTCCATGTCTCACATATGTGTAGAATTTAATTCAGTTTGTTCTGAGAATTCAGTTATAAATGTAAGTGATGTCAGGACTCAGAACAAATTGTGTTTATTCCTTCTAACATTATACAACCTAAACGGGCAGTATGTCAAGCAGAAATGTAATGTGGAGAAGACATGCTTTAGTTATTAGGGTGGAAGCTACTGAAAGTTGGGTTGCTCAGGAGTTCTTCAGCTTGTCTACTATTGTTGTTCCAGAACAATAGAATGGCAAAATGGAAACTTGTTAAAGGAACAAGCATAGTTTGGGCCTATTTTGTGGCTATAGCTTGCTGGTGTGAAATTTTCAAATGAAGAAAAATAAATCATCAAAATTGAGTTGAGAAGCTCCAGAGAGTGATCCCTAACCTGGTGGTTAGGCCAGTAATCTGAAATGTGAGAGGATGGCAGAAGCTGTGCCTTCCCAGAAAGTGTAACCCACATTTAGAATTAGAAAAAATAAAAAACCTCTCTCAGAAGGTCTCCAGTTTGCACCAGTAGAGCTGGGAAGTTTTTAAAGTGTAAGAGGACAGGGGAACTGCTTCCCACCTAGGTCCGGCTTGGAGTTACAGATACATTTCAGCAACTTCAAAGGCGGTCACTTACTGGCTGGAATAAACAGCAATTGTCCCATGATGTCTTTGTTTACACAGATACGACTGGAGCTGACAACCGTGACAGCAAAACTTCTGCTTTGTTTTGAAAAAAAACGTAATTTGGTTTAGTTTCATCTGCAATAACATCAGATTTAATGCAGCAATTTCATTATGTATTTTGCAGGTATTCTCATGAAACTTTTGTATTTGCAACACAGGTGTTGGACAAGAACATCATCAGTAGCCATCATCCCACATAATTAAAGTACTGTTTTCCCATCAGCGTTGTAGGCTGTTGAGCCTGCTTGTTTAGTGAAATCAGATTTCACCGCCTTGCTCAGCAAAAAGGTATTTTGCACATTGTCAGAAACTGTCTTGATCTCCAGGGGGCTTTTAGCTGCTATGACCACTGAAGGTTTCTCACGAGCCCTTCCACCAGGGTGCATTCCATTCTTTCGCTTCTCTGACTGAACACTACTCTCATTTATAGGTTTCTCTGGAGAAGAGAGACTGTGTTTGTTTTATAAATCGTCATTTTCTGCGCTGTCTCAGAGGCCTTTCCCAGTACCCAGCCTGCATTACTCAAGGAATTAACTTTACCCCTGCTACCACTACCCATTACTGACAGAGTATTTAATAAATTTCATATTTGTATCTGACAGCTAATGCTCTTCATAATTTTTATGTTTGCAACATTCTAAAATCCATACAGACTAAATAGAAGTAAAGGAATCTGCTTATCTGCTGTGGTCTAGATTAGAAGTTTAAATGTTGCAATAAAATTCTAGCTGTGGCCTTCATTGAAGACATTCCTAGCCAGGCAAATATTGAATATATGAAAGTATAAATAATGCAAAACTATTTTAGGTCGCGTTTTTGGCTGGGACAGCATAGTTGTTGTCGTATTACTCATCATATTTTGTTTCAGTGTTGCAAGGTTACACATCTCTCCCAGTAAACAAATGCAAAACCACATTCATACGCCACCATTTCCCTAGCATCTGTCTGTCTTGTGGATTAATTCCTCCCTTAACTTTTGCATTGCTTGTTTTGGAGACTTTTTTTTTTTACTTCAAGCAAAATTTTTTTTTAAAAATTGTTTTCCTCTCCCCTGGTGGTCCTGTAAGTCCCACTTTAGAGAGCCAGATGAGCAGAGTACCTGTTTAAATTCTTACAGGATTTTCATTTTATGCAGAGCAGCAGAAGGAATGTTGCGCCTTTTCCAGCGCAGAGCTAAATTTCCCACCAGAACCATATGTCTGCAAAGCAGACCTTCTCTCTCCCTCAGTGGATCACAAGCCAAATGAGCAAGAAATGTGGCAACTGCCTTCTTTCAGCTACAGGCAAGTATAGCAGGCCATTTTTATGACAACTAGAGCACTAAAGACTGCACTTCACTTCCAGTCCAGTAAACCAAAGCTTCCTGGAGACTCAGCCGAGACATTGATACACAGCGTTGCTCCCTTCCTCACCAATAGCAACCTCCAGGCATTTATATGACCTCCAGGCAGTTGCAGAAATAGCTCAATTCCTTCTTGTCTTGTAAAGGCATTTTGGAACCTTACCAAAGAAAGAACCAAGTGGAAATGCCGGAGGCGCTTACTTAAGAGGAGTAAAGGTTTTCTCTAGTGATCAAATGCTGTTTCCAGTGTGGCTTAGCAGCCAGTGCTAACCATTCCTTCCCTTAGATAACCCTTCAGCTGCAGAGCTGCAAGCACCTCTCTTTGGTTGTTGCTAAAACTGAGCCCTTACCAGAGTGTAGCATGTAAACACTAGACTTTATGGAAGCCTAAACCCTGCAGTTTTGCAATCTGTTTTTCTGTGCCTGTGTGAACTGTCAGCATTCATGAACACTAGGAAAGGCATGGTCTTCATCCAAACTTCATAGCCTCACCCTCATCGGATACTTCGAGCCACACCAGTTTTTTCCCTCTAGCTGCCATGGCTGTGTATACTGTGATTTACCATAATGTCTCTGTGGTAACTTGAAGTTAGTCAGCTTTGGTCTGTGGTGGTTCTGATGGCAACAGCAGAAAGCTCAGGGTGGGCTGCATCAGCAAAGAGGACAGAATACTGTGATTAGACTGCTAAGGGCATCTGAGCTGGTATGTATGTTGATACATGATCTCAGTAAACCACAGCAGACTCTGGAGGAAAAAATAGGCAAAGTCAGGTCTACTATTATGATGTGTACAGTATAATTGGTTAATACAGACCTGTCATCTTTATTTCTGTATTTATAGCTATTTATATAAAGACAGTAGAAATACATAGTACAAATTCCTGGATAGTTTACTATCTCCCTATAGCAAAGAGTAGGGAGCAATGAAGTATTATGTAGGATCGAAAAAACTGATCTTGGCATATTAGAATCTTAAGTACCTTCAATGGTTTTGCTAGGCTTTGTAGTAAGTAACACCCTAAAAAAAGGAAGGAATATGAAAGAAAACTTTGTATTAGATTTGTACGTGTTTCCAGGGAGCTTTTCCTAAGTCAAGAGATGATACAAAAGATTTTGTGTGAAAGGGCTTACTAGAGCTCAAATCCATTGCTTCCTTACTGACAAGGTGGAAGAGCCTGGAGTCAGAAAATATTGCAACCGAAGGCAAGTGTTCAATATGTGATGCCACAGAGAAGGGAATGGATGGACACAGCGCAGAGTAGCATAGTAAAAATGACAGTTAAAGAAACTGACCATTTCAGCAATCTCTGATATGGCTAAGAGGGAGAGAATTTGCTTTGTTAAAGCAGATGAAAGGAAGTTTGCAAAAACTGAGTGCCAAGACTGTGTGGACAGATAGGGAAGGTTGCATTTTATGATGCCTAAGGGTGAAGTGAAAGATAATACCAAGTAATAATTATTTTGTTCTGAAGGGCATGTTTAAGCATTTTGTTCAGTTGCTAAATTTAAAGTATAACTTAAAGTACAATGAATTTCACCTTTCTTCTCTTACTGTTTTCAAATAGCTTGGACTTGATGTTAAAAAGCCAATGACTGTTGAAATTTAAATTCTTCCCTCAGCTTAGCCCATTCCTTCTTCTTTTTTCTAAGGAACATCTGTCATCATTTAGGCTTGTGTAACTGAGAAAATAATTAGTCTACTAGTATTTTAAGAAGTACCTAAGTATATATGTGAGTCAAATAGCCACAGACACTTTATTTCTGTCAGGGCAACTTCTCTTGGACTCTAGGCATCAAAGAGGGTACTGAACGAGGGCTTTCATGTGCTATTGCATTCCTGCATGAGCATTTGAACTTAAGGCATTATTCTTTTTCTGAACAGCAGCAGCATGCTTAGAATTAGAGATGAGGAACATTCTGAAGTCGTGTGCAGATAAATCTAAATGTTTTCATACAGGACATCAGCTAAACAGATTGACAGTCAAGGCAAGTTGTATCCAGTGTAAAAAGGCTGTAAACTTAAGCTACAAGGTTGTACTGCTCACAAATTGCAAGTTTTACATCCCCGTCAGAGATCTGGTGCCACTGTGCCAGTGTTTCTTGCTTTGCCCAAATGAAATACTGAGGATGTGTCATATATTTGTTTTCAGACCTCTTGCTTTTCCTGAAGGTTAATACACACCATTTTATATCAAGCAAGACATACCGTACATTCAGGATGAGGTTCGTGAGTTTCATCTTCAGATCCTGGAGTCCTGGTCTTGTAATTTTAGAGAAGCCGCTTTTTAAATCAGTGATCTTTAAGTGCTTCTCCCCGTGTAGTAGATCAGTTTGTTGAGCCTGTACGGGTTTTCTGAAAAACAGAAAAAATTCAGGCAGATCAGCTTTTAAAACTGGTTGTTGCTGGCAAATCCTTGATCATATAGCACTTGAAAGAAATCAAAGTAATGGATGGTTAATTCCGTTATTACCTGTTTCAATTAAATGGAGAATATGAACAATATATTCAAACTTTAATTTCGGTTTGCCCAAGTTACTTAAAAGGTGTGTGTTGTAATAATTTGTGTCCAGTCTTTTTAACAGCTGAATCTAAATTGTCAACACAGCTTGTAGCTGTTTAGTGCTTCTTTTCATGGGAACACATATAAAACTTTCAGCATAGAAAAATAATACTGTAGTTTGGAAAACTATGAAAACTGAATTCTACATATTTCAAACCTGCTTGAAATTGCTGAAAATGTGAATTAATTGTATTTTTTGGCCACTTTTACCCTTCCTTGTGAAATAGTTTTGAGTCAAACCTTTCAGTTCCGATATACAATAGTTATGAACGTTTACTAACTAACCCAAATTGATGCTTTTTAATTCTTTGTAATCTGACACTTGCTTTTCAACTTTTACTTTAGCCACAGTTTGAATGGGCTGTTCAGTTGGCTAGAGGTTGGTGGCTTTCTTTACATATGCAGATGTACATATCTTTAGCTAAAGCTGCAGTGGACTGATGAGCTGAGTGGATGTTATCAACATTCATTCTCTTTTTACTCAAATTTTGACATACTGGAAGTCCTAAGTGCCCTTAAAATCAGGCTGCTTACCAAGCCAAAATACACTACAATAACTGTAATACACGAGGTGGACAGGGGGCTGTCTGAAGAGTGCAAGTTCCATTAGTTCATAGAATTAATCACTGCCTTGATCTTGAAAATATATACATTCATACTTTTTTCATGTTTTTTGTCTGATATATAATTCCCCTGAAAGTTAAGCAAGAGCTGGAAGCAGTGATTTAATTTATTATTTGCTTCAAAACAATTTGAAAAGAATGATGTTTGAAATTATAAAACGCAGTAATCAAATAAAACTTTTAAGAATTTTATTCTCATAAGATCTCTTCCTGCAGCTGAAATTATTGTAGTGCTTTTGCTTAGCCTAAGTCATTATAATAAAAAAGTAGCTGCTGCATTATGCAGTATTGATGTAAGAAAAAATCCTGAGCCTATTACCATGAATTCATTGAATTCATGTTACTAATTTTCATGTGAATCAAAATATTCAAAACCATGGTAAGTCTGATTCCTATGATTCTGTCATTTGAAAGTGTATTGGTTCTATTTAATTTCTCTAGTTTCAAGTAATTCTCACTTTATTGGTATTTTTGAGGATGCTGAGATCTTTACGGAAGTCATACAATAATGCAGAGCACTGTAAGAGAAAATTAGCTTCATGTACTTTAAGTGGAATTTCAATCTTATTTCTGTAATCTGTTAGTTGTGTAAGTGTAAGAATGAGTGTATTTTTTTTTTCCTTCAAGGTACTGCAAAGGTGCGGATGATATAATATTTCCTTCTTTTGCAGACATGCTAAAAGAGCTCATTTTGATATCCTGAGATCTCAGAAAGCCAAGATGGTCAACCTGAATCTAGAATACCTTGCTTTTTCAATAAGCTGTTTTGGAGATAAGGAAGATAGCAGTGCACGTACATCATTAAGGTGGTTGTCAGAGCTTGCTGGTGACAATATTCTGCTGCTGCAGGCAGTGTCTTTCATGTGAGATATAAAGGCAGTGTTTTTTTAACAGCATTTGGCCCTTATAACTGCTGTGCACTCTGAAAAAGCATGAGTCTGGAATAATTTCAAATTATTCAATTTTTTTTTGTCTGTCAACAATTCATTCAACCTTTTTTTGAGAGGTGGGGGGCTGAGAAGGGGCATCTAACATTTCTCTCCACTGGTAAGCTGGCATCAAAAGCTGGTTTGTGCTACTATGCCAGCAGGATCTGCATTAATAATCTTGTTCCATTTTAGCATTTTTTCTCTGAGCAGGCAGAACTCAGGTTACGCCATTAAATCAACATCAGGCCCTGGTTATTCTTGCATATTGGGCCAAAAGGTGTCTGCTTTTCTCTTCATCTTCTTGCCATCGTATGTGCTAGTGTATTTATGCATTAATTTGCTTATGTCCACAGAGAAGTCTTCTGCATATTATCACTTCTCTCCTGCTCTTCTTCACAGGAAAGAGACCAAAGGAGAGCTGTCTATGTTCTGGGGAGGTAGGGCATATGGTAAAGCGTCTCTTACCCAGTCCTCTTCTGAGGAGGCTTGGTGCATTTCTCAAGTGCTCAACCTTAAGCTGCATTGGCCGTCTTCTTCCTTTTTAACTTTTAGCAGGATCTGGAGAAGCAAAGGAGCGTACAGCCACAATTTAACTCGACTCATGAAGAGTGCAAGGCTTTGAGTAAATTTCCATGAAATTCTATCTACACAGGGTTGGAGAAAAGAGGAAGAGAGAACAGCAAAGCTAGAAAGCTTAGTATTGAGGACAGGAGAGAAGCAGCAAAATTGCAAGCAACTTACTCAAGGGGATGTTGAGAGCTGCTGGGGATAGACACTTTGATAGGTGAGAACTTAGTGCAGAGAATTAGGTGTTTGTGATGGAGCAGATAGATTTCTTGAACAATCTACCAGGGGAGTGGAGATTTAATGAATTGGAGACTTTCACAAAATTCATTGGGTGCCTCAGTAAGTAAGCAGAGAGAGCAGATTAATTTTTTTTTTGAGGATACTATGTGAATCAGGCTTTCCAATGAGTTAATTTACTTTGTAGTACCTATGTGTTTATTAATGGAATCTGTATTTTGGAAGCTAGATTCAGAGGTTTCTTCTGTATTTTCTGGAGAGAGTAAGGCAGCCATAGAGGTGGGGAACTGAGAGTAAATTAGTGAGAGAAAGAAATAGTGTAAGAAAGCTCTGTGAATTAAAATGTGGTAAGCTTCAATACACAGCAAGAGATTTCTTTATACTGGAGATTAATGGACACAGGTGCAATAACAATTAGATTGGCGTGAACCTGCAAGTTAAACACAGTCTCATATTTAATGTGGGTTTTGTACTTTCTAAAAAAGAACCTGTAAAGATTTGTTTTAATAATAATTATAAAAAAAGACTAAGGCAGCAGAGTATATTAATAGTGTAAAATTAAATGATACCTCTAGATGTGTATGATAGACACTGTTTCTCATTACCTGGCTCATTTTAGCCTCCTTTCCTTTTGTCCCCCCTCTAAAAGAAGACAGTTAAATTTGTGATGCTGATAAAGGCATTGCCATTTCAAAGACGCAGGTAGCTGTTGGGTTTGGCCCGTTGTAACATGCATGTCCATGTATATAATGCATATACATACATATGCACAGCACAAATTAGAACATTGATATTTTCTGCACCCAAGTTTTGAAGAAATGGTCTTGAGTATGTGTGTTATTTTAAATGGTAATAATGTGAGCAGAACTACTGTAGGAAAAGGTCATTGAAGGACTCAGAGAACAACAGGGAAGTATTCTAGAATAATTACGTACTATATTTATTTTTTTCTTTAGGCCCTACAGAAAATCCTAAGAAACTAAGAAACTTTTCTTTTTTTGTATGCTAAATACTAATCTAATCTTATTTCCTCTTTAGGAAGTGCTGTAAACTTGAGACATTTGTTAAAAACAAGGTATTCTGCATTTATTTACTAACATTCTGGGTTTTGAAAATTATTTCTATCACCTTCTTTGTTCATGCATTAGAAATGGGATGTGTTCAAATTTTCAACCCCTGCAGGAAAAAAAGCAGAACTTATAAATGATGCTGCTCACTAATTATTTTGATGCCTTGACAGTTCACCAGACTGTAATTACTGATTTTTCCTATTTCTCTGAACTGAAATAGCTGTAGCATGTTCCCTGTATTTACCAGGGATGAATCACCTGATGGCTGCCATACTTCTACAGCAAAGGAGAAACTTCCACTAAAATCTCTGTAAAATGCAGTAGTAACATCTTGGGGGTTTCTTTTATTGTTTTCAGGGTGCTGGGTGCACTGCACTGGTGGTAGCTGTGGTGGCAAGGAAGTTAGAACTTACCAAAGCTGAAAAACATGTGCATAATTTCATGATGGACACCCAGCTAACTAAAAGAGTAAGTCACACTTTATATTCAAAACTGAAAAGGAAATGTGTGTCTCCTGTTCTGTTCTCCAACTGAACTTTTTCAAGGGTGTTTTTTTTCAAGGAGGGAGAATCGAATGCCTTGAGCTTTTCTCTGCATTGAGGGCAGCTGCTAGTTCTCAGCAGATTTTGAGGATTTGAATATTCTTCTGAATAGCGTCCTTGCAGCTGGAAGATAATTGATATAACCAATAGTTAAATGCTGTGAAGATAAAGACTAAACTAATTTTAATGTTAAATTAAAACACTGTCATGCAGCATATGAGAATATATTAAACTTTTGTAGCTAAAATAGGTGAAATGACTGATACGTACAAGTATTTCAAGGTATGAAGAACGTTCTTGAGAAGAAGAAATTCACAGTTTGTGATTGAGACGGTCTCTCCAATTGCTTGGTTCACTCAACACAGAGTTCACTTAGTGAACACATTAATGAAGTGGCTTGAAAGTTACTTGTAGACAATAATAATATTTTTTAAATAGATTAGTTTTTAAAAACCCTCTAGAAATCATTAGAATTCAGAAAAAAAAATTATGAAATAAAATTTAAATTTCAATAAAATCTTGGGAGATGAAAGAATGGAGCAAACAAGGGTATAGAATTCCTTTACTGAAATAAGACAGGTCAGTGTTGAGAGAACAAGAAAATGAGTAGGAGCTGCTCTCAACTTGTTTAATCTTTGCTATTGAGAAGAGCCAATAAGGAGAGGAAGGTTCTTACACTCACAACAGGAACTCAGCAGAGCTCATTGTTACTGATGGGTGGAGAGAGATGTCGATGCCTGAGCTGGAAACTACAGCTCTGCTCCAGGCAGGAAGGAGGTTGACAGCCTCAGCACAGCTCCAGGCAGTGGTGTGGAGCTGCTCTGCCACAGGCCCTGTGCCACAGAGAACTGTGTCATGTCTCCACACACCATGTTTCCAGGACATCTCAACACACCGCTCTCTCTGGTTGTGCTGGCTCCCTCGTTTCTACACTGGTCACCACTAACAGCCTGTATCTTCCCTAAACAGTCATGGTAGGGGAAGACTAAGCATGAGTGGGAAAGTGGTTCTTATATAGGTATAAAGGGTGTTTGTCTTGTCCATATATATGATCTGGTTGATTTACACTCCTATTATATTATATTATATTGTATTATNTGGTACTAGATCACAGACAATTTGTCCCTTCCTAACGTAGGCACTTTTCTTGTGTAATCTGACAGCAGATCTCCAAATGTCTTTCAGGAAGAAAAAAGGTTTTGTACAGATTGGCCAGATTTTTAATCTGGTGTTCCTTTGTGCCTTTTAAAGTTTATTTTATTGAGTTATCCTTTATATAAATCTAAGTAGCAGTCTAATACGGTATCCAGGTGGTGATTTGGCAGGTTTAAACTCATGAAACTCAAAGCACATGAAAATCAAACCAAGCAAACAAATCCAAAATGCACATCAGATTACAAATCAGGTTTGCAGATCCTAGAGGTGTTTCCTCATAGCCTTAAGATACCCCTACTTTTTGGAAGTGCAAGGACTAGGTAGAGATAGTGAGGAGGTCGCTAAAATATGATTGTGCATCCACTGAAGTCAGGAGCAAGATTCTCCATCACTTCTTCAGGTACAAGTTGAGAAACTCTCACTGGGAAGAGCTGCTGCGTGGCATTCCTGCAATGCCTTGACCTAGACATTGACTTGGCTCTGATCCTGCAGTGACTGACATGGTATAAAGTTGCAGGGAGAGAAAATAAAGATGAATAATAAGGACAGCTTTCCTTTGCAAATAACCTAGTGATTCTGTCATTAATCAACATTTCATTGCAATTCTTTGGCTGTTGTTTTCAAGCCTTCTTGAAAATTTTAGAGAGCCTAAGAAGGAACTGTAGGTGCTCTTACCCTTAACATTTTATAGGATGGCTCGTTTTAAAAAAAGTTCAAAGCCCTTATGAAATAGAACACCGGCCACATTAATTGAGAAGATATTTTTTTTTATTTCCTTGGAGAATGGTAAAAAAGAAACAAGAATATAAATGTAAGCAAAAAAAAGTATGTCGACACAGCTCTGGAAATTTAAAAGAATGTTAAATTGCTAAGAGAATCAAGAGTTGCTTACCATAGAACGAGAAAGAAATTTTATGATCCTATTAAATAGGTTTAGTTAATTACCATACAGGTAGTGCATTAGTATTTCCTCACTGTAGTTTATATTGCCATATAGACCAATCAATGCTAACTCTTTAGAGAGGGACAAATTATTCCCCAATGCAAAGAGAGGTGGTTCCAATATCATATTTATAAATAATGGATATTGCTCAGCTGTCCCCTTGGTCCAGTCAATGCTTTCTGTCCTCAGTGCCACAGCTTCTTGATTGACCCACTCCCACTGTTAGGCAGGGGCTTAAGTGCTTTAATTTATACCAGAAAAGAGAAAACATGACATAATGCTACTTTTTTCAGTCTGGTGTTTCTCTGTTATTAAACAGGTGAAAAATGCAGCGGCCAACGTACTCAGGGAAACATGGTTAATTTATAAAAACACAAAGCTGGTTAAAAAGATAGACCATGCGAAAGTAAGGAAACATCAACGCAAATTCTTGCAAGCTATTCATCAGTAAGTACTATTTCGCTGTGGTTTTCCTTTGCAGGTGTCTTCTATCTCTTAGTTTTCCTCTCCCTCAAAGTCACTCTTAGTCCCCATGTCCTGACCTGCCCCTCCCCTTTCTTCTCCCCTCACTGTTTCTCTCCCCATTTGTAGAACATTGCTCTTGAGGTTGATTTTTCTCTAAGAATAGGACAAAGATAAGGTTTTACTGTGTTACCTGTTTACAAAAAAAAATAAATAAGTATGCTGACTGTGTATGTCCAATATGGGGCAAATCAAACTTGTTTATATTTTTTTAGAAGTTTCTGTGCTTCTTGAATTATCTAACACTTTTTTTGTCTTTTGCCACATCTTTGGTTGTTACATATTTGCTTACAGGTAGTAAGATACATGCTACAATAGACAGAAGAAAATGAAAGAAGGATAATTTGTAGCAGATGTTTTAATAATTCAGAATCAGAATTATGTGGTGGAAAAGCACCTATGAATATGCATGTAGTGTTTAATGAAAAGAATATGCATCAAGCATCATTGTAGAGCCCAAGAAGCAATTAGTTACCTCTCTCCACCATATATTCTCAGAGCATAGAATCCAGTGTTGGTATGTCAGCTATGACCCCTGACATCCGTTCCAGAAAATGGGACTATATGCCAAGAGTCTTTGTTGACCTTTGAGCTCCTCCGGCATGATTCTACTGAGTTCTTGCCCTCTACTGAAATCTTCAGGCGTTGAAGGCAAGCCTTAGAACTGTAACCAGTAGTAGGATTAAGATGAATTATGGTGTTGCCAGACTGTAAGTAGTTGACTAAAATTCATATACATACATGTCATAAAGTATGTCAAAACCAGCAGAATCGCACAGTGATTCAGTTATTCTTCCTTGGACATGGCAGAAAAAAAGAGACCTTTGTCTCCAGGAATGACAGATTCTTCTGGAGGGATGGTCAGGACTCTTGCTACTATTTGTCTGCTCTGTTTGCTGTCCTCATCTGGCCCGAGACAGCCATTTGTACAGCCTGTGAAATTAGTTTCCATAATTACTGGGTATATGTAGATAACTTACGGAAGTTTAATTTCGAACTGATGTTTGCTAGCATTTGAGTGTGGGCCTGTGATTGCATGAAAAGAACACCCATGTATCATTTTGCAGGAAAGACAGGGAGGAAGGGCCAGGTTATCATACCTCCTGTTAGCAAATTTAGGCTAATAATCATTGTTTTATAGCAATGTTTTGAAGCAATGGTTAGTTAAGCTTAATGTATGAAGTATTCTATAAACCTTGATCACTGTATTATATTTAGCAGACTTGCAGGAATAAATACTACTGTGCTGCAGAAGGAGTAAAAAGATGAGAAAAGTCGCACCATTTTTATGTGGGTGTAGAAAGTATATATATTTTCTTAGTATGGTCATCATGCTTAGCCTAAAGGATTGGGAGGTGGAAAGGAATGGCAGGGATTCTGAGAGAGAGGTTGGAATGTCCAGTGCATCCTTTACTGTACTTGAATCTTCGATTGCAAAGGTTATTCCGTAATATTTTAACTTTGCTATTTATTTTGTGTGTCTCTGTGTGTGTGTGCCTGTGTGCGTGTGCACATGTGCACATGTTCAGGAAAGAATCTAAAAAGCACAGCAGGCTCGATCTGCAGCTTTATATATCATTCAAGCCCCAGAGACCTTCACAGGGTGTAAAGTGTTGTACTGCACCTGCCTTAAAAATTCATTAATCAGGTGGGGTGAAGAAGGTGGCAGCAGTAATTTTTTCCTAGCTGTGCCAGCCAAACTTTGAACAGCTCTGATAATAATGCATTTCCCTCTGTCCTTTAGCGCTTTGCATCACATTACCAAAACTTCTGTACTTCTGAAAAAAAAAAAAAAGAAAAAAAAGGATAATTTTCTCAATATGCTAAAGAGTGTCCCATGGATAAAAACACTGCTGTAGCAGTTTGCTTTCTTCTAGTTGTAGCAGAGTTGCTATGCTGTGGGTGCAAATTGTTTTCTCTCCCGTTGCATCTTTGAACTTTTCTCAAGTGACTCATGGTAGTAGCATAGCTCTTTTTCAACTTTCTGGATTCTTAGGTTTTTATTGGTCCCCCTCCCTCACCTTCCCAACCATTTCACTGGAGACAGAAATAAAAGGAGTGAAGTTTCAGGCCAGAAACTAGAGCAGATCATGATAACAACCTCAAACTCACAGTCACGGCTCCAAAGCTGCCTTTAGCTGATCTGGGTCTTTTTTGCTTCAGACTAAATAAGAGGAAGGTGAAATCATCAGTCTAAATGCTACTATTAAAAGGCACTTTATGTGTTCTATGAATAAGAAAATCTACAGATGATAGTTAATGGGAAGGTTTGAAGCTATTGCAGGTTCTTTCGTCGTGAATGCAAGTGAGTTAGACTTCACCTCAGGCAGTTACTGATTGAAAGATGTATCAACTCCCTAGCATTTCCCACCTGCTGAATCGAGCCCACTGTGCTCATTTGGTTGTTTTAGTATATTTTACAGTTTGTTTTCTTTTGTTTTGTCTTTTTATTTCAACAAAATGCAAATAGAGCTCGGAAGTAAGTTGTATAAGCTGTTCCTTTCTAAATTTGCAGAATTTACCACTGTCTGCATGCAAAAAATAAGAGTCTTTATTTGTGAACTTCAGTGGTCTGATTGCTGCCATGGAAACGCGATCCAGAATCATGATCTTTTGCTGTGATAAGTGAAGTTCATAATATCAAGATGTTTCATATTTTCTCTTAATGAATTTAGGAACGAAAGTCTGACAGTTTTCTTTAAATCTGGCTGCTGCAGCTAAAGACTTGCCACTACCTAGACATATATTTTTAGTCTCCAATAGATATTGGCTTGGTTACCATAAGGAATTACCATGTTGGCGTCTGCTGGTTCTTATATTGCTACAAAAACAGTGGATTTCGTGGCATTTCAAAATTAAAATACTAACTGACAAACAGATGAGTGATGAATCTTTAGAAAAGCAGAAAACACATATTCTGCAAATCATTTGAGAAATCCTTACCAAAACACTAGAGTTTCCATTCTCCAGTCAAATCATTACATGCTAAATTTTGAGTAATTACTTTCTTACTTTCTTCTGAGACTGTAATGATAGTACTTCATACCTGGAAACTTCTTCATATTTTTGCTTTAGAATAGCTCCAGCTCATAGTCTCTGAAATCACCATTCCTACAGTCTGCATTTATGTTTTGCTCTGAAGGAAGCCTCCAGGGGAAGTCAAGCATGTGGCATTCCAGTAACAAGACAGTGGAATGTCAATTTTGTACGTGAACAATTAATTTCTACCTTAACAGAGTTAATTTCATGTTTTTTAAAAGGTATTTCACTCTTGACAACTTGTTTTCTCATGATGGTTTGCTTAGATAAGAAATGAAATGCTTCTTAACTAAAGATATGAGTGGAAACTTTCTGAATTTGGAGAATCTCCAAAGAGCTTTCTTTAAACTATCTTTCCAAGTAACACTATCACTGAGAAATAGGCAGAATACGTGCTAGCAACCCACCTGCCACAAATTGCTGCCAAGCTTATTTTCCTTTGACAGTTAACCAAATGGTTAGCTTGGTTGGCCCTTGACATACTAGTGGAGTATGTGGTATCTTACCATGCATTGTTTATAAATTGATAAGTTGTTTTCAAAACAAAATTGATAAGTTGTTTTCAAAACATGCTATTTCCTGGTTAGACTAGCCACCAGCAAAGTCATTGAAAGTCTAAGTATTTCTCTGTTGGGAAATGCTGAACAAATGACTTGTACTTAAGGGAGAAATTGGTTATTTGTGAAAACCTCATCTACAAACTGCTTCTCTAGTAGTTCAGCTGAAAATCATGGACTTTGTTTCACATAAGAAAGGTCATGTATGTATCTTTTAAAGAATGTGCATAACTAATAATAGTGCAAATAGGTAGGCATCAAAGAAAAAAAATTATCCATGCTGCTTCTTTCATAGTTTTTCAGTGCTGCAGTTTAAGTAGCACATTGAAAGGGAATGTCTAATATAAGTTTAAAAAGTAATAATATTTAGATTCACAAATTATATAAGAAAATCAAATGTATTGGCAAGTACACTGGTTATTTAGCTGCTGGTCAGAAGGAAGTTCTGTTTAAAGTAATGAGAAACTCACTTATCACTGTATTTCCATCAGGTTCGAACACCTGCTAACCCAATCCATTTCCGACAGAACAGGGCTAATACCTGTATCTAGTCATGTAGGCATGGGAAGATTCTTGATTGCTACATTAATGACAAAAAAACAGTTGTTCTACGTTTCTTCCTATATCTACTTGTCACGATACTGAGGCTTTGAGGAATGTTTTGGCTTTCTTTCATATAGTCTGGATAAACTGTTATCTCCCTTTTTGAATTCAACTTCGACCATGGCAAATGGTATTCTCAAGGACATCACATTTCCTTGCTCTTTCCTTTTTTGCGGTGTTGAAGAAGCATGCTTCTCATTGTAGTAGGCACATGACCAGTTCTGACTTTACACGAAGTACTCAAGGCATTGTCCATGCAGTTATTTGCTCTTGTAAGTTTTGTGCATGCTTTTTAGAAACCCTACTATGAACACATACACAAAAAAATCTGACTTAAAATTCCACCTTTTAGATTGAGAAGTGTAAAAATGGAACAAAGAAAGCTGAATGATCAAGCCAACACTTTGGTGGACCTGGCAAAGGTCAGTAAGAGTTTGTAAGTGAAAATCTTGTGCATTATACATGCAAATATTTTTATCCAGTTTGTTGTTTGTAGAAAATAAGAATATGTATGTGTTTTGTGTTAATACCTACTGAATAGAACACCTTGTCTATGGCTCTCATTGAGGTTGGAACACACTGTGTTGGGGTTTTTTTTGTAAATTTGAAAAAGATTTCACAATTGAAAGGCTGAGCTCCTGAAATGATTGCAGTGGTCATGGTAAATGCTGAACTGTGAGTGGGCTGCAGCAGTGTACTGCTGCGTAATAAGGAGAACCCATGTGGTAATAGTGCCTATGCTGTGAGGGACCATAGTACACAGGATTTCTCATGCAGATTGGAATTAGATATTCTGGTTTTATGTTCCTGTTGTCTTATCCAGCAGTGACTTTGGACAAGTAAATTTAGGTCCGCATGTCTTAGAGTTTTTGTAATGAATAATAGCTGCCTAATTTGCCAATATATCATATGGCTTTATTAATCTTTTTTAAGCCATTTGAGATGAGGTAAAAAAAGCCATTCAGTTGCAAACTGCTTGTCTATTGTTGCTGGAATTTTTCATTAATATAAAGTAATAACTGGAGAGTTAGAGGGCTGAGCTAATAGCTGATAGCATTCCAAGTTTCACATTAGACCTCAGTATTCAGCAGTTACTTTGATCTTAATTTAAGGCTACATTAGAGGCATTAATGGGCTTTTCTGAAGGGTTTCTTGTACACCTCTTCATGTACCTCAAAACCCTCCTCAATTTAAAGTGCATTGAAACAAAGATTAAACACTTTAGTGTTCATTCCCTTTTTGCTTTAGACAACTACCTTCAGTTGCCGAAAATGTGTTTCAGTCTAATGCTTCTGGCAACTGATAAGGACTTTGCAGATTCTGTTCAATGTAGACGACTTTACTTTCAAGGATTACACTAGCATCTTGAAACAGGGGGCAGAGAAATGAGTTATCAGCACTCATCTGATACTGAAGTGCTTTACACTTCAGGCAGTCAGTCATTCAATTAATTTTCCTTCCCTTTGGATGGTTTATAAACTTCAGCCAGTTTGTCTAGTGAATAACATGCAGTTTTGATTCTAGTTTAAGTCTAATCTGACATCTCAATCTATCACACAGAGAAATTCAGTCATTATTTTTAACCAGTTCCAAGCCTCTATGAAATAGCGTTTCTGATTAGATTTTGACTGACCACTATGGCATTTTGAAGTATACCCTATATCCTTGCTGTAACCAAACAGTGTTTTGTAGTGGGCAAACAGATTGGGGAATGCAGAAATAGAGAAATGTACAACTGAGTTTTTACGTCTTGCACTGTATTTCAAAACAATCCACTCAACTTCTGATAGTACAGCCAGTTCAATAAACCTGGTCAGTTTAAGGAGAAAGCAAATGAACGACCTTTTGTGTTCTGCTTAGAAGAATGAGTGTGTTTAAAACCAGAGGAAATACAGAAAAGCCAAGGATGGATCACGGGTTTGGAGCTTTCACTCTCCTGGTGGCTTATATAACTGTTCACAAAGCTTAGCATGTGTACATTTCTAAGCACCTGAACATACAAATTAGGTCTTGTATCCTATCTGATTCATTTAGACCTTGGCATCAAAAGCACTACTCAAAATATATTACATTTCTGCTCTGCAAATTTAGCAGAAAGTTTATTCTGAATCTACAAGGAAAATTATTTCACAAGAGTAGATGTTATAATATTCATATCCTTTTTTTTGTGCATTTGTGTCTGTGAAGTGCAAAAGCATTTACAAACCCTTGTAGAGTTAGGCTGTTTATTGGAATATTTGTAGCATCTCTCTAAACCTTTGTTTCCATCCTTCTACTTTCAGACTCAAAACATCATGTATGACATGATATCTGACTTAAATGAAAGAAGTGAAGATTTTGAGAAGAGAATTGTTACTCTGGAAACTAAACTGGAAACTTTAATCGGTAGCATTCAAGCTCTTCCTGGACTGATTAGCCAGACAATCAGCCAGCAACAGAGGGATTTCCTCGAGGCTCAGATACAAAATTATGATAAGCATGTTGCCTACAGTGCTGAACGATCACGATCCTTGTCAAGAAGGAGATCATCCTCCACAGCACCACCAACTTCATCAGAGAGTAGCTAGAAGAGAATAAGTTAACCACAAAATAAAGACTTTTTGCCATCATATGGTCAATATTTTAGCTTTTATTGTAAAGCCCTATGGTTCTAACCAGTGTTATCTGGGTTCTGATGTCAGAATCCTGGAGACCTGAACACATTTTAGGCCAAAATGAGTGAAAACTCTTCTTTTCCCCCCCCTCCTCCTCTCAGATGCACAGTGAATGCACCTATTATTGCTATATTAGATCGTTCCTCCTGTAATTTCACTAACTTTTTATTCATGCACTTCAAAAAAAATGTTACTACTACAGTATATAATGTAAAAAAAGGTTAATTTCTGCACATAGTTGCTTGGTTACTTGGACTTAACAACTGAAAAAAAAACTTACAATCAAAAGGCCTAATTATCAACTCTTAAGAAACAAAATTGAAGTTTAATAATTATCTCTCAATATGAAAACTAATTCTCTAAACTCTGCTTGCAGTGGAGGGGGAAAAAAATCAGTATTCATCTAACAGTGTGCTGTATATGTATAGTCATTTTAAAAGGTCACTGACAGCTTCGATTTCTGAAGTGATTAATTAAAAATATAATTTATCCTAGAAAATAAGTTATGAAGTATGCTATGGGTTTTTTAAATCTTCTTAGGGCTTTTGTTTAACATGCATTTGTACACACACACATAGATAATATATATACATATATACTTATGTATATAAAATTATTTATGCAATGCCCATGGCAAAGATCTTTTAAACTGACTATTTGTAAAGCTACTGGCATGCAAAAAGCACAGGTGAAGTCCTGTTCATTTATTCAGAGTCTCATAATTATGCCAGGTAAGTATGTCCAGACGGAAGCATCACTTTAAAGCTGGAAGTTTCCCATTAATGCTATTTGAATTTTGAAAATGTTAGGTTGCTACTTTCTCCACTCCCTTTTTTGTGTTTAATGTTTCTGGAGTGAATGACTGCACACAGAGTTATAGTATAGTTATAGTATACACAATCGCGTGATGGCAGCACAGTGTTCTGTATACATTACTTTTGGGTAACCCCCATTGTTTCTGCTATGCAGTCAAGCTTAGCACGACACTTTTAGCAATATTTCCAAAAACTTGTAAAAAAAACTGCTGTAGACTGGAGTTACGGCAGGCAGTTGGGGATCCGTAGTATTCTACTTTCATGCACAAATAATAAGGTCTCTTGCTTTCTTACAAAAATCCACGAAGCATAGTGTACATGTTTCTGAACAAGTTCTGGCTGACTTTTCTTCTGGTTTATATTCCAGAGTAGCAAAACTATGTAAACATAAATGCTCAGCACATGCAACTTGCATTCACAATTCCGAATTATAAACAAGAAATTATTTGACTTTATGAAATGTTTTATAGTACTTGCTATTTATGAAATATACTAGTCCTGTCTCCCTCCCAGTTTACAGACAAGGGTGACACTATAGCTAAGTATAACAAACAGGCATGGCTGACTGTTTCCAAGGAACAGTATGTCTGCCTGGAACTAACTAACGTGCACGTTGAAGGAAATGCCGATGGCTCCATGAGACACTGTGAGTTCTGGTCAGTAGTGACAGGCAGGGAAGATGGTAATGCAGAAAGTCAGGGCAGAGCCATGCTGGACAAGACAGAAGAGCTGTTCTCCCCAGCACCTGAAATTTCCCAAACCAAATACATAATCTGAAAAACAGCAGACACTTTAGGCCTATTTAAAATAAAGCGTCTGCCTTTTTTGGGGATACAAAATATGTAACTGATGAATATGTTACATCCAGAGGCATTGCTTGTTTGTGAAAAGGTCAAGAGTTTCTCCAACACTTTTTATGTGCTTGAGAAAGATGATGACTTTGCAGCATTTTCCCCTCTGGATGAGCAGGACAGTTACATGTCTTTGGAGTGCCTTGTTTACAGACTGTGGTATTTTGTGACTGGAAATAATAAGCAGTATGCACAGTATTTGCAGTTCTGCTTTTGTTTTTATGAAGTTCATTTCCAAAGGAAAAGGTGGATATTATATTGTGCTAAAACTGTGCTAGCCCAGTCCTAAACTAGATGAGATTTTGCGTGGTCATGAGGCCACCCGCTTTACACTGTTGGCAGGATTAGAAGTAGTGATTAATAATATTGGAATTTAGTAGTCAAGTTTCAGAATTCTTTTTTGAAGATTTTTGTTTGTCTGTTCTCCCATTTTTTGTGTATAATTTAGAATATTTTTCCTGTCATTGAATGTGAAATACACTTGCTGTAGCTTGAATACAGTCCCTTTTGTCTTGTCAGCTTGACCTATCTCTTTCGTCGTTCACAACTTCTATTTTATATTTGTAAGACCTGGGGTTTTTCCTCCTCTGGATTGTAAAACTGGGTTTTTTGAGAACTGTAGCTCCACATGTTTGAATTAAGATCTAGCTATAAGTATTGAGCTGGTTTATTCTGATGTGAAAGAGAAACTGTCAACTTTGACCTCTCAATTTCTTTTACACAGTAGGACTCGGGAAGCTGAACCTACTTAATTCTTGCAGCAGCTTTATGTGAGCCGGGCTGTGAGATGTACCAGGACTATCCTCCTCAGCAGGGTTCTGTAACAATCTGCCACATTCTTTTGGATTCCTTGGAATGGCACCATGGAATATTCCAGTTCAATTTCTTTATTTACTCTAAAGCTCACTATAAGTATTTTATCTGCGGTTTTGGTACTGATGATTTGGTACTTTTCTTCTAATAATTGGTTTTGAAAAGCACTTAAGCATTACGTGTGAATCCAAGAAAAAAGAGGTGCAAACTTTTATTCAGGAGAGGACAAAGCAATGTGCGGTTTATTTTCTTATTTGTGATCCAAAACTCCTTTTAATCTTTCCTTTTTGAGTTTTGTAGTACAACAATTTCCATTACTGATATTTTATTTCCAAAACTTAAGTTCCCTTACTGTGTTCTACGTAAGAGCTCATAAAAAGGAAAAAGTAGCATTGTGACAGATCTCTGAAATGGCGTCTGTAGTAGAATGCAGATTTTTCTTTGAAAGATTGTTTACAAACAACAAGGAATCTTTCTCATATCGTATGGCATATTTACCATGTTGCAGTTCAAAAGATTCATGCAGCTCTTGCTTTAGTGTCACCAATAGGAAAATTCAGCTTTCAGTTGCTATTGAACTTCTCCCTTTCATGGCATTCCAGACACCAGTTCTATTTATCAGGTACTTTGGACTCTTGTTGCTAATCCCTGCATTTTTAATGTCACTTAGCAAAGATATCTTGCCTGTAAGAAGTAAAATGTAAGATCTCAAATAGACCTATCCACCATGCTTTAAGCCAAGTATATTGATTTAAATAGTATTTTTTTAGTTACATTTACATTTTTGCAGGACCAGAATAATAGATTCATAGATATTATACTTGGAAATACTCTGCAGTTTTTAACTCTGCAAATAATTATCTAGTGTAAGCCTGCAGATCTTCTCAGGCAGATGCACGACACAGCCTTTCTTTACCTCCTGTTGCTCCATAAAGATGGATCTGATATGGAAGGAGCTTCAGTACCCGTAAGTTAAGCATCCAGTTTAGGAGCTCTGGACAACTCCTGGAAGTCCATACCTTTCCTTTTGAGTTATTTAAAAACTGTGTCTCCCCAGACTGAGTCTGAATCACTGGCATCATTAGAGGTCAAAGATAGGTAACATGCACACAGTTACTGCTGCTCCGTTTGTAAGACTCTTTTCATATTGGATCATGTGTGGATGTTCAAACTGATACACTACACACTAAAAGCATATCAAAGCATAAAAGTGTAAATGCTTTAAATATGAGCATCTAATATTCAGGATAAAACCTATTGCTCACATCAGTGCTACGAATGGAAATTGTCTGAAAGCTGTTTTCCTCTTACTGAAAGTTATGAAAAATTCTTAGAAAGTTTTATCTATGGAAGGAAGGCTTTCTCATTGATAAGTCTGTTCTCCCCATCTGCCAAATTTGTTTGTAGTTCATACTGTTTCTTTTTTTAAAAGAAAGTCCTAAAATTCCTTTTGCCTTTTTAGTCCACCCCTCTCAAAGTAATTATTAAGGGATTAGAAGTAGCCAGATAAGGAGGGGAAGGGAAGAAAGAGATCACACGGCTGTGTCTCACTTTCAGAAACCTGCCCCTGCATTGGCGAAAGAAACGGTCACAAATTTCCTCCACCAGCACTCCTGGCTACCTAGATAGAAGCCAGCTGTAGGCCGGGAAGAGCACTGATGCAGTACAATCCTGAGGGGGAGCTTACACACATTCAGAGCCAACAATTTCTGTATGTGGAACTTTATGTATGCATAATAAAATTAACCTACATCAGTCATTCGGGGCTTATAAATCCTATCTGTTAGCCCAAGTGCAGGGAAGACTGATCTGTAATGTTTGCTAGTCTTTGTTTCTCCAAACCTTGTAACGATTATTGGTAAGGGTCGTTGCCCTCCCCATGACTGAGGGAATAAAGAGAAAGGGATGCTTAGGAGACACTTTGCAGTCAGGTGTGCAAAGGTATAGCTCTGGCCCACCTAAGTGCCTCACCATTTGCATATCAACTCTGGCCCAGAAACCACAGGGTTTCCACTCAGTGTAGAGCGACCATAGCACTGATCAGATAAGCCCCATCTCAAGAGCAGCCTGATGAGGAAGACGATGGCAGTAAACAGGAGGGAAGAGCTGTGTAAATTTATGCAACTCTGTCCAAGACTTAGGGCTTAGCATAGCACCAAGCTGAATGCAGACACTTGACCCTGTCAGGAATTGCTCACAGCTGGGCAGCAGAGCACATGGATGGAGCAGGTGCAGCACAGTCTGGGCTGGGGTATTAGTCGTGCTCAGAGAAAGCTAAAATGCGGGCAGCTGCCAGAATTAGCATAGCTATACAGCTGTATACTAGACTGTATTACAGTGATGCGGTTGAGGCTCCACTAGGTCAATCATTTTTCAGGCTTTTATATTGAGCAGATTCTCCTGCAGAGAACTTCAAAGCCTCTCTGTATGATGTAGGATACTCAACACCTCTGCAAAGCGAGAAAAACCATAAGCCACAAGCACGAACCTGTTGTGATCTAACACGGCAAGTAATCAAATCAGGTGGAGAAGTGAAGCATAAAATGCTTTACGCTGACTTCCTTTGCATTCATATTCATTTAAACCCATTAGTATCTTCAAATATTTAGGAGAATTCAGACTGTTTTCAATTATACATGAAGCAAACAAGCTTTTAGTTAGAGTAAAAGGTTCTGCTTTAAAGTGATGTCTATTCTGACCTTTTGTTCCCTTCCAAACCTGCATTTTCATGTATCTCGAGTCTGAAGATGAGCCACCTGTTCTATGTGCTTACAACAATGCTGGTCTCTGAGCAAAAGAGCATCCCCAGTACAGATGAATGATCAAATATCATGTGGCACCAGAAACAAGAACAAATTTAAAAGAAAATATTCCAGTAGGTGAATTGATCAGCTACAGGCTTCAGAGCTTAGGAAAGGTTTAAGTGGAACCTCAGTCCATATCTGAAAGTCATGAGTCAATGAAAAGTAAAAGATTGTGCAATTACATTTCCTGACAATCGACAACAAGAACACAACGTTTAATACTATCTACCACCTTATATGGAGAAGTTGTTGAACTATAACAGGAGTATGAGGGCTGCTTATCACACAGAAACAAAGCAAAGAATTCCAAACTCTGTAACAGAAATGAGACGAAATCCTGAAAGAGCTTGTGCTAGATTACTGTCTCAAGAGGCAGGCACCTAGCCTCCAGAAAAAAAATTGCAAGAGATGAGGTTTCAAGTGTTCTCAAGCAAAAATCAAACAAACAAACACACACAAAAAAAAAATCTCAGGAGCACTTTTGCACAGGTAGAATTGCCCTTTAAAATACCCCAAACTGTACAATGTGTTGAGTAGCACAAATCTATGCAAAATGAAGTGTGGCAGTGCTCTGCCTCTCCAAAGTATCTGAGCCCACATTCCTGCTGGAGAAGTTAGAAGTGTCCAATGGTCAGCACATGAACATGACGTATGTAGGAGAACAAGACTCAACTCACTCCTAAATTTAACCTGCAGTTTCAAATGCACACTGGGTAACATCACAGCAACAATCAGAGCTCAAAGATTTTATTTTTGTGGACACCACTTACCACCAACACACAGATGCACTTTGGTTAGAAATTCTGAAGAGTGCACACCACTCACACCACCTCCATTGCTCCTGCCCATCTGAACCCTTTGCTCTGTGCTGTTTCTTCCAGTAGCTGCTGAGCACTGGGAACTCTGGCTGCCTCTGTTGGCATCCCTGGTACAGAGACGCCAGCACTGATCTGAAAGGTGACGTGCACCCCACAGCAGTTGAGAAGCCCCTGGCCCAGTGCACGTAACAGGAGAGAGCAGATAACAAGACCCAACCCAAAGGCAGCCATGGCCTCCTCAGCAGGGTAGCAGCAGTTAACCTGGGGGTTATGATGGACTCTCTCTGTTCTTCCTCCTGCATCACAGTATGACTACATTCTTATATTTCTCAAATAGTTGTATGGATTGAAAAATGCTTTTCCTGTCACATCTCAGGCCTGATAAGACCATTCTGTCTGTCTGCGCCACGGCTGTGAGGAGAGCACAAGGTCTGCTGCTCCACTGTGAGCACAGGGCAACACTGTGCCACTCTGCATAACCCTTTCAGACAACTGCCTGCTTTCAAGATAGAAGCTGACAGCATCCCACCAGCAGCAGTTATCAAGATTCAAGGGGAATAAACTTAGCAAGGTGTTCCAGCTGGGCAATGAGATTTAGGAGCTTAACTTCTAAGTGGTTAAATGTCAAAGTCTACTTCCAAAATAATGAGAGAAGGGGAAAAAATAGTCCAAAGAGAGACATCAGCTAGCCTTTCTTGATATCTATGTTGGCTGAAGTTCAGAGTCTCACTTATGCTGTTTGATGGTGAGGCAAAAGACCTGCAGATTCACTCCCAAGGATGGGAGTTCTGAAGACAGTCCCAAGGCTTACATGTACTAGCAAGCCACCTAGCTTCATTAGCTCTCTTTGAAACAGCTTTCGGTCCGTTTGGCTAATAACAGTGAATCAAAGACATTGCATTATCTGTGGTTTCAACATGCTTTGAAAGTACCTCCTACTATGGGTCTCTGGACCCTCTGAGGAGTGTATTGACTTCACCTGGAAGTGCTGCCAAGTCCCTTCCACAGACGTGCCAGAAAATGTCTATACCCACTGAATTCACCTGGTCAGAATGTGCTGTAACACATTTGACTAGCTGCTCAGCACATCATCCCTGGTCAGGTCTGGAGAGAAGAAGCTTTCTAATGACTTCCCAAGCTACTTTGGAAGACAATGCAGCTGAAAGGTTCCTGTTCTTTCAGACTTCTAAGTTCCAACCTACACACAGAGGAAGATAATCAAGTATCGAAAGTGCAGTGGTAGGAAATTAGGCCACACTTATTTCAGTTATCAAATGCACGAAAAGAAACATAAAAACTGTACATAAGAAACAGACTGCTTTTCCAGAACTCCCGTATTCAGGGCTGTATTTCCTACCTTGTCAGCCTGTTTTCTCCAACCTATAAAATGTTTCTGGTGATTTGGGTGTATTTATTTTCAATTTGAAGCAATTGCTGTAATACAGCAGCGTGAAATATGTGCGTTTCCAGAACAGCAGATACTCTTTTCAGCAGAAAGGAAACAGGAGGGAGATGGGCAAGTAGTGGGTGGGTTTTCCAAATAAGTTTTGAAATAAACTCCAGAGAGGTAGAAATAGGACAGAGACAGTTTGATCCTCAGCTGGCACAGCCTATGGCCTCCCTACCTGTGGTCAATGGATTAGTCTAAATTGTCCTTTAGAGACCGTGTCTTCATCAAGAAAACATGGGCCATCTCTGTAGACAATGTAGACATGGTCTGGTGTCTGGTGGTAGCATGAGGTCATCTGTCAATAGCCCTCCCTTCACCCATGTGAACATTTCCTTCCCTTGGCAGTTTTCTGCTCTAAGATCTCCAGCTGTAGCATGTAATATTCAAAGAGGGCTAGACAAACAAAATACAGACAGCTATACTGCTACCATAGAAAATATTTGCTTTTAGCTGTATAACATTTGCCTTCTTTTTCCTCTGCATTTAAAAGATTAAGAAAGAAGAAGTATGAAGAACAGTATTGGTTTTATTCAATAGGAACAGCTTGTTTCCATGACATTTATCCATTAAGCTTTTTCTAAATGACAAGCAGCTTGGCAAAGTCTCTCTCTCTTTTTTTAAAAGCTATACTCACCCTCCCCCCCAGCTTTGATCTTTGCCTAGCAGATGTAAAAAAGATGTTGTAACATGCAGAGGCCTTTTGTAACCTTCTAAGTTGGTAGAGAAAACTCCTCTTTGGTGTGTATGAAATGGCCAGATGCTGGTGGCATTTGAATTCACAATTCAGGATATGAACTTCTATCCACCCTAACTCACACTGTTTGCCCTGGAAGGAGCTACATCATAGCTCGCCTTGCACTGCTTCACAGGTTGTTTCACAGTTGTTTTAATATTTCTGTCTCGGTTCAGCTGTGTGTGTGACAAATAGGCTGAGCTCCAAGGCTAGGTACAAGGCAACTGCACAAAGAAGCCCAGCAAAGGCTGTGGCGATTTCAGTCTTGTGAATGAAGAAACACCATCACCCTGCTCTGTCTAATTCACTTACACACAGCCAGAAGCTTCCCTCAAGCTGCATGTGTATTATTGCTCCAAGCAATTTGCAAAATGACTGTCAGAAACATCTTGATGGCAAATAAATTCATTTCTGCTGCAAGCCCTGGCATATTCGCCAGATAACTCTTCAATAGAGGGAAGGTCACTGAGACCAATGAAGCTATCTATCCAAAGCAATGTATAGAAAATACCACTTTTCCCAGATTTTATTTTTGACCCCTCAGATGTTGAATGTACATCATCCACATCCTTTAAATATACATGAATTTTGGTGCTTCTGCCAAAAAAGAAGACAATTCCGCGGGGTGGATTCGTTCAGCTGTCACATTTTCTGTATGTGGCTCAGATGACTCAAATACAAAGATACTTACTAGAGCAAGAACTATCACGCAGATTTCTTCTCCTGCTCCTTTCCAGGTGCATGCTGTAATGACCACCCACCCATCAGCTGCATTCTTCCTGTGACTGGATGCCTTCCCCTAGAAAGCCAGAAGCCTGGTGTCAGATTCCCAAAGAAAGTACCAGGTACATATTTCCCTACGGCCTCTTTCCTGCCCTATTAGATGAGAGGAAGCCTTGGAGAGGTGGTGCTTTGCTCCATCCTCTTTGGAGTCAGAGACAGTCTGAACTTTTGCATCAGGCAACACCATGCAAATGTAATGTTAAAAAAATGAAGCTGTTTCTAGTGGGATTTGGAAGTAAACCAGACAGAGAGCAGCTCATTGATTAAAGAGCCAGAAACACTCTGAGAACTAATGCCATTTTTAAATGCCTGTTGTGAAGTAAGTCCTAGGCTGTTTCTGTGCCCCACCTTGGTTTTGTGGGAAAAAAAGAGGAGCGGGGAGGGGTGAGAGGGGTACAGGGGGAGAAGGCCTATAGCATTTTTAAAAGAGGAAATAAAAAAGTTTTAACAGAAGGAATGAACAAATAATATTTTTTTTCCAGAAATAATGCAATGATTCTGCACTTTGGAGACTAATCCCATAGGGATTCAGCAGTGAAAACAGGCAGTTTCACAGGTTGCCCTACCAAGTTCAGTGCTTTTGCTTTCTTGTAACTGCACTGCCCCGCTGGCATTCAGAAACACTAATAGTGTCTCCAGCACAACAGGTTACCAATACTTTTGGCTTTATGAGGAAAATAAACACAGATCTGTGCCAACACCCAGTTAGATTGCTGTTCACTTGTCCAAGAACTGTGTTTGAACACAGTAATATCCCACAAAGGAACACTACCAAAACGTATCCCATCAGCCAGCAGATTATTGGAGCAGAAACTTCTGCCCGGTGGGTGTTTGTATGTTGGCTAGACACGCAATGCTCCTCCCTGACTGTGGCTGGCAGTACCTGGCCAGCCTGCTGGCCTGAAGGCTAGTGCTTCTTCTAGCCTTGTTGCAGCCCTGAAGGGCATCAGGCGTGTTCCGTCTCAGAATCTGGCCCACCAGCCTACATGAGCCACCGTTCCATTGCAGTCCTAGATCATGAGTGTGAAGATTATGTTAACACAAGCTGATGCCTAAACGCCCGATTTCAGTACTATATTTAAAAACACTCATATGAAACACTCCTGTAGTAAAGAAATACAGGTATTTACGTAAATCAGCAAAAAATACATGCCATACTTTACATATTTTTGCTTCAGGAAAACAGACTGGCTTAAAAGATCACAGAGATGAATGCTTAAAATTCCACTAAAGAGTGATGACTTCAATAATAAATGCTGTGTTTATATTTTTTTTTATGTTTCATATACTTCAATAAGCAAACAAGAAGACAATTTATTTGTTATTTACTATATATTGATGCCATGTGGGCCAAACCTAGGAAGCTGATTAAAGTTAGGCCATATGGAATTTGAGTGATGGCTATAGAAAGCTTAGTCTGATCAGGGTGAAAATTGCTTTGACATGAAAATGTACAGAACAGTTAAAAAAATTTACTTATTAAACTCAGAGATTAAGGGCATTAACTACCATTTTAGTACTCTTTGTCATAGAAGGATTTGAGTACCTGTTGTCCTGTTATTGATGAAGTAGGAAGTAGTCTTTTCTTGAGCTGTGATTTAAAAGGCTATCAAACACAAGAAAAAGCTTAACGCCAAGAGGAATGGAGTGATGCACCCCACCAGTTAGGGAGAAGTACTTGTTAAATGCCTATATCCTTTCCCTCCACCCCAATTTACCTACTCATCTTTGTGTATCTGGGTATTTTTCTTCTAACCATACTTCCTAGCTGAACCCGAAAACAAGCTGGCCCACTATACCATCTTTGTATGATGAGTTAGTTCTCCCTGTAATATTCCCAAGATGCTTCGGATGCCAAATCCAGATCTGAGTATTCCACGAGATGGTTTGACTACCTTGGGAGGAGGTATATAAAATACAAGTTGAGTGGCACCCAAACTCTTTTGAGAGCACTAGTTCTAAATATAATTAAAATTACTTTTTAAACCTCATTTCCTCTCCATTAAATGGGGTGAGTGTGTGGTGGGGTGTGTGTGTGTCTCTACACTCTCAGAGCATAACACAAGGGCATAATACAGGAAGTTTTGTACTAGAGACACAAACAAAAAAGTCTAGAAGAATACTTGGTTGTACATTAAATGAAGGGGAAAAGCTAAACCAGCAGTGCTATTGCTGTTTACTTTTCACTTAAAAGTATTGCAAGAATGTAATGATATGTAAAATGCTGTAAGTGATTTCTTTTACAAGAGGTTCAACAATTTCAGAGGTAATTTGAAGCATGGAACCATTTGGGCATTAAACAGTCACTTAAAAAGTGTCACATGGGGATTTGCTGCTGAAACATTTATGCAACATCACTGTTTTCAACTATACTAGACTTTAAAAATAGTAGACGTTATGCTTCTCCCTTCTTTCAGATTTGCCTTATTTCAGTATTTACTGAATTACTGGCAAGAGATGACCACTGTGGTTTGAAAAAGAAAGCAGAGTTTTAAGATTTATTTTAAAATAAAATGTTCCTTTCAAACTTTACACAAAAAATTGCTTTTGCTTCACTGTTGATAACATGATTTCTACACAGTTGTCATTTGTATTTTCTGTAAGTAATGACAGATACGCAGAAGTCTAGCATGGGGACTTGTGGCACATCAACTGATCTGGAGTCACGTTTTTGTTTTCTCTGTACCTCACTTGTCCTCCCAAGCCAAGAAAGTTCAAAATTCATTGGACTACAGAAAATTTACAGCCATTTTAACGTCAGCCAGTTCCTACCAGTTCCATAACAATGACAACTGGAGGAAAAATGTCCAGTATGCCCATAACAAGGAATGGGTAGGAGACAGAATTACAGAAAGGTTTTAAAAGTTATCAGTTAAAACCCAAACCACAAAAAAGCCCATAGAAGTATTTTGCAAACAAAGTCATTTTAGATTAAGGATAGCCTTTTCAATAGATTTCAAAAAACTTTAGACAAAGCTCTTAGCGGTTTAATGGGATCAGAAGGAGTAAATACTCCATCTTACCTCATGGTCAGATGCTGTGATGCAGTGCTGTGTTACCTGTAGCAGCTACAGCCTTTCAACTCTGAATATATTTATGGTTTCTATGAAATAGTCGTGTTATTCCAGGAGGAGAATATTAGAACATCAAATAACTGGCAGCCTCTGTGAGTGCGGTTAGTTGTGGGCCTTATCATACTATAAGCAAAGAGAATGCAGCTGTGCCCTGACACTAGTGGAGAGAAAATATGTAAAAATTAATGGAGAATGGTGAGCCAAAACTTTAACTTTTATGTACTTTTATACACACACACCTATTAATCAGGCAAGAATCAATACTTAAAGGAATAAATAATTTTAATTTAAGATTTAAATTTCCAAAGCACCTGTCCTCATTGTAAGATTAACAATTAACACACCTCTTTTACTGTTTAAATTCATCTTCTCAACTAGCATTAAAGATCCCTTAAGTACTGTAAACATTTAATGTATTTTCACATTGGATCTTCATGACCTCTTCCATCTTCCAAAGGAAAGAAGGTATTTTGCTGCATGTCCTCCCCCTTGGAGGACAGGAGGGACTTCCACTACTATTGCAGCTTCTAGCAAATAACATCCACCATGTAAAAGCAAATCAAAGCAGTGGCTGTTGTGTGGCTCCCCAG
>VXBJ01004059.1:178806-191809 GCA_013400055.1 Nycticryphes semicollaris
TGGAATAATTTTTTTGTTTTCTCACCTGAAAACTTGTGCTATAAGTTTTTGAAGAGTCTGTCAAAATATCATGTTTTATGATTGAAATCATCAAATGTCAAGAGCACGTATTTTTCTGAAGCTACGGTGACAGCTGGAAGGTTGTGGAAAGAGCAAGGTGTGACATAAGGGAGATGAACAGACTGATTAACAGAATGCAGGTGATGATACTGTGACCAGCTTCAGAATTGTCTTCAGTCTGATAAAGGGAATCCTGTTATTGACAAAATATTATTTTAGCTTTTCTTTTACCTGCTGGCAAGTGTTGGGTGCAATGAAAAACATAAGAACACAAACATGGTATCTCAAATCAGAACTTATATCAAAGAAGTTTAACTCATTTTTAAAGAGCTTTGGGGAGAGAGAAGGGAGATGGTTAGTGAGGGGATGCCCATAATCATAGTCAAGGCAAAAAATTTCCCTGCTACTCACAGCACATGCAAAAGAAACCTGTCATTTAAATATTATAGCACCTAGAAATATATTTTTTTAACTTCACAAATCCATAGCCCTACAGCAAACACTTTTTTTCTGCCAACAGACTGAAATTCCAGAGAAGTTTAATATGAGCAAATTGATTAAGAAGGGAGAAAAGCAAACACTACTGCCAGTTCACCAGCTGAACTGTTGAGAGCACAAGGCTGACTTCCAGCAGCTGGCTAAATACCACCTAGAATAACCTTCTAGACCAGAAAACTGAGCCTGCTGGGAGAGCCAAGTACTTCTTTAAACTTCTTTAAACAGCATATCCGTTTCGGGAAGTGAAAACTTAAATTAGGTTGCTATAAATACTGTCAATCCCAGTGTCATGAGGGAAGTTCAATTAGCTCAGACTGGTCTCAAAAATCATATTCTGAAAATTAGATAATGATGAAACACCACGTTTGTGGTTTGTGTTTGTTTTGTTGTGGGTTTTTTTGTTGTTGTTGTTGGGTTTTTTTGTTAATTAGCTGTTCTGTTAGTAGCTCAAAGAGAAAGCTGGGCAGTGTCAGAAACCAGGAGTCTTTTCTGTTAAAATGCAGCAGCTGTTTGTAAAGGCTTGTTGAAATCACCATGAAACTTGAACTGTACTGGAGGGAAGACTGTGAAACAAAATAGCCTGTAAAGAGCAGCTGTGTCTGAGGAGTTCAGCTTCACTGCTTTTAAACTGTGAGCTCCTCTCAGAGAGCTTTTTCCAGACGCAGAAAAGAATTCGCTCAACACCAGGGTCAGAGGAACTTTTAAAATCTCTGTGGGTCAGAAAGCTTATTATCTGTTTCGATTTCTTGCTTAGACTAGCCCACCCAGACTTTCAAGAACTGATAGCATTCCTCTCACTGGTAAGAAACTGAAGCAGCCAAATACCAGGGAGACAACACTTGACCTTGTATACTTAAAAATAATTTTAAAAAAGCCACCTGGGATTACTTACAGTGCAAGTTAAACCACCTTATATTCCATCTCCTTGGTGAGATATCTGCAGAAACACAATACACCCAGGTCCCAGGAAGGGCTGCTGAGAGCAGCAGTTGTACACTGTACTGGCTCTACCTCATCTGCTGCAGCTTCTGTCTCCTGTAACTGCTGGCACATTTGGGGCAACAAGAGATATATAGCCAGTCAAAAAAACACACAGAGAGCGTAAAGCTGTTTAGAGTCCAAACCACAATTCTTCGCACAGATGGGTGTACAACCGCTGCACAAATTTTGCAATATTTGCAATAAGTGTGGGCAGGGCAAATTGGCAGTCTGGGTCCCAACCTTGACTTGGGGTATTGGAGAAGCACAGAACTTAAAAGGGATTTCAACACGCCACAGTGGTTCTGCACAGGGAGACTCCAGGAGTCTAGCATTAATCCTCCCTCTACCCTTGTCCAGCTCTAAACTCAGAACAACAGCTTGTGGGTGGAGTAAGGGCGCAAAGAAATACAGCTCTTTCCCTGCATGAGTCCTGAGTTTCCCAGCCGTCTCCTCCCATCAGCCACAAAGTGGTAGAGAGCCTCTCAGAACAGAGGTTGACTCGCTGGCTGCAGCCCAGTTTGCAGTCTCACACCTGTCATTTGCCACAAGACAATACAGGACAAGGGTTGGCTCACCAACATGATGGCTGCATCTGATCCTGGGTGGATTTATAGGAAGATGGCATTTAGATAGACCTGTCAGAACCCAGCTGCAGTTCGTCACAGCACCCAAAGCTAAAAAACCAGAAAATCAACGTCAAATAATAGTAGGTAGCACATATACAAAGGAAAAGAAGAGGGATATTTTTTCCTGACCAAATCAAATTGGATTTCAGCCTCACAAATATAGAGCTGTCAGTGTAGTATTCCCTCAAAATCTGATCTTTCTATTTTCTGTATCATTTAATACTACATTAGGTCAAAAGGGGAGAGTAGGAGAGAAGAAACTGGAAGACAAGAGTTCATCCTTGGGAACTGTCGAGTTCATTTGACTATAAGCAGTCTTTGCTTCACATACCTTAAGTGATATTTTCCCCACTTATAACATGTTCCATCCGAACACTTCACAGCATTTCACACTTATTTCTCACAGCATTGCACATATCCGCCTATGTGAGCATCTCAAGGTCACATGGTAACAAACAGAGTTAACACGGTAGCACAGCATTAGGGTCAAGGCTGAGCAAAGCCTTGCCTCTTGCCTCCCCAAAGCCTCCATCCCCGTTACTGCAGCAGCTCGGTCGCATCCCTTTCTGCTGCCTGGTTTGCTAGAAAAAGGCCAGAAGGAGATTTGGAAGGGAATTGTTCAGAGAAGGACTGTGTGGCTGCCACTTTCATTTCTGGGAACTGGAGAGCAAACTCAGCAGCAATGGGAGCAGGGAATCACAGATCTCCATCGGCAGCACATTCCATCGACAGCACATTGTACTGGAGGCAAGGCAGTCAGCCAAGACAAGGCTAAGAGGTTTCCACTTCTAATGCTTTCTGCAGATGCAATGCCTTGATGACAGATGCAAGCCAGAAGAATATAATTTCATAATACATGTTTATTCTGCTTACTGGCAACTGAGCATATGAAGGGTATCAACTTTATTAGCATGCCTGATATGTTGCAGTATGTTTTCCAGGTCCATAATCTGTATTGCAATGGGTTGAAAGATTAGTATAACACAGAACCCATGAAATATCATATTGCTATGAGGTTGGACCTGTTTAAATTTAAAATTAAGTGAGAAGAAGATCCTAAAAATGCTGCATGATGTGAGGGCCCTGTGTGAGGAAGGGAGACTGCAATCTTCCCACCCAGAGTTTAGCTGCCTGTGTTCAAGGTTGGCTCTGCCACAGTGCAGCAGTGTATGAAACTTCTGTGTAAAAGTAGCTACATTGCCAAAAAGAGCTCTGAGATGCCTCATGAAGCACCTTTTCCTCCTTGGCTCAGGAGCTGCGTTTAAGCTCAGGCCCTTGCTCCTTGGTCCGTGCCTGAGCTATCTTGCACTTACGCACTTCCTGACCTTGCACCTTGCTGACCCTGGTCTGCTGACTTGGCTCCCTGGCTTGACCAACCACTAGCCTCATTGGTGGGGACGATGCGGTGGCCACAGATCCCCTGGCTGCCCTTCCTCACTGTCCCAGCCTTGTGGAGCTGCCTTTGTTGGGGTGCTGTGGTCCTGTGTCCTTGTCTGCCTCTGTCACCGTTGGCTCCCAGCACTCGCGGAGCAGCTGGTTGCTGGCAAAGTGTGTCTTGAAAACAAAACAGCTTTTCAATCGGAGATTTATCATGTATCAGCATCAAACTTACTTGGAGGAGGCACCAGGCCACCACTTCCATGGCTGTTTTTGCACTTTCTTTCAGGGTTGCCCTCTCTGAAAGGTTCTAAGCATCAACTATCCTGCCCTCCCCTGCCTACATTCTTCTAGGAGGCTAAGAAGAAACCAGCCTGACAGAGGCAGAAAGCAGGACAGCCCGGTGAATTCCTTCAAATTTGTTCATGTTTAAGTGGGAGCTGCAGGTGGCTAAATCCATGAAGAGCAAATCTTCTCACCTTCCCTGTAAAACTGCTTGTCAATCAGCCTGCGCAGCCTGTGTGGGATCCCAGGAGTTCTCAAAAACAGAAATCAGGATGAATTCTCAAATTATATCTGCTTCAGGGAAGGGATATTCACTCTCTCATATTTGTTCAGCTCTGCTGCACTGCAGCCCCTGGGCATCAAATCAACTAGTAATTTCAGTTCCGTTTTCAGAATGTGTGAGAAAACCCTGAAGACATTCACTGAGAACCGTTTGCAATCATTCCAGTGAATTAAATGCCCGTTAGAGGACTTTCATTTCTTCAACTTGTGAGGATTGTCTATACAGGAGAGTTAGTCTAATCTAGGGCGCTTTCAAAATGCTGTTGATTTCAATCAACTCCAATAGATCAGGCACTTGCTACTTTGCTGTTCACTTTCATACAGTACAACAGAAAAATCAAATGCTATCCAGGTCACCGAAACCTTGCATTTTTTGCAATCCTAAGAAATAAGTTTTTGCAGAACAGTGAGGACAAAAAACACTCTCATTTCTCTTCTCTCACCCAATAGCTGTATTTAGATGCTGGGAATTTTTTCTTTAACCAATCTCCACAAAATCTTTTTAAATACGTAATGTCACATTGCAAAGGCATGTGTGGGAGTTTCTTGAGCAGGTTGCCATGTATCTTTTTAGCATGTGAACTATGTAGCAGAAAGGTTGCTATGGTAAGCATGTAGTTTTTGTGCTTTTTAAAAATGCAGCACCATATTCCATAATCACACAAACTTGTGCAAGTTGCTAGCATACAAATGCTGCTTCTCCAAGCTATCTCATCTCTCAAATTCAACCTTTTTTTCTTTTTTTCAATTCTAATTTCCTTGAGGAAGAGGAATTTTTAACATGCAACACTAAATTTTCAAACAATACACCTGTTTATGTATAAACAATGAGTTGCCCACACACCACTCACAGTTGCTTTCCAAAAGAAAGCAGTTTGAGATGTTTTAGACACACAATTGGTAGGATTATACTTGTTTAATATCACAGACATTACAGTCCTGTTCTGTCATATGTATCATCTTTTTCACACGTTTTGGCCAAGACTCTGTTTTCAGCAACAACTGCCGTATATTGACAGGAGTCCAGCTGGCAGCAGCACTAGACCCTAAGGATCGTGACTACTGTTCCTTATCCAGAAGTCACTCAGTGTTATTAAAAGGAGTGCTTAGTTATATAGTCTTCCTGTTCTTCCCCACCTCACCACATCCATTTTCATTTAACAAAATCGTCTCATCTACTCTTGTACTCCACTCTGTCCCAGATGACCTTCATTCTCAGCAAATTACTGTGGAAAACACCCACAACACTGTGCTGAAGGGAAAGGAATATATTTCCAGAGCTTTTCAACTTCTCCCAGGTATTCTTTTTTACATGTGAGGACTGCTGTGTTTCCATAGAAGACTGCCTTCTTGCAGTTACTCCATTGCATCTCTTGGCTTCCTCTGCTTACTTACAGCACCAACTACACTACAAAGAAGCCGTTGTTCTGTACTTGTTAGTATCTCTATAGATACCAAATGCTGTGTCCTGTAAGTGACAGAGGAATACTCTCTCTGTTTGGAAAGGATCACAGTAATCCACAGAAGCACAGAAAGTAGTTTGGTTTTTTTCTGTTTTAAGAAAGACTTCCCAACTCTTCTGTGTTTTCTTCCAGTAGGAGATGAGTTTTCTATTATCAGGACTTGTTTATCATCATTAGGTGAAAGTCTATTGCATTGGCAGAGTACAACACAAGCTATACACGTGTCTGTAAGGTGCAAAGGACTTCTGAAGGTAATGCAATAGTCATATGAAGTACACTGAAGTGGCCTGTACCCAACCAGGTATTGCTCCCCATACACATGGCTTGCTTCCTGTGTGAAAGAGTGATCCCTTACTGCTTTTGGAAAAGCAGAGGACAACCCTTCTCAAGTTCACTTATGTACTTCATATTTATTCCTTAGCTGGTTCTATTTAGTGTGATTTTTCTCACATCAAGAGAATTTCTGATAATGTTTAACGTTTGCTGATCTGGAGAGCTCAAATCCACCTTTCTTCTGGAACAGAGATGCAACATATTAATGTATATATGAATTATAGCTTTGAGCATGCCTGAGATACATTAACCCTGGAAGACAAAAGTGCCTTTCCTCATCACTGCCATCAACTCTTACACATGTTGTATTGACCACACACTGGATACTAGTTAAAATTGTACTTTGTCAGATTAGCTAGCATGAGCAAGAGTTTTTCATCAAATGTTTTGAAATCTTCACAGTCATTAAAAGTAAGTGGACATTGGCATTAGTTCTGCCCCCAGTCCTTTGCAGATAAAAAAATTATCTTCTTGAAAGAGTCTCCAGATCATCTTGAGGACTTTTCAAGATGGCACATTGCAGGTGCATGCAAATTCAGAGATACAAGGCTAGATCTACCAAAAAAAAAAAAAAAAAAAAAAACCAACCCAAAAAATCCAAGACAGCAATGCCATTAAATTGGCATTAAAGTTTGTTAATATGGCTGAGCACAGTCATTACATAGACTTCTTGAACCTGATCTGAAAATCTTTGTTACAATCTGAGGTCAACTGAGTGGCTGCAGAACTCAACCAAATATTATCCCTTTATTACATTGAAGTGTAGTATCACATTTTCTCACTGTAATTAGCTCAAAAGCTTTCATAGTAAGGCAAGATAAATAACATAACTAGATTTAGAACTTCTGACAAAGTTTATTCAGCATGCAAATAAAGCAGAGTTGAGTATCCCATTAAATATCTGAAGGAAACAAACATTTAAGAAAGGCTCCTTTTTCCCATTCCTAACCCTGTCCTTTGTAAAATAATAAAATAAAAAGATAAAAAAGGAGACAAATCAGAGCCAAGGATTTTTTTTTAATTTTTTTTTTTTTGTTTAAAAGTGCTGCATTCAGAATGTGGTTGCAGGGAGCAAACTACTTCTTGGGACAACAGTATGGCATTTTTTTCAAAAGTGCCCTCAGTTTTTCTGGAGTATGCAGAGCCTCAGAACCACTGAGTTCTAGTCAGACTCTCTGTGGGATACATACCAGAAAAAGTCAGGCACCTGGAGGCTTAGAATGGATTTTCACCTACAAATTAGGACATCTATTCTTTAGTAAAACTGTTTGTTGAAGACATATATATATACCTCCTTTAACTTTGAGATTGGCTACCATGAGACTTCTTCCTCAGCAGAAAAACAAACAAAACAAAAATTCAGTAATACTTTCTTTGCAGCTATATAATTTCTACTAGTTGTTTGAGATACTTGCTACTCTCCTCCTCTGTAATCATACTGTATTTGCAGAAGTTTCCATCAGAAGCTACTATTGCCTTTTGAGAACAGAATTCCAAAGGAGACAGGGAATAAGAAAAGGGAAGAGCAATCATCTGATATGATCACAACCGTAAGAACAGAAGGCTGGGTTTATTTTTCAGGAGACAAAATTACCTGCAGCAGCAACTCTCAGTCATTACCTGTCTCCACTATTACTCTAATTCCAACAGATACTAAGTAAATTTTTCCTGTCCTTAACATTTATTGTTGGAAAAGGGAATATATAAAAGCTGGAGGTTGAAATGAATAAAGATAACACAATTCTGAAGGTGCCAGAAGTCTGAGGTACATCGGTAGGACTCTACATTCATTTTCTCATTTGGTATTTCATCTCTTTTCAGCATTACCAAAATGAAAAGTGAGACAGATATCAGAAGGAAAATTGGGAAAGGCTCAGCCTACATGGGAGGTAAAATAATGATTAGCTGATGATTTTCACCTGACACTTTTTGTGATCCCTGTGTCTGTGGTCCTCCATGAAAGGTACAAGCAAGGCACCCAGCAGAGTGGGAAAATACAGGTAACCCACTTCATCACATTATAAAAGGAAAGCATGCAGTGTTTTGATATTTTTTGAACAACTTCCTTACTCTACCTATGAGAAATTTCAAGCAAGGCAATTGTCTTCATGAATTTGATAGTAAAGACCTACTTAACTTTCTTCCTACTCACTAGTACATAAAGCTGGTTTAATTTTTGTTTTGCTTACCTTCAATTACCTTGCTGTGCAACAACAAATTTGTTGCTGTACTTCAACACCTGACACCAGTAAAAAAAAGTGATAGAAGTAGTACGTGTACACTGAATTTGGTATGTCAGCAAACCAGTGATGGAAAGGCAGTGTAGAAAGAAGCACAAATACTTAAGTGTGTGCATTCGCGTGGAGCCACTTTCAGTTTTCTGCTTTTTGTAGAGATGTGCAGGCTTATGTCTGAAGGGTGCAATTCTTCCTTAACACTTGGTTATAGCAACACACATGCTGATTTCCATCAGCTCAGCAGGAAACAACCCCAGGTCCTTATCGTACACCTCTATACAAACAGATTCTTGGTATGAACTGTCTGGAATGCATTCACACTTTGCAGAGCTTAGCACTGATCTGTGCTCAATAATGGTATAGAATTACTTTTAGCCCTCCCAGATTTTAAAACAGAGCTGCTTTGATCTTGAAAGCTTTATCTTTTCTCATACTAGCCCACATAGCTCCAGAATTAGGGTTTGAAATATAAATGCTGATACGGAAGAAATTAGCATTTCGAGATATTTTCTGCTCCATGTCTTCAGAGGTATGGACCTCTGAAGGTCTTTTCTGGGTCTGGGCTTCTGCTGTGCTTGCAGGTTACTTACTTCATGAGCACAACTTTCCACCCCACACTGTACAATATCTTTAGTATTGCATACTACATTGCTTGCAGCCTACATAGGACGTAAGAATAGCTGAAATAGAAGGTATTTTTACTTTGGGATGCAGTCATCATTATGGAGACTACACATGACATGTTAGGTTTATGGTTTCCAGCATGAAATCATGCATCATCCTTTTAGAATAAGGATTCAGAAGAGTTTTGAAATCTTACCTGTAATTCAGAGAAGATTAAAATAGAAAAAAAAAAAAATAACAATAGAAGGAGGTATGGATGAAAGGGACACATTCTATAAAAAAAAATCACACTGTTGAACTAGAGGCAGCTCACTTTCTAACACTATGAAGGTGTTAGAAACTTCTGTTCTAAATACAATTTACATTTACACAGGAGTAATTGCATTATCTCTTTCAAGGCAGAGTAAAGTACATGTGTAAACATCAGCCTTGACTGAGAAGATCTAAATGGGATTCTAGTGGCACAAAATCCATGGTTCACAAAGGGTTTAATGCTGCAATGCTAGGAAGACGGTGCCTGTAGCTCTTAGACTCTCAGTGATGGACCAGAAAATTATGCAGCCATGTAGTGCATAGCCCAGCTGTGGTTTAAACCAACTTGGATAGGTCACATTTTCACAGAAAGATCAATTTTGTATAAGCAGGCTTCAGGCTAGTTTTATACTGGCTAATGAAAGAAAGACAAGATTTTGTCTTATCTGTTCTCTTTACCACATCCTCCAGCAAGTTCTACAGAAATACCCTCACATGCTGTGTCTAATTCAGGTCAGATTTTTATCACGAAGTGAGTTGGTACTGGGCTGATTGAGTTTTAACATTGTGGAAGCAGCAACTGAAAACAGCAAATAGGTTTATAAGACAACAATACCACTTCTGAATTAATTCTGTTCCACATTTAGCATCTTAAAAGCTACTGGGACATAAACAATTCCATTATCTTCATTAGCTATCTCTCTACGGTTTTTTGTTTTTGTAACTGTAGCAACACCTCTCTTGGGTCTTCTGCAATAATGTTAGTTAACACAAGACATATTTATACTTACAGGAAAGTGACAACAGCTCCATGTCCTGGCATTTTTAAAGCCAGTATCTGTCAGGCACTCAGTGTACCAACAGTCTCCAGTGCTTTTTACCTGTGCCACAAGTGTTCAGCTGCCTGCATTCGATGACAGCTTTGCCAAGGTGCAACCTTGGATTAAACCGCTGGGGAAACAGCTCTTTTGTGTGAAAGAGCTGTGAGATGCCTCACCAAGCACCTTTCTCTCCCTGGCTCGGAAGCTACTCACCAGCTCCGGCCCTTGTCCCTTGTCTCTGCTGAATTTGCTTCCTGGCTGGCCCTGAACCTGCCTCACCAGTGGGGCTGGTGTGGTGGCCACAGATCTCTCGGCCATCCCCAGTCACTGTCCCAGCCCTGCACTGCTCTCCTTGGGAGGCAGTGAGTTTGTACCCTGGCTGATGTGGGTTTAGTCCTGCTGGCCTCCCTGCCACCCTCAGCTCTTTGAGAGCGTGTTCTTCCTAACGATATCCTAGGGTTGTCAACCATTCTTTTTTTACCCCAGAGTTATCCAGTGCTTCTGATTTTATTTCAGATATTTTCAGCTTTTAGACTGTGTGCTTCTGTTGCCCTTTTTAATTTTCATTCCAGGAGTCTTAAGGGAGGTTATCTTTTCCTTTCTTATTAGAAGTTCTCAGTAAATTAGCATTTTGCACTACTTACAACAGTAGTAGTAGACTGTTAATTTTTTCTAGTTAGGGACATAACAAAATATGTATCGGAAATGGAAATGTTCCCTCCAATTGGACTCTGACAGTCACCTAGAGACAAGCAAATCCACATGCTTCCCAGATAATTTGGTTCATAGTGGACACCAGATTCCTGGATTTGTCCTGCACCACACTGAATAATTTATGCCAGTTTTTAACCTCACTGATGACAATTTGGCTTTGAATGCTATGACTGTTAGCATAGCTTAAATTCAGATGTCAGGAAGGAAAATATTAGTCTCAAGAATCTGAAATATCTCTGTTTTTCCAATACTGCAGCCTGCCAATAAGCACTGTTCAAATCCCACAGCATATTTCAGTGTGACGTAGGTCTCTTCAGTTATAAGTGTTCATTTAATGCTTCTAGTAATTTTACCACAATGCTTAAATATTTTTTGCCATTTTCTAATGTTTCACCATCATCTGTTACAGGGTTACTACTTATTCCCTGGCAGACAATCACCACTATGATTGATCTTATCTTCTAGGGTACTCAGTAGTCTCAACGTAGCTAGTACTTGAAGAAAGATCTAAGAGCTGCAGAAAGTGATACTAACCAGTTTTTCCAAAAGAATTCAGCACGGAATTGTTTACAGCTTTATGACTTCTATGTTACTTTACGTCACAATGAACAACTCAGCTATGCAAATTTTCCTCTTGAATGCTTCTATGAGCCAGCCTTTATTTTTTGGTATTTCAGTAATTTATTACAATTATTATTTATCTATACAGTGCATTATTTTGTGAGAAATAGCTATGATGCAGTAGCATTTTGATACTGCAGTGAACATGGAGTGAAGAGAATTACCTTTCCTATCACTCCCTTCAGTAAGAAGTTTGGTGGATGACGCAGGAAAACTCTCCAGAGCAAAAGACATTCTTGCTTTTTCTTTTATTTGGCTTGTACCACAATATTATTTTAATCCACACTTTCAAGCTGACCATAAAGACAAAGAGTAAGAAACAGTAGCACTGAAATTTAGGACACTTAAGTGCTGCAGTTGCATTCTTCATCCTCACTTATGGCTCAATGGTCATGCAGGGATTGTGGGAAGACCAGAGAAATGTCATTGTGACATTTGCCAGTAGCAATAAAATACTTCTTCACTTTACTTCACTTTAAATTTGCCGTTTCAGAAAGGTATGTGTGATGAAAAGTGTGTTTTCTCTGTCCTGCTACTTCATCTGGTTGAACTGATTACTTTAAAGCCATACTTCTACATCTACACCTACTTCACACATGATTCTTCCCACTCCATCCACGCCTCTGCGTCATGGTTTTAACAAATCTGAGGAAACAGTTGTCTTGCAATTCAAAGCGTTCACCTAGATTCTAGCAGGACTGGAGGCTATCACAGCTCTAACGGTCCTTTTCCTCAGGTGTAAAGATATCAAACCTACCTCAGTGAGATGATGGAAAATCTGGGGGCTGTAGATAGTTCACACTGGTGACCTCAGTCATGGTGCACAGTTTCCCCTGGTAAGCCTATATTTTCTTTGCTCATTGATTTAGCTGTAAGCATGATTCCAGCCCCCAAAACCATTACGAGGTCCCGTTTCAGAACTTTCTAACATCTTATTCCTTAAGATACCAGCTCAAATCCTGGTCTTGTTCCTAATCATATCTCATAGTTTTGCTACAAAGAACTTGTGTTTTTTTTGTTCCTACCTGGAACTCTAGAGGTGGATTCATAAAAACTCTGTGGCTTTTCTTAAGTGATATATAGAACAACACTAGAGAAATAGATAGGGTGTTCATCCTCACATAAAGACTGCTGGAAGTTCTAGAGACAGGTGATCAATAAAGAAAATATTCATATACTTATTTGAATTTTTGTAAAATGTATTACACAAATCACTCACCTGGAGAAGCTGGGGAGGCAGAAAATTCTGAGTTTCAAAATAGTAGTGTAACTTGGTTAGTTCTGGAAGATTTTACAAGCTGAAGCCAAGGTGAGAAGGGAAGAAGAAATGCTATAAATTGAAAAGAGTACAGACATGAAATTATTTTCTTGCTGTCCATAATAAGAACTCTTTTCTTAACAAGGGACAAAGAAGAAGATGTTGAAAAAATCAGGACAACCCAGGCAGTGAAGCAGTTAAAAGATTTATTGTGACAGCCATGGTAAATCGCAAATGCATGTACGTGCAAGGCCACAGGCTATTACAAAGGGAGTAGCAAAGGAAAAGGAAGTCACAAATTCTAAGCATCTTTGTTGTGGTCCCATATGAAATAAAGCATTTATCTCTAGTATGTTCCCTTATAGGAAAATAGAGGCAAAGAGGATCAATTAAGAAGGAAAACTATGCTGTCTACACACAAACAAAATCAGGAACCTAAAAGCATGGGTTTAACAAGAACTTTAAAGAAAAGTTGATCTAACAGAAAATAAGAAAGAAGTGCAAGTCCAGGAACGTGTATGCCTGATAATATAGATATAAAGGGGGGGGGGGGGGGGGGGGGGGGGAGGGA
>VXBJ01004064.1:0-19415 GCA_013400055.1 Nycticryphes semicollaris
GGGGGGGGGGACGGACAAAGGCCACTGTCCCCGCAGAGCCCCACGCCACCCACTCACCTCAGCGATTGTCCCCACTGGGCGCTTGCAGGGACACGCTCTGGGGTGCAGGCAGGAGGCAGCTGGGTGCCACCCCCCCCCTCCTCCTCTTTCAGCATCCCCTTGTCCCTGGGGAGGGCTTGTCTGACCCCCCCATACTGTACCTGTGGGACCCGGCTGGAGGGGCTGCTCCGGGTGGCAAATGAGAGACGGGGAATTAATTAATCTGCCCTGAAATTACAGCTCATGGGAAAGAGTGAAAGGAATTTACAGCTCGGCCAGCAAAGGATGACAGTCACGTCCTGGCGATGCTCGGCTGTGACCTGCTTCCCGCCCCCCCTCCCAGCCCTGCTCCTGGGGGGTCTCCAGAGACCTGTCCCCTCCCGGATCCTGGCTCAGGAGCCGGAGGGGTCCCCGCAGGGGGACGGTGCTGACCCCTCCACAAAGCAAAGGAGGGAGCCATGGGGACGGTGGCTTCATCCGGGTGTGATGGAGATGGAGAGGGGCGAGGAAGGGGGTCTCCTGCTCCACCACCCCAGTTTGGCCCCTCATCCCATTATAACATGGAGATTAGTGTTATTAATTACACTTGGGGTGAGATTAGTGACATTAATCCTCCCTCCTGCTGCCAGTGGCCTGTCCTGGTCGTGTGTGACAGGATGAGGGGTGAGGGTGTGAGGTTCCATTGCTCCTCTGGTGCTTTTGGCCTCCCCCAGCTCCAGGAAGACTCAGAGCCTGACCCGACCCTCTGCTTCGTTCTCTTCCTCATCCTCAATTACACCAAAGCTTCCCTGGAGAAAGATTTTTCTTTCTCATCCAGAGGAGTTGCCCTGAGACAGGTAAAATGGGGCAGGACACCCCAAAATCCCTCTTTTTTCCTGCTGGGACTAAAAAATCCCAGCCAGGTTTGCTTGGGATGGATGAGGGGAGAGGGTGCACTGAGCCCCTGACATGAAGGGGTTGGGAACGGGCTTTTCCTCCTTTGCTCCAGCGATTTCCGAGTTCGTTTTTACCAGCAGTAATTACTTTCCGCCTCCCAACAAAACCAGTTTGGGAGTGACCAGCTGGAGCTTTGCGCTTCGAAAACAGTGAAGCGGAACAACTCCCTCTGCTCCAAAACTCCCAACGGAGCCAGGCAAAGCTCAACATCCCCCTTTCCCAGCCCGGTGGCGAGGATTTGATGTTTTCCAGGTGCTTGGCAGCGGCGGCGAAGGACAAAGAAGGACTGGAAGGGCTGGTACCCAGCCTGGGATGGGATAATTTGCTTTCCGGAGGCATCTCTCCTTCCTGCTCCATCCCATCCCAAGCCCAGGGATCCACCGATCCCATACACCTGTTAAATCCTTCAATTTCTTTGGTGGAATAACCCTTCCCAGTCCATTCCAGTGGTCTAACTGGGAGGGAGAGGGTTTTAAGCAGGGCCCTTTTCCTCTGCCCCGAGGTTTGCTGTGGTTTCGGGGATGCTGCGGTGGCCGGCGAAGGGTGATGGGATGCTCGGAGCGTTTTCCCGCCGGACCCTCTTCTCCTCTTCCCATTTTTTTTTTTGGCTCCTGAAGCTTTCCTACCAAATACTAAAAACCAAACCCCAAAAAGCAGCGGGGATGTGAGCGGGGATCCCGATGGGATTTTAACTGATTAGAGCTCGGTGTCACCTTCCTCCGCCCGCGTTATTTTACAGCCCGTGTCTGGTTTCAGGGCGAGCCGGGCAGTTGACCTTTGTGCCCGGCGGCGCCGGGGAGGAAGTTCGTTACCAGCAAATTAATTTCTAGACTGGAAACGACGGATTAGCTCCGCGAGGGGCCGGAGGGAGCTGGGGGCAGGAGGGGGGCAAGCGAGGAGAGGAAAAACAAATGTGATTTATCTGGATGTTTCCCTGCTGCGGACGGGGATTTATTGAAGCGCCAGAGCCAGGACCTTCCCGAAACGCCCTGATTTTAAAAAAAAAATAAATCCCATCTATTTCCCCCAAAGGGTTTGCCCCTCACCGTGCTGTTTGGCAGCACCCGTACACCCCAACGCTCCTTCACACCTTGTCCCCCGGCAGGATGCGGCTTTTCCACCCCATTTCTCTATTCCGGAGAGTTTTGCCTCAAAAAACCAACCGCTTCCCATTTTCCAAGCGGGAAGAGTCTCGGGGTGTGAAGTAACTGCCTGGTTGGGCCCCCGGAGGTTCCGATTCCATCAACGGTCACTGTTTGTTTACTGGTGTTGGTGGAGACTGGGAACCACTGGGCTGCAGCGGAGGGGAGGTTGTGGGGGGCAAGGGGAGGAACTGGTCTAATCGATCCAGAGGCTCAATTTGTCCCCAAAATGCGTTCACCGGCGCCAGGACGGCCTGGAATCGGGGTGACAAAATGACACCGCTGGAAGAGTTACAGGTCTCACGGCCGGGGCTGTGCGTACCCAAAACGGGGGGAAATCTCCCCAAAATCCCACCGGCATCCCAGAAGGTTTTGGGGGTGGGGGGAGGAATAATTGTGCCCTGTCAGGGGCAGGTGGGAGCAGGGGTGAGGGGGGCAAAATGGCTTCTAAGAGAGAAGGAGACTTTCCCCCAGAGAGGGGTTTGGGAGCTGAGACCCCCAAATCACTCCGTTTATCCCTGCTCCCGCACCCCCACAGCGCCCCAATTCTTGGGGTGGTTGTTGAAATGGTGATTGATTGTCCCAAACCGGTGATTTTCTCAAAATTGTGATTTGGAGCCGCGGTTTTCCCGGAGCTGAGATTTTACATTTCAGTTGTGATTTTACATTTCAGCTGAGATTTTACATTTCAGTTGTGATTTTACATTTCAGCTGTGATTTTACATTTCAGTTGCCATTCTGAGTTCGTTTGCCATTTCCCAACAGCGTTTTAAAAAGTTGTGTTTTTCTGTCAGTTGGGCTGTGCTCCTCACGGGCAGCCAATTTAATTTGTGACTTCATTTAAACTGCCGTTTTAATTTCACTTGCGAGGTCTCGATTCAAATGGTGGGTTTTATTCCTGTTTGACTCCGATCGTGGTTGGGGTTGGGGGGGAAAATTTATTTCCCAGGACCATTTTTTTCCCCTCTTGCTCCTCAAATTAACTGGGTTGGTGGTGGTGGGGGGGAGGGAAGAGCAGGAGGCGAGCGCTTTCCCCAGCATCCACCTGGCAGGTGATGCTCTTCACTTGAAGCAGGAATTTGGGGCATAAAAAGCTGATTTCCCACCAGCATTTGCAGCTTAAATCCTGTTGAGTAATTTATTCACTATTAAGTTATTTATTCTCTCTTTTCTTTTTTCTTCTTTTCCCAACACGTCTTCATGGTTAATGCATCGTTATTGGTACAAGGGGCAGGAGTTTGACTGGAAAATGGCAGTTTGGGTTGTTCTGGGCTGTTTCCCAGCTCTGGCTCCTTGAGTTTCATCCACCAGCCCCCTGCCCCCCCGTCCACTCCTCCCTCCCCAGTTTTCTGGGGGTTTTCCTCTTCTTCAAACTTCAGTCTCGAGAAAACGGGGGTGAATCTCAGTGGATTTTTCTTTTTTTTTTTATTTACCTTGGAGCAGTTTTTGGTCACTCTGCTGATGGCAACGGGTTTGCAAAGACCAATCTCAGCGATTCCATGGTCCCAAACGTCCTCCCCTTTTGCGCCTTTAATAAAGGAATGATTCTAAACCCCCTGAAAACCGAAGGGTGTTTGGGCATTGCAAGAGTTTTCTTTCGCGTGGTTGAACGGATTTTGGGTTTCTTGGCTTCCTTACTGTCCATGAGGGATAGGAAGGAGAAGGGAGCAGTGGGGATGTGGTTTTTGGAGTATTTAAGACATTTGTAGCAATTAAAAGTGCAGCCAGAAGAGGGGAAGAAAAGATACCTAGTGTTTCCTGGAGGCTCTTTCCGAGCCGTGGTTGCGACTGGAGCATGAGACGTGGTTGGGTTTTATTTCTTTGGGTGCTGTAATCCCTGTATTTCCCATCCCAGCCCCGAGGGCAAGGGGAAAAGAGAAGCAAACAGACTTATTTCTGCTTTTCCTCTAGTTCTCCTTTGGCTTTTATGGCAGAGATGCTCTTCCTTGCAGCACAGGCCACGGTGGTTCAGCCAAGGAGGGCTTTAGCTCTCAGCCCTTGGCTTCTGCGAGGAGAAAAACCAGGTTTTCTTTGGAAAACCTGCTTGTACAAGAGGAGCCCGAGCCTGGTCGGGCTGGAGATGCTGCCTTGCCCTTGGCAGGTTCTTGAGGGCCTTTGGAGGTCGGTGGTGGCCGTGTCCTGTGGCCAAGTGCCATCTAGTGAGTCCTGCAGGTATCACGTTTGGGGGCTGAAAGCTGCGACCAGAAGTGTAGGGTTGGGGTGGTTTTTTACCCCCGACTGGAAATCTCTTTATGTTTTTTTTTTTTTTTTTTTTTAATTTTTGCATTTTTAGTTTACTTATTTTTACAAAGGAACCACAAGAACAAAGCAAATGTTTTGGGTTTTTTTTTTTTGTTGTTGTTGTTCGGTCTAAAACACTCCACCATCTCCCCCTGTAGCAGATACTTCCAGACCCACATTGTGTACAACACAAGTGATGTGACAGGTAATTTTATTTGGGAATGTGAAGAAAACCCACCTATGAGTCTATGTTTTTAGTCTCGTGCCTGGAGGAGGAGGCACGTAGAGGTGTGATGCTCGTGGGCTCACGTGAACACAGGGGTGGGTGATGGCTGGGAGGACGGAAGGGACCTCTCCACACCCAGCCCCGACATCTACCTTCTCATTGCTGAGCAGAGACAGGACGAGGAGGCGGTGATTGACCAGGGAAGAACGAGCAACGTTGTCAATATTCACTATGAGAAGGAGGAGCTGGAAGGTGAGTCCCTACTGAGACCCTGGGAGAGGGCCCACCACAGAATCACAGATCGCTATGGGGCTGGAAGGGACCTCTAGAGATCATCTCCTCCAACCCCCACCTAGAGCAGGTCCCACTCAGAGCAGGTCCCACAGGAACGTGTCCAGGTGGGATTTGAATGTCTCCAGAGATGGAGACTCCGCCACCTCTCTGGGCAGCCTCTGCCAGGGCTCTGCCACCCTCAAAGTCAGCAAGTTCCTTCTCATGTTGAGATGTAACTTCTTATGTTCCAGTTTGTGCCCGTTCCCTTTTGTCCTCTCACTGGGCACCACTGGAAAAAGCCTGGCCCCATCCTCCTGACACCTCCCCTTGAAGTATTTCTGGGTGTTGACCAGATCCCCCCTCAGCCTTCTCTTCTCCAGACTAAACAGCCCCAAGTCCCTCAGCCTTTCCTTGTCAGAGAGATGCTCCAGGCCCCTCAGCATCTTTGTGGTCCTCTGCTGTGCCCTCTCCAGCAGTTCCCTGTCCTTCTGGAACTGGGGAGCCCAGAACTGGTCCCAGTTGGTCCCCCTCCGGCTGGGGCCTCCCCATGACAGGGCAGAGGGGGAGGATGACCTCCCTGCACCTGCTGGTCACACTCCTCTTGATGCCCTCCAGGACTTTGGGCATACTGGCACAAAGTCCCTGCAGTGTCCCTTGCTCCGTGGAGGCCACGGTGTGAGTTTGAGCCACGAGGCTGGATAATCCAGGGCTTGTTTTCTCCCCAGAGGCTGCTCTTGGCTTGGAGAGGTCAGGAGAATAATTTGATGGTGGCAGATTCAGGGATGTGATTTACTTTTCTTTTTTTTTTTTTTTAATGTTCTGGAGTTCATTATCCTGGGGCTGATTCGATCTTCTCCTGTCGCCTCGTGCCACACAAAGATTTTTAAAAATAATTCCCTTCTGTCGGTGCTTAACGAGCAGCTCTGAGAGTTGTCCAGCCGAAGGTGGGATGTGAGAAGAGGTTCGATTTTTTTTCAGAGCTCTTTTAGGTGACCCGGAGCCGCCGCTTGTTGTTGCTGTGGGTTTGAGGGAAGTGGGCTGGGAAACAAGGATTTTTTTTTTAGGGGTGCAGTGAAAATAAAAGGGAGGGGGTGTTCCCTCCCCGGGGTGTCTGCGCTGATTTGGTCGTGGGGTCTGAGGCAACTGTCGCCGTGATATGGAGAGTGATGCAAACTCTGCTTTTCCCTCAGGGCACCGGACCCTCTACGTGGGCGTGCGGATGCCGCTGGTGAGGCAGAGCCACCGGCACCACCGGCCCCACAGCCAGAAGCATCGGAAACGGGAGCGGGAGAAGGACTCTGCCCCCACGGAGCAGGGCTTCCAGTGTAAGTCCCTCCGCAGCGTTCCCTGAACTCGGGCTGGTGGGCTCTGGGGTTTGCTGTTTTTCTGAGGGAAAGTGGCCCTATTTAGCAAAACCCTGTACTTTCCTCATTTCCTTCTTTTTTTTTTTTTTTTTCATATTTTTTTTTCTTTCAAAGGCAGTTAAATGCATAATGGATTTAGGCTCGTTTTCCTTAGAGCGATCCTGTCTTTAAGGGGTGGAAACATGGGGAGGGAGAGCAGCCCATCCTTCTGCAGAGGTGGAATTGATGCTTCTCCTTCTCCAGGGCTCTGTGGGAGCCTGGGTGGACCCCAGATAGAGGGGCCAGCCCCGTATTTATGGCTGAACTGGTGGCCGTTCATCAGCCACGTTGTGTGTGAGCGTGACGGGCTGAATTCAGGTGTGAAAACGGGCCGGGGCTTTGTCTTCTGCCCCCAGACACCCCGTCCCAGCGGGTGCAGTTCATCCTGGGGACTGAGGAGGATGAGCAGCACGTTCCCCACGATTTGTTCACCGAGCTGGATGAGATCTGCCTGAAAGAGGGCGAAGATGCTGAGTGGAAGGAAACGGCAAGGTAAATCCCTGCTGCTGGCCGTGGTGGGAGAGGTGTCCCCAGCTCTGGTGGCACCCACGGGCTCTGACCTCTGCTCCTGGGGACGCAAAAGTGGGCAGCTGCAGATGGCAATGCGAGGGGCCTTCTCCTCTTGCTACTCCATAGCTCTGTCAGGGGAGTTGCAGAGCTGAGGCTGTTTTTCTTGCAATGGGGCTGATCGTGCCCCGTGTCTGCAGGTGGCTGAAGTTTGAGGAGGACGTGGAAGACGGCGGCGAGCGCTGGAGCAAGCCCTACGTGGCCACGCTGTCCTTGCACAGCCTCTTTGAGCTGAGGAGCTGCATCATCAACGGGACGGTGCTGCTGGACATTTGTGCCAACAGCATCGAAGAGATTGCAGGTACCGTGGGCACCCCGTGTCCCTCTGGGAACGGCCCAGCTCCATCTCCCGTGGTGCCCTTCACTCCCAAATCAAACCCTGCCCCAGCAGCACCTCCTTTTCCACAGGTCCCGCTGTGGTTTTTAAGTTGGTTTTGGATGTAGGAGCAGAATCCTCCTTAAATAAACTATTTATTACAAGACATTTCCTCACGTTCTTTAACATCCCGGATTTAAGAGTTTTAAAGGCAGAGTTTATCTGGCAGGTGACCGAGGGGTGTATTTCCGTGGGGAAGATAATTGAAGGAAGGGAACTGGAAAAGCAGCTCTGGAGAAATTTCTGTGTGACTGGCAGGTCTCTGTTCAGCCCTTTCAAGAGCTGGACAAGTTGGAACCCCTCGTAGAGCGTTTCTCCCCAGGCTCAGCAAATTGCAGTCACCTGGCAAAGGAGACTCTGGGAAAGTCTGTGCTTATAATTTAGTTAAATATTGTGGAGACTCAGACAGAAAGGCCAGATCGGGCAAGAAAATTGCATTATATAGAGTGGGAAATAACTGTCTTAGCGGAGTGATGAATGAGCACTTTGGTGAGGGCTTTTAGCAAAAGAGAATTCTTGTTTCTCTGCAGAGGCTGAGCTCTATTTAAATGTCTTGCCAAAGCAAGGCTGAGCCCACGTTGGGGTGTCCTGTGGGGCGCAGCCTTCCCTGGGAGCTTCGGGGGTCGGGACTTGGGGAGGCTCTGCTCTGACGGCTTCATTTCCCTTCTCCATCTCCAGATCTGATCCTGGGCCAGCAGGAGCAGTCTCCGGAGTTTGACGAGCGCACACGGGCCAGCGTTCGGGAGGTCCTGCTGAAGAAGCATCACCATCAGAACGAGAGGAAAAGGAACAACCTTCTCCCCATCGTCCGCTCTTTTGCTGATGTGAGCAAGAAGCAGTTGGACCTGCATCCCCTTGACAAGCCAGGTGAGGGCTCCTGCGGGGCTTTGGCACCAGCTGAAGGTTTCTGCCAGGCTTTGGGACCAGGAGAGGGTTCCTGAGGGGATTTGTCACCAGGAGAAAGTTTCTGCCAGGCTTTGACACCGGGAGAGGGTTTCTGCAGGGCTTTGGCCCCATTAGACTTGTCCTGGCAAAGGAGAAGTGTCCCAATTGCTCCTTGCTCGTCTTTCTGAACTTCTTCCTCTTTCCTCCCAGCCCAAACACTCACTCCTCATCCTTCTCCCACCACTACAGAAGCTAAAAATGGGGTGACCCAGGACACCAACGCCATGGATCTAAGCAAGGTGAGATACTCGTAGCTTTCTTCTGCCTTTTGGACCTGATTTGCTCTTGCAGGCGTGGCAGCAGAGCGTGCTGCAGGGTGTCCACGGGCTTTGTCTTTTTGGGGTAATCCCCTGAAACCCCTTCTCGTGCCCAGGCCGAGCTGCACTTCATGAAGAAAATACCCGCTGGGGCTGAAGCGTCCAATGTCCTCGTGGGAGAGCTGGATTTCCTGCGCCAGCCCATCGTGGCGTTTGTCCGCCTGACCCCGGCCGTCCTCCTCCCGGGCATGACAGAAGTTCCCATCCCTACAAGGTCCGAATGAGAAGTGCAAAGTGGTTGTTTAAAAAAACAAACAAACCCCAAACAACAAACCGCAGCGAAACATCAACTGGGGTGTCCCAAGGGAATGAGGCCGGTGGGAACAAGCACCTTCCTCCCACCCACATCTCCTTGCCTTCATTTCACCCTTCTCTGCTGTAGCTTTAAAGTTCAATTTTAATGAAAGTTGGCCCCAGAATTAAATTTGCAGTCATTTTTGATGTGGTTCAAACTCATCTCTGGAGTCGATGAGCCTGTGTGTCCCCTCTCGAGCCGCTCTCTGGACTTGGGGGTCCTGGGGATTTCCTTGGGTTGCCCTTTGGGCACGGGCACATTCTTCTCTCTCATTTGATTTGTCTTGCCCAGGTTCCTGTTTGTTTTGCTGGGACCGGAACGAAAAGCCCATCAGTACCACGAGATTGGCAGGTCTATGGCCACCATCATGACGGATGAGGTGAGACAAGAGATATTTCTGGGTCATTCTTTGTTTTTCTTCACCTCTCCCTGTCTCTGGGCAGTGAGGAAGAGGATTTGCTGCCCCAACTGCCCACGGGAGGCTACAATCCCACCTGGGCTGCATCCTGTACCCCGTCCTTCTCCCCAGGGTCCCCAGCACCCCATCCCCAGCGGTGGCATTGCCAGGGCCAGTGAGACTTCTCCTCTTTAAGCAAAAGGCTGTGATTTGCCATGGGGGATGGGAGCCTCATGGAGATGATTACAAATACCACGATGCACAGATTTTGCCAGTTGGGGGAACAATTACTGCCATTTCCAAGAGGAAATTTGAGGATAATTATCTTGAGTTTAGCCAAGAGCTGGTTGCACTGGGTAGGACGTGGGTGATGGGTTATCTCCCATCGGCAGGTTTTCCATGACGTTGCCTATAAAGCCAAGGACCGGGCTGACCTGGTGGCCGGCATCGATGAGTTTCTGGATCAGGTCACGGTCCTGCCACCAGGAGAGTGGGATCCATCGATCCGAATCGAGCCCCCCAAAAATGTCCCTTCGCAGGTGGGTGCTGTGGTGGAGGAGGGGGACGGGCAGGAGGGCAGCGGGGCAGGGGGTGCTGGCCAAGGGCCCAGACTCGCAAGTCACATACCCAGAGCCAAGCCAATGGTTCCAAATCCTGTATCTTTATTTTTTATTGCCATTTTAACAGAAAAAAAGGAAGATGCCTGGAGCTCTTGAGGACAGCGCGTCTCACAGCAAACCGGAGAAGCACAGCGGTCCTGAGCTGGAGCGGACAGGGAGGTGTGAGCTTTAACAATTTGGGGTTTGTTTGTTTTCTGTTTTTGCCTCTAAAATGTGAGGGTGCACCTCCCTCCTAGCAGGGTTTGAGGGTCACTTGGTTCAGTGAAGGGGCTCCACGTCACCACCTTGGTCCCCTGGGACGGGCAGGTGGGAGATGGGGGCAGCCAGGCTCATCATCGTACAGGGGTTTGCTTGATTTGGGGTGGAAGCAGACGTGTAAACCCCTCCAGGGAGAGCTCTGCTGCTTCTCAAAGCCAGGGGCTGTTGTAGTAAGAAGGAATGGGCTCTCAGGTTTGGTCTTTTTTCTTTTTGTGGGGGCTTTTTGTTTTTTTTTGGGGGGGGTGGGTGTGTATGTCTCAGTTTCTCTTGGGTATAGAGTGGGAGAAGGAAACTGCTTCTTTTTAGCCAAGGAAGTTACTCGGTGCTTGAGATTGTCCTTCTGCAGCAGAGAAAACTTCACGTGGCCTTACAGGAGGATGGTTTATTTTCTTTCTTTATCTTCCTCCAGGCTCTTTGGAGGTTTGATCCTGGATGTGAAACGAAAAGCCCCGTGGTTCTGGAGCGACTTTCGGGACGGTCTGAGCCTGAAGTGTCTGGCGTCCTTCCTCTTCCTCTACTGTGCCTGCATGTCCCCCGTCATCACCTTCGGGGGGCTGCTGGGGGAGGCCACCGACGGCCACATAGTGAGCACCTCTCCCTTGGCTGGTGGATGAAACTCAGGCGAAAAAGTCCTTGCTGCAGCGAATTAGCTTTAGGTTTTTCACTTCCTTAACGATTTATTTACTTGCTGCTGCCTCTTTTTCCTGGACAGAGTGCCATGGAGTCTCTGCTGGGCGCGTCCATGACCGGTGTGGTGTATTCCCTCTTCGCTGGGCAACCCCTCACCATCCTGGGCAGCACTGGACCCGTCCTTGTGTTTGAGAAGATCCTCTACAAATTCTGCAAGTAAGGCTGGGGGCTGGGGCCAGGGGCTGGCGGAGCCTTCAGAAGAGGGCAGTGACGGAGAAAGGATGGTTTTTCTCCTCTTTTTCTTAGCGGTAGTTGTTAGGTTTAAGTTGGCTCCCGTGGCACAGCCATTGCACGTGGCTGCTTTAGTGTGTGATGGTGCAAGGGCCCTCGGGCTCTGAAGGATGGATGGAGTCGTTTGGGGTTTTTGGAGCCATTTGGGTTTTTTTGGGGTTAAAGCGAAGCAGCAGGAGGAGGAGAAACCACGAGGATGTGGATGCCCAAGATGGGCTAAACAAGGAAGACAGGATAAATCGCTCTGGTTTGGGAATGAGGGAAGATTTGCTTTCCCCCAAGCACAAACCCAGGCCCTTTTCAACATGATTTTTGCTGGAAGTGGAATTATATTTTGCCCAAATCCTCAAATAGTTTTCTGTGCAAACAGTTTGAGTTTTGATGATTTTTGTTGAAAAAGTAGGAGCTTTTCACCTGAAATGGATATTTTCCATGGCAGTCTTTTTGTTGTGACGACTTTGATGTGAGTTGAACCACCCTTGGTACAATTAAATTTATTATTAAGCCCCAAAGTGCTGGCAGCAGATGGGTGGAAAACCGGCTGGTTTCAGTGTTAGGGCATCAGGGTGAGGTGGGAAAACACAATCTTCCCCAACAGGGGCCTGACCTCAATTAGCCTCCCAGGCGTTAACACAAGCTAATTGTTAAATAATGACAATTAAATAATTGGTCTTTCCGCCTGTGGGTCCACACCCTGTCCTGTGGCCCTGAGGCCACATGGAAACTGCATTTCCCATCTGCAGCCTCCACATGCTCCCAAATTGCTCCCAACTTTCCCCGAAGGCAGGCAGTGGCTGGGAGCCTCTCGCTGCCCTCTCAGCCCTTCCTTTCCCTGTGGTTTCCCAGGGACTACACGCTCTCCTATCTCTCCCTGCGGGGATGCATCGGGCTGTGGACTGCCTTCCTGTGCATCGTGCTGGTGGCCACCGACGCCAGCTGCTTGGTCTGCTACATCACCCGCTTCACCGAGGAAGCCTTCGCCTCCCTCATCTGCATGATCTTCATCTACGAGGCTCTGGAGAAGCTGAGCCACCTGCGAGAGATCTACCCGGTGCACATGCACAGCAAACTCGACCTCCTCACCATCTACTAGTGGGTTTGGGGTTATTTTGCCTCCTCAAATGCTCCTGCCCCTCGGCAGGAGCTCAGGGCTGCACCTCCACCGCTTTTCCCTTACCCCTCTCTTGGCTTCTCTCCTCCCAGCTGTAAGTGTGAAGCACCGGCCCATCCCAGCAATGAAACTCTGAGGTTTTGGGAGAGCAACAAGATCAACGTGTCTACCATCACCTGGGAGAACCTCACAGTGACTGTAAGTGCCCTGAGCCACCGCGTCCTCGTGCCACGGGGTCCGGGTGCATTCGTGTGGTGTAAATCTCAGAGCCCCTCAGGTGATGATGGGCTTCAAACTGTGCTGGTGGTGCTCTGAAAAGTCACCCCTTAGATCTAACGTGTGGTTTTAATGCTCTTGGGTCTGAAAGGAGAGTCCACCTTGTCCAGTCCACTTTGTCCCCAATGTCACGGGTAATAACTGTCATCCTCAGGACAGTATTTCTGACTGGGAGGAAGGTTAAGTGGGTGCTTTGATTATTGTAGAGGTTGGAGGATTTAAGTTCATGCTGGAACGTAGTAATTACCTTTGCTAATTGGTTCCTAATAACTCCAGGCCTTGCCTTCTTACTCAGCACTGTCTGAAGGTACATGCATAAATTTGCATGTCTGAGCAGCCTCTTGGGCTGCCGTTGGTGGAAGCAGAGCCCAGGCGTAGGATGGGAGGCTTTATTGGACCTCTTCATCCCCTCTTGGCCATGTCCTGTGGGCCCCCCACTGGGAAGGGACAAGTTGTCTCTTCTCCTTTCCCATCCTGGTTGCTTTAACCCTTCTTCTCTGTTCCCTCTTTCTCTACCCCCAAGAGTTCTCAGTGTTTCCTTCCCCTCTGGTGTCTTTTTCAGGCCATGGCCACCTGCCATTCCAGCGGAGTATGTGCCATGGGTCTGGTGTCCCATCACATCTCCTCTCTCCGCTCTCCTCTGTGTAGTGTGATCATGTCCTGGTTTGATGTGTCACTTGTTCAGCTGCTGCTGTTGCTCATTAATTATAAATCTCCACCAGCAGCAGTTACAAGGTCATGGATCTTGGCCCAAGATCCTCAACCCCCCCTGTAGTTGCCCAAGGGTTTCCTTGCTGCACGTGCACTGCCTTTGTGTCCTGATGCTGTTTCCCCAGGAATGTCGGTACTTGCATGGAGAGTTTCATGGACCTGCCTGTGGACACGATGGTCCCTACGCACCTAACGTCCTCTTCTGGTGCTGCATCCTCTTCTTCTCCACCTTTGTCCTGTCGAGCTTGTTGAAGAAGTTTAAAACCAGCCGTTACTTCCCAACCAGAGTAGGTAGAAGGCGGTGGCCAGCGGCGTGTTCCACGCTCACTTCAAATTAGTCTTTCCTGGAGCACTAAGCTGTGTTTGCTGGGTCAAACTGGGACATGTTGACCTTGAAGGCCAAGCTTGGATGTCCCTCACTCCTTTCCATGAGTGTTTCCCACCTGCTACACAACCTGCCCCAAGGCGCTGATTTGCTCAGGCAGAGGGAAATCAGCTCTTCCAAAGTTGGGATTTTTTTATTTTATTTTATTTTTTTCTGCCTTCTGTGCCTTCTGTGCTCAAGGGGAAAGTTGACTCAAATGAGGAGCTGCTGTAGAAAAAGACACAAAAGATGCAGTTTCTTCTTTTTGAGAAGCAAATGATGCCTCAGTCAGTGCCTTATTCCCCTTCCAGCTGTGAGTGTGGCTGTACTGGTGGACGTCTGATTCCTTATTTTTTTAAATATCTCTTTTTTAAGGTTTGAATTAAAAAAACCCCTTTTCCACCTAATTAAACTTTTTTCATTGCCTGACACCAGATCTCCCAGGGACAAAGCCAGCTGCAGTATCTAACCCAAGGATTTGGTTGCATGTCCTCACAGTGGTGGGATTTTGTTGACCGCCTTTAATGTTGTTGATGTCCCTGACTTTCCCATCTCCTGTTCTGGCCCCCTTTGTGATGCCCATTTCAGCTCTGGTTTCTTGCCCCAGGTACGGTCCACAGTAAGTGACTTTGCTGTTTTCCTCACCATTGTCATCATGGTGCTCATCGACTTCATCATTGGGATCCCATCACCGAAGCTCCACGTCCCCCATATGTTCAAGGTGATGGGGGGTTTGGGCACGGAGCTGGTTTCAGCCCTTGGGGATGTCCCAAGGTGATGGGGAGTTGGTCACGGAGTGGGTTTCAGCCCTTGGGGGTGCCAGAAGGTGATGCCAGGGCAGGACAGGGCAGGGCTGAGTCTGGAGCAGATGCTGGTGGTGGTACCATCTCCTCTTCCACCTCAAAGCGTGTCATTTGCTTCTGAAAATGAGGAGACAGCCCCAAAACTAGATACCTGCAGAGTATAGGTGCTTGCAAAGAGGATGCTGGCACTCATGGGAGAGGGTGACACGGAGCCAGGCCTGGGAGATGCTCTGACACAGGCGTGGAGAAGACAATCAAAGCCAGAGCTGTGGCTGGGCTGGGGGCTGATCCCGATGCGTGTCCTTTGTCACAGCCTACCAGAGACGATCGTGGGTGGTTCGTCAACCCCATCGGGCCCAACCCTTGGTGGACGGTGTTGGCCGCGCTCATCCCAGCTCTGCTCTGCACCATCTTGATATTCATGGACCAGCAGATCACTGCTGTTATCGTCAACAGGAAGGAGCACAAGCTGAAGGTAAGGAGCTGTGAGGGACGACCCATTCCCCAACCCGCTCCGGGCTGCAGGTGTGGGGAGAAGCTCCTGTTCCAAATGCCTTGTGAAGGTGTTGGTCTGGCACAAGGTCAGGCTGGGTGGTGGGATGCTTCTCTGGATTAATGACGACAGGGGAGTTCAGGTGAGCAATCTTTCAGAGGAGCAAATTAATCTTAGAGCAGTAGAGAAGCATGTTTTTTATTAAAATGCCAGCAGCTGCTGGGGGAACAGATCATTTTGATGCATCACCAGGGACAACTCAGAGTCGTGTCTTCCTTCCAATTGGTAGAAATTTCTTTATGAATGAAAAAATCAGTAAATTTTTGTTTTGGAGAAGTTGGTATTGCACAAACGCTCCAAATCCACAGAATGACATGGGATTGGAAGGGAACTCTGGAGATCACCCAGTCCCAACCCCGGCCAGAGCAGGGTCACCCAGAGCAGGCTGGATTCATCCGGGGGGGATTTGGAATCTCTCCAGAGCAGGAGACCCCACACCGTCTCTGGGCAGCCTCTGCCAGGGCTCTGCCACCCTCAAAGTCAACAAGTTCCTCCTCGTCTTGAGATGGAATTTCTTGTATCCCAGTCTGTGTCCATTTTCTCTTGTCCTCTCACTGGGCACCACTGGAAAAAGCCTGGCCCCATCCTCCTGACACCCCCCCTTGGAGTATTTCTAGGTGTTGATCAGATCCCCCCTCAGCCTTCTCTTCTCCAGACTCAACAGCCCCAAGTCCCTCAGCCTTTCCTCGTCAGAGAGATGCTCCAGGCCCCTCAGCATCTTTGTGGTCCTCTGCTGTGCCCTCTCCAGCAGTTTCCTGTCCTTCTGGAACTGGGGAGCCCAGCACTGGATGATTGTCCACTTTGTCTGAGCTGCCAGATTTTCCCACAAAGACTGGGCACATTCTTATTCATTTCCATTTCTTAATTTTAAATATTCGAGATGGTGACTTGGGCTCAGGTAGGGTTTGAGTCTGACTCGCGAAATTCTCCTTGCTCTTGTGCCGTGGGATGCTCTGCCCTGTGTTTTGCTCCCTGCAGAAAGGATGTGGGTACCACCTGGACCTCTTCATGGTGGCCGTGATGCTGGGGGTGTGCTCGGTGATGGGGCTGCCCTGGTTTGTGGCTGCGACCGTCCTGTCCATCACCCACGTCAACAGCCTCAAAGTCGAGTCCGGCCGCTCCGCTCCAGGAGAACAACGCAAATTTCTGGGGATAAGAGAGCAGAGAGTCACTGGTTTGATGATCTTTGTGCTCATGGGCTGCTCTGTCTTCTTCACATCGGTGTTAAAGGTAAGAGGAATCATAGAATAGTTAGAGATGGAAGGGACCTTAAAGCCCCGCCCAGTGTCACCCCTTACCCTGGGCAGGGACACCTCCCACCAGCCCAGGTTGCTCCAAGCCCCCTCCAACCTGGCCTTGAACCCCTCCAGGGACGGGGCAGCCACAGCTTCTCTGGGCAACCTGGACCAGGGAGGGAGGAATTTGGCACCAGGAAGAAGTTTCCAGCCACAGTGGGCACAGACCCCATGGGCCATGAGAGCTCAGCTCCCNCTGTGCTACCAGCACACGTTGCTGGCTCATGTCGAGCTTCTCATCCATGAGCGCTCCCAAGTCCTTCTCCTCGGGGCTGCTCTTCAGCCATTCTCTGCCCAACCTCTAATTATGCCTGGGATTGCCAGGAAAATGCAAAAATGCCCCAAAGCCACGTGCTTTTGGGATGTTCTACAACCATAGTCCCCTCTCTCCAGGCCTGAGTGGTTACAGAGCAGCTGAGGAGGAGATCTCAAACCTTAAGGCAGGCAGCCCCTTAGCGGTTGCAATTTGCTCCCCCAAATGCCTCAGCACCACCGTTCCCAGTAGCTGAGCTCCCTGAAACCATCCCCGTGGGCTTCCTTGCCTCTTCCTCCCGCAAAATAATCCCATCTCTAGGCTAAAAGGAGGCGCTTTGCTTTTTTGTGTGTGTTGCCACAAGAGTAAGTAGAAATGGGTTGGTTTGTTTCGCTGTCGGAGAACGTGGCATATGGCAGAATGGGCGAAATCACCAATTTTCCTCCAGCCTGACTGGAAAACAGGATTATTCTGCTGAAACCCAACTCCGAAGTTCATCCTGAAGCAGAGCATTTACTCGCTCACACGCACAAAAGCTCTGGTGCTTCAAATCCCACGGGTCTCTAACCCTGAGGAAACTGGGGAAGCTTTAGGCAATTTCAAGCAACACCAAAAAATTACAGGAAAAAAGAAATGATGTTGTTCTTTTTTTTCTCCCCACCCCCTTCCCAGTTCATACCAATGCCTGTGCTTTACGGCGTCTTTCTCTACATGGGGGTCTCATCGCTGAGAGGAATTCAGGTATGGACTCTTTTCCAGCATGTGGGCTCCCTGCTGTTTCATCCCCAAAGAAGCAGGAAAAATGCAGTCACTTGGGGGAAAAAAGCCCCAAACCTCTCCGGAAGCAAGCAATGATATATATATTTTTGAAATATTTTGGGTAAGATAAAAGGCTGGTGAGGGCACAGGAGGTGCTTGGGGGCTGGGAGGACCAAGCAGGTTCTCTGTTCCATGGTTTTTGGGCAGGTCAGGGTTTGGTTACATGAAAAAGAGGGAATTCCCACCGGTGGGAATCCTCCTTGAGGGATTCCTTGGGCCAAAAAAATGCTCAATAGTTAGAATAACGAGGAATAATTGCAGCTTGGTGGGCAGCCCTCCTGGGCAAGCTGCTTTATGGAGGGAGCAGAGGGAAAATGGGTGAGGAACGCTGTGGGATCTAGGATTTCCCATGGCCAGCGAGGTCCTAAGAATTCCCCCCAGGGCTGGGACCTTTCCCCAGTCCCCAGGGTGGTGACTTCTCCCATTTTCTTCGGCAGTTCTTCGATCGCCTGAAGCTGTTCTGGATGCCGGCCAAGCACCAGCCGGATTTCATCTACCTGCGGCACGTTCCCTTGCGGAAAGTGCATTTATTCACCATGATCCAGCTGATCTGCCTCGTCCTCCTCTGGGTCATCAAGGTGTCCCGCGCTGCCATCGTCTTCCCCATGATGGTAAGAGCCGGTGCCGCTCGGCAGCGGGAGGTTTGGAGCCTTGGAGCATCAGCTCTGGCCTCACCTCATCTCCCCTCTTCTTTGTGGAAGGTTTTGGCTCTTGTTTTTGTCCGGAAAGTGATGGATTTCTGCTTCTCCAAGCGAGAGCTCAGCTTTCTGGATGACCTTATGCCAGAAAGCAAGAAGAAGAAGTTGGATGATGCCAAAAATGAAGCCAAAGAAGAAGAGGTAACACTTCGCTGGGTGCTCGGGGCTGGGACACATCCCTTGGGCTCCGAGGTCGCCTCTTTCTATCTCGGTTTGACTTTAAACGTTGGAAGATCAGAACTCAATAGAAATAGATCCTGATAGTCCTCACCCCACATCGTAACCTTTTTTTTTCCTAAATTAGCAGTGGACTTAACACTTGGCTAGAGGTATAACTTCTTTGAAGGAGCCATTTATAATAAATATTTTAATTATCATTTAAAGATTTGCTCGTAGTGGTGGTTTTAACCCCTTCAAAATGTTTGGAGTGGGAGGTCTCTACCCTCCTGCACTAACAGAAGGTCAGGAGAGCACAACACGTGAAGTTTTGCTGGGAGTTTGTCTCCGCTTCGATCAAAGCCAGGGAAAGAACTTTGTTTGGCCCTTTTTCCATCAGGAGTCCCAGAAGATGATGGAAGCTGCTGCTGCCAATTCAACTCGCCTGAAACTGGGGAAGGCCAGCAACGTGGATGTCCCCACGCAAAGCAGCGAGAGGTAAAGGCCCACTGAGCCCCCGGACCCCTCTCCTCCCACCCCTCACCCCCTGTCGAGATTCATTTTGAAGGGGTTTGGCACAATTTCCCCCGCTTGTACCTTCACTGAGCATCCCCTCCAGGTGCTTGGTGGGAAAAGCCAATGGCCAGGGAGGGCTGCAGGAGGTGATGGTAGGGCTCTGCCATGACAGCACAACTTCACCTTTGACACACACACCCCCTCCCCAAATTTGCATTATTGGTGATTTTATGGTACCTGGAGAACCTCAGACTGCAAAATGAGGAGCTGTGGGCCTGATCTGCACCAGCAGTGGCCTAAAGAACCCACTCTGGGGCTAAACGTCAGCAAGAGCTCTGGGGAGCCCAGAACTGGTCCCAGTGCTCCCGCTGGGGCCTCCCCAGGGCAGAGCAGAGGGCGAGGATGATGTCTTTCAAAGTTCTCCACGCTCTTCCTGATGTCCCCCAGGATGCCATCGGCCTTCTTGGCCACCAGGGCCCATGGCTGGCTCATGGCCATCCTGGTGTCCTCCAGGACTCCCAGGTCTTGTTCCTCAGAGCTGCTCTCCAGAGTCTCCAGATTCGGAGAGAGTCCAGAGTTTCTCTTCCTGACGCTGAGGGACTCGGTGGCCTCAGGTCCCATCCTTCTAAATATTTCTTGCAGGACCGATCCTTCAGAGATCAATATCTCGGATGAAATGTCCAAAACCACGGTGTGGAAGGCTCTGACCATGAACACGGAGACGCTCTGAACGTGGGCAGGGACGAGGTAAAGGACTGCCTGTGGCTGTGGCTCCTCTGCCCTTAATCCACCAGAACCCACGGACAGCTCCTTGTTTTGGGAGGATTTAATATTTCCCTGTGCAGAGGAGAATGAGGGGGGTGGTGGGGGAAAACCCTCTCCAAGCTGTTCCTCGACATAAAAA
>VXBJ01004064.1:26967-43150 GCA_013400055.1 Nycticryphes semicollaris
AATAATAAAAACCATATAATTAGCATTTGGGGGTTGAATGCTGGAGAAGGGATGAGTGAACCTGGGCACAGGCTCTGATTTTGGGGGAGTTGGGAAGCTGCCTGGGTTGGGGGGGTGGGGGCAGAACCCAGTGCTGCTGGTCCATGACGTCCCGCTGTGGTTTTTCAGCTCGGGACCCGAAGCAAAAACCCCCATATGATGTGGCAGAGATCCAAGGCAAAGACATGGAGATAAAAAGCTGATTGATGTCAACCCATAGGTGCATATTTACACGCTTTGAAGCTTTTATCCACTGATTAACTGTTCTTATGGGTTCTCTTTGCACAACACCAATTGATGGTTTCTTATCTGTTGGGAACAACATCAGCTGATAGCGTTTTATGTCCCTTTTCCTTCTGGTGGTGGCTGGTTTTCTAACTCCTACCACATTTCCAGTGGACTCTGATCTCTAAGTTGGGGGGGGGGCAACAGCTCCCAGCGAGAAAACGTTTGGCTGTTTGGATAAATAGCTTTAAATATTAGATTTATTTAAAAGAGTGGGGAAAGGGCTCACTTTCTCTGTCAGCTGCTGCTTTGGCAGGAAAAAGGCTGCTCTGTCACCAGGTAAATACAGCTCTTGGAAATGAGGGGAAAAATCCCAACTCTTTAAAGATGAAAGAATTGTTGGGGAAGCAGAAGGGATTTTTCCTTTATCTGTGGCTTTTTTTTATTAAAAAAAAGGGGACAAATTGTGTAGGACATTTTATGCTTGTTTTCATCCATATTTTTATTTTTTCCATGCTGTACAAGAGGGCATTATATCAACCTGCAGCTGCACCTTGCTTGTGGGCAAAAGAGCTCTTGCTCTCTTGCCAAGCAGGATTAATGTCAAGCCGGCAGAGAAAGGCCTGGATCCTGGAGGGATGGATGCCAAGGGATTTCTTTTGTTTTACTGGCTAGTGGTTATGTTTTTTGGGGGGTTGCTACTGTGATGAATGTGTTCCCTGATCTCCTGACTGGCCTGGGCTGTGTGGAAAGGGTCCTGGAGGACTTGTCCTCCCTCGTTCCTGTGCATCCTGATGCTGGTTGGAGGTAATGAGGTTGGAGACCTCTTGTTTGGGAGTAAACCAGCCCAAATCCTGAGCGTTCATCCCCCACCCCGGGTGGGAGCTTGGACAGTTCAGAGGCCTCTGCTGGGCTATGGTTTAACAAACCTGTGTTTCATCCCCTCTGTCCTTGCTAAATCTTCTCATCCTCCTGGCTCTCAGGGGCTGTGCCTGGGAAACCCTCCCGGCTCTGGAGCTGACCTTTCCCAACAAAGCACCTTTGTCAGACAGACCTCAGGGCTGCGAGGTTGCTTTTTTTTTTTTATATTTTCCCTTCTTTATTTATTGCCCCCCCACTTTTTTTTTTTATTGATGTCACCACCCAGCAGCACAAGGACCCATTATATGAGCCCCTGTTGGACTTTGCTTGTTTTGCAGGAGGGAGATTAAGAACAAACGGGCAGCAGCGGGCTGTATCCTGGAAAGCAAAGGCCAAAAGCTTGAGCAAGAGGAAACTTGGCAGCAGAAACAGAGCCTGGATCCAGAAGTGGCTGAGCCTCTGGCCCCCACGTGCCGGGGAGGGGACTTTATTTTCACGTTTGTTCTTGCAGGAAAGTTGGGGGAAATGAGAGTAGAGGTTTGTCCCCTCAGGTGGATCTGTTCTGGTGAGGCTTTTCCATGTCCCTTCCAGTCTCTCAAGGGGCTCCAGGGAAGCTGGGGGGGATGGACCCTTGATGAGGGGAGAAGGGTTTTAAGATGAAAGAGGGGAGATTTAGATGACAGATTAGGAAGAAATTAAGGTGGTGAGAGCCTGGCCCAGGTTGCCCCGAGAACCTGTGGTTGCCCAATCCCTGGAGGGGTTCAAGGCCAGGTTGGAAAGGACTTGGAGCAACCTGGGCTGGTGGGAGGTGTCCCTGCCCAGGGCAAGGAGTGGCACTGGGAGGGCTTTAAGGCCCCTTCCAACCCAAACCATTCCATGATTTCCTTGTATTTTGGTGTTGCTCCTCCCTTGTTCTGCCCCTGATGAATCCAGCAAGGACCAGGTAGGGCACTGGTGGCTTCACTTTCCTATTTGCCTGGCTCCTCACCCCAGTGGTGGCTGTTGCATTTGGGTGCTAAACCCTGACCCAATATCCATTCCACCCCAAATCACACTTGATATGAACTGCTGAGCAAACTACAAATTATGGTGGCTGATGTTCAGGTGGTGGCTGCATTACCCAGCTGGGGTGATGCCTATTGACAACAGGAAGGGTGGCTGTTGGCCCTCAATGGCCAGGTGAGCTGTTTCCTGGCTCGTAAGGAATTGAGATGGTGGCTACTATAGGCTGGGCAGAGGCTGAGTAGGAGGGGGAGGACTTGGTGCTTGAGCTCAAGAGGAGGTGGGTGCTGCACAGCCTGTACCATGACTAATGCCAACACCCAGTCCTGCCTCTGCTACGTCTCCATGTGGAGGTTTCTCTGTTGGTGGCATTTCTGCCCATCAGCCCTGGAAGATACACCTAAACCTCATTATTTGCAAGACCTGTGTGCCTCCCAGTGTGGTGTGGAGCTCTGTACAGAGGGGAGACCTTTCGAAGTTGGCTTTTTTGTGGCTCCTGCTGCTCTGGAGTTGCCTCCCAGGTCTCTCCAAAGCGGTGGAAACCCTCCTGGAGATGGGCTTTGCTGCTCTGTGTTGCTTGGGCTTTCTGGGGACAGTTGATGTGCTGTGACACCCTTCCTCAGGGCTTTCCCAGCTTCCTTGGAAGTTTTCCTGGGTTCCTTTTTTCATCTCTCACCCTGTTGTCATAAGGCAGGACCTGACCTTGCTCTGCTCTGCCCCCCCGGGTGAAACTGGCCTCAGGCTTTTCAGGTGAAGTCAGAAATGGTGGCTTTGAGAAAAACAAGTCAGGTTGCCAAATGGTCTGTGGTGGTAGCTGGGTAGGAGGGGATGACCTCCCAAATTGTGGGGTGTTTTTGCTTCTCCCTGGGGTGGAGCGACAGGGAGAGCTGGGGCTGACCCTTTGTGAGGGACCAAAGCAAAGAGGCGCCCACAACCCGTTGAAAAAAATTAAGTAAATAAAGTATCTTTATTTAACTGAAATATTGGCACTGGGTCTGGCTTCTCCTCAAACCCCTGGTCCCTTCCATCTCTGCAATGGGCTGAAAAGCTTGTGTTTGAGGGACATTGTGATGCACAAAGGGAGCTGGAAGAGAGTTTCCTTAAATTGGCTGAAAGGCCTTTGATGTGGGTAAAGAAAGGTTTCTAGATTGTTACAACACGCAAAAATAGTTGGGGTTTTCCATCTTGCCAGGAGAAAAAAAAAAAGAATTTTTTTAATGCTGTGCAGTAATTACCTGGTAATGGAGAAGATGCGAGGAGTCTGTGAAATCCTCTTAGTGCAAAGGAGTTGCTAGAAGGCACATTCAGGAAATAACCCCATCCTTTCCCCCCCACTTCTTAATTAGGGCAAATACATACAAGAGTGGTGGGGTTTTGTGGGATTTATTTATTTATTTGATGCTGAAGGGCTTTGGTGTAATAGTTCCACCTGGTGCTAGACCTCTAAAAAGGGGGGGGGGAAATAGCTGGTAATAAAAGCATCAACATAATTCACTTTTATAACCCAAGCAGGGCTGGATCTGCCAAGCCCGAGGGGGTGGGATGGATCTGTCTGTGTGGAGATGCTGCTTCCCAATGGGAGCTCTGGGGTTTTTGTTCAGTTATTTTGTTTGATGGGGGGGGTGGAAAAGCTGGGAAACAGTGTGGCGGAGCTGTGAGCATGTTATTGTGTGCTACAGGTAAATCTGGTTTTAGCACACACAGGGATTGTGTCAGCCCTGCTGAAATAAAGGTGTTTTGGTTGGGTTGGTTTTTTTTTTCCCTCTTTTTTTCTACGGAATGGCTGTTTCTGGGCAGGGAGTGTTGAAGGCTGGTGGTCAGCAGTAACAACCTCATTAAAAACGGGGCTGAAAAAGCTTGGATATTTGGGGGGGTGTTAAAAAAAACCCAAAAAAACAAAACAAACCCAAAAGTACTTCTTGATGTGTTTTTTAAGTGCTGCTGTTCCCATTCCTGGGCGGGTGAGAACAGGCAGAAGGACCTGAGGGTTTCCCAGCCCTGACCTGGGCTCTCTCCTGGAGAAAAGAAGGTCCTGGCGCTGGATGCTGGGGGTTTCATCTGGATTAAAGGCAATCCCTTTGCCTGGATTGAATATAAGATGCACCAGTGGGAAGGCAGCTGGGGAAAGGGGTGCTGGGGCTCACGCTCTGCACCATGTCAGGATGCTGCTGGTCTCGAGGGGCTCCAGCCAGCATTTACCCTGGGGTCTGCCTCTGCATTGGGGAAGGAGATAAAATTCCTATGCCCCTTCCTCTCTGCCCCCCCCCATTTCTGCTGACCCCAGTCCCTCCTGGGACCATCCTGCCCTTGTTGTTGAGCCAGGTCCTGGATGTTCTTTGTGCTGACTCAAAGCTGGTGCAGGATCCTCTGATTCATCCCCAGGGAGGGCTCACACCCAGGCTGGGTTTCTTCTCCTGGGTGTTGACCCTGCTGGTGGTGCTGGTGTGGGCTGGGCCCCTCCATGGAGGGCACTGTGGTGGTCCCTCATTCCCACCGGGGGGGTGGATGTGGGATGATCCCTTCTCGGGTGAGTGGGTGGATAAGGGTTTTGAGCAGCAAAGCAGGGAGGATGCTGAGGATTCCCTGCTCTGGTGATGGTGGTAGTGGTTTTGAAGGCAATCTTTGGGATGGAAGGAAGGCTGTGGGATGCAGCTTCTTGGAGGTGCCGACCTGCCCCAGCCCCACACTTTGCTGTGGGTCACTTCCAGAGGGCTGCCTCTGGCATCTGAAGGTGTTTTCATGTTTTCCTGGGGCTGGTGTTGGTAGAGCATCTCCTGCACCATGTGAGCTTCCTGCCCTTTCCCTGTGAGAAAGGGGCTCAATGCTCTTCCCCCTCAGGGGAAACTGAGGCACAGGAAGGTGAGGTGAGAGGGTAAACACAAGGTGCAGGGTTGTATTTATGGCTTCCTAGCTCCACTGCTGCTCCATGTGACCTGAATTAAAGGGCTTTTCCACCTCCTTTTCTCCTCCCTCTTGTTGCCAACTGGAGGGGCAAAGGAAAAATGAAGGAAAAAGATCTCCTGCTCCCCAGGCTCCTTCAGCACCACAGGCAGCCTGGGCTGCAAATCCACTTGGGCAGGTGAAAATAGAAGTGATGTTGCCTGTCCTCCCTGGCACCGGTGTGTGAAGGTGGCATAACCTGCCCCATGGGGGTCCAGCTCCATCTGGGATGGGGGAGCTCCCAGGGGAGCATCTCCCACCTCCTTGGGTGGGCAGAAATCTCACCTTTGCAGCTGAGAGAGGGGCTGTGATGGCAGAGCTTTGCACGGGGCTGCATTTTGTGAGCTGCTGGGCTGGTGCCAGCGCACAGCGTTCCCCACAGCCGGGTCAGGAGCGCCTTGGCAGAGCCTTGTGGCAGAACTGGAAGAGCAGGGCTCCGGCAGAAGGTCAGGGTGAAGGTGTGGGTTTTGGGGGAGTGTTGTGGGTCAGTTTTTGAGGGCACCTGTGGAGCTGTCTGGGAGAACTGGTATGGCAGAAAGCCCTGCCTGAGTCAAACCGGTGATGCGTGTGAAGGATTGCTGCTGGCTCCTCCCTTGTGCCACCTTCAGAGATGGGCTTCCAACAACCCTGGACGTAGCACTGGGTTGTGAGGCAGCTCCAGCTCCAACACCAGTGCCCGTTTCTTCTTTTGGCATCAGTGGCCATCCCTTCCCGAACCTCCTCCTCGTGGCACCATCTGCCCAGCTGGGATCTGGGGTCCAAGCACTTGCCCTGGCTCTTGGTGATGGCTCCGTTCCCAGCTTAACCCACTTTTCTTCCTGAGCAGATTTGTGTCCCTGTTGCTGCTTTCTTTTTTTTTTAAATTTCCTTTATTCACAATAAATAATATACTATATTACAAAGATCTCAACACAAAATCCAAAAAAAAAAAGAAATAAATCATGTTCCTTTCTGCAGCCACAAATAAATAGGACTCACCAGCAAATGCATGAAGGAGCACCTCTGAGCAGCGTGGGCCCTGTGGCTGGGGGGGAAACAGGGGATTTCTGCTGCACCCACCTGCCCAAAGCTGTGGTTGTTCTTTGCTGGTCTCTACACGGTGTTTCCATCCCCTGAGCCAAGGGTGAAACCCTGCGTGTGCCAGAACGTGTGGTCTGGAACCCCTGGAAATCATGCAAAACTGGCAACTGGGAGGGCAGGGATGCAGCTGAGGGGGTGGGAAACCCCCCTCTGAGGGGCTGCCCTGGGGTAGGGGGGAGAAGCTGAGGCTCCTGGGCTGGCTGCAGGGAATCTCGGAAAGGTTCTAGCGCTCACACTCAACAGAGAGGGACTATATACACAGACTCTGCAATGCTCCTTGCTGTGTCACAGGTGGCCTTTGGGTTAAAAGACTTTTGCTTAAGAGTCTACTGTAGCTGGTGCTCATTGTCTGGTGCACACGTGAGCCCATGTGGGGGGCTTCCCCCGCTCTCTTTTTTGCTTAGTTTTTTTTGTTTTTCCTTTTTTTTCCCCAACTGTTCCTAGGGTGGGGTCAGCTCCATGGATTTCTTCCTCTCCTCTCTCCGCTCTTCCCACTCCTCCTCTGACTCGTAGGTGCCCTTGATGATGGCAACCCTATCTGACATGTTCATGCAGTAGGGGACAAGGATGTAGAAGTAGAGCAGAGCGGCCAAGCAAGCCCCAAGGATGGGTCCAACCCAGAAAACCTAGAAAGCAACAAGGGAGAGGGTGAGAGCAGGTCTTGGAGGTCAGTGTGCCAGGTCCTGCCATCACATCATCATTCCTCCCTGCTCCGCATCTTCTAGCCCATGGAGAGATGTGAACACCCTTTCCAGTGCATTTCTTGAGCTGAAATCCCCTCTTGCTGAAGATGGTGAGGTCTTTGTGGGTGCAGAGATGTGGTGGCACCAAGACTGCTCTGTGAGGCTGGGTCACAGCCTGTAGGAAGCATTGGGTGAGTGGAAAGCCTAAGATGGGCTTCTCTGTGGGCTATATTGACCTCAGATGATGCCCTTGGCTCAGTGTGCACCATTGCACGGGGGACTTGTGCTTGTCCCCTTGCTGGCTCTGTTCCTCATGCATCAAGGGGGACAAACTCCCATGTTCTCCAGCCCCCTTTTATTCTTCCAGGCCTGGAACACCCAACCCTGGAACCCCCAGTGGCAACTGCTGCCCTTGCCCCTCGTTGCCCTGGCAGGCTGTGGGCCTGCCCACCCCAGCACGCTGTTGGTGCTCACCCAATGTGCTGAGCTGAACTTCCTCACGATGACTGCGGGCCCAAAGGACCGGGCTGGGTTCATGGAGCAGCCAGTGAAGTAGATCTGTTGATGTGGAAAGGAGACTGAGGTTAAGGTGCATCATGTTGCTTAGCAGGTACAAGCAACTTTCCAGAAGCAGGGAACCAACTGGTCCCTGATGTTGTCCCTCTGGCAGAGAGGTCCAGTTCCACCCCTCATCACCATGGAGAAGGAGCCCCAGTACGACCTGTGTTGGCTTTCCCAGTGCAGCTCCATCTGGGACCAGCCACACAAGAGTATTTTGGGGACCCTTGTCCTCCTGCCTGGACACTCACCCCAACCAAGTGGCCTACAGCGACAGAGAGGCCGATGGAAAGTGCTGGGGAGCCCACGTTGCCGTTCCTCCGGTTGTCTGTGGATGCAAAGATGCATGCGGCCAGCTGGAAGGTGAGGATGATCTCCACCACGAGGGCCTGGCCAGGGGTCGTGTTGTTGTTGAGCTGTGAACAATTGAGAACAACAATAATTAACCATCCCTGGGGCTTGGCGTCACTGGGAGGACTCTTGGGTGCTTTGCAGATGAATTTGGGTTGGCAAAGCCACGCGTGAGAAGTCCCCAAGGTCTCCTGCCCAGCCCTGGGGCACAAGGTGCTGTGCTGGCCACTGCTCGGGCTCACTGCTGCTTTCCCCAAAAGGGAAGAAATTATCTTTCTTTCTATTTTGTGCTCCAAAATCTTTCTCTCCCCCGACACCCTCCCTTCTCCAGGCTCTCCACGTCTTCCTCCACAACCCTCGGGGCTTTCCCACCAAATCTCACACTGATTTATCCCCTTTTCCTTGTGTTTTTTGCCCCCTTGGTCCTTGCCAGCTGTCACATCCTGATTCTTCTCCCTTTTGTTTTGTGAAGTAACTCCCAGGAGGCTGGGGAGCTGCCGGCAGCCACCATGGAGGGGCACGGGATGAAGGATGAGGGTTGGAATGAAGGTTGGGCTGCGGTCATAGGGGTAAGACATGTTGTTGTTGTCCCAGTACCTCTCTGCCAGCCACTGGGGACTGTCAGATGGACTTGACCCCACTGGGCATGGGAAGGGTGAAGTGACATGACCCATCACAGCTTATTTTTTAGCTATAGCTGACTGGTTTGGGACGGGGAGCGTGTGGGAATACGATGCATTTTACAGCACCTAGTGGTCAAACCCCTGCAACGTGCCTCTGCTGCTCCCAGGGGTCCAGACCTGGTGCTGGTTGGAACCGTAGCTCCACCTCTCCCCTTTCAGGTGGTTTTCCAGCATTGCCCCAAGGGTTTGGGACGTGCTCCTCATCCCCGCTTATCTCAGAGGGTCTCATTGTCTCCCTTCCTCCTTCTCCTCCTCCTCCAGCAGCCCCTGTCACCTGCAGCCTCTCCGCACCCTTCCGTGCCTTGCTCCTTCTTCAGCTCTTCTCCACCACCTCTCTCCATCCACCTCCCTTTCCCAGCTCCCCCCAACGCACCAGTTACAGTGGGCTTCTGCTCCCCCTGCCCATACTGGTTTGGCTGGTCTCTGCTCCCTGCCCTCCCCTCTCCCTCCTATCCTAGCATTAATCTCCAGGTGGAAAGGCTGCAGTCAAGAACATCCCAATGGTGCTGGTGACTCACTCAGGCCCTTAGGATAAAGGAAGCGCTTATTAAGGAGGAAAAAACGATGCCATTCATTACCCTGCACAATAAAGCTGTCATGTCCATGCTCTGCTCCCTATGCCGGTGTTCGCTCCTATCCCGCTCCTATCCCTCCCCTGCACGCAGGATGATGTGCCAAGACCAACCATCCTGATGGATTTGGCTCCTCAGCTTGGCACCCGCATCAGCTCCTGGCTCAGAAGGAAAGGAAAGCTCCCCCCCACCCCGGCAAGGTGAGCCATCTCCAGGCAAGGGAGACTTACCGCGTTGATGGCCAGGTTGCCACGGGTGTTGGCCGGTGTCACGCCGTAGAGGATGCCAGCCCCGGCGATGGCCCCCACCAGTTGGGCGATCACGTAGAAGAGTGTCCGGAGGAAGGAGATCTGGTTCCCGACAAAGAAGGCGATGGTCACCGCCGGGTTGATGTGGGCGCCGCTGATGTGGCCAAACGCCTGCACCAAGGTGCTGATGGCCAACCCGAAGGCCAGAGAGATCTGAAGAATGCTGGGGAGGGCAGACGGCCACTTCAGGGCTGAGCCGAGGCCGATGAAGACGAAGATGAGGGTGGAGATGAACTCAACAAAGACGGACCGAGCGAAGGCCAGGGTTAATACTTCCCTCTTCATGGTGGGAGCGGGTGGAGGGCAGTGGGGAAGGAAGAAAGTTGAGGTTTCCTCTGTCTCCAGGCTCTTCTGTCTGCACCCAGTTGTAGGGCCATACCTATCTATATATGCAAGAGCAGCAGGGAGCCGTGTTACAGGGCGGTGGGTGGAGCCAGGGAATTAGCCAGCCCTCCCAAATTATCATGTGAAACTGGAAAAGTTTCCATCTGAAAATAACTTTGGAGCCTCTTGGTGAACCAGTGACTCAGATATTGGTGGCATTTCTCTCTCCTTCCCTCTGCAAACAAAGAGCCCCTATAGGGTGTCTCTGTGGTCGTTAGATAACCTGGTTGCATAACGATGCCCTGCTCCCCCCTCTGCTTTTTCCCTTTTCCTCCCTCTTGCCAGGTGCCCGGGTGCTTCGTTAGCAGAGGTGTAGTTAATAGTCCCTTCCTCCCTTGTCTGTGCAGACTGGAGAAGGTTGTATTTCGGTTTGAAAAGCCTCGTGGCGGGTGTCAGGCTGGAGGAGCTCTCCCGGGGCAGGTCTCCCAGTGCCTTCCACTGACATGGGATGTCGAAATGGGAAGCAAAGTTAAGGACCTGGAGCTGCTCCCAAGCTGTCAAGACAGCTCAACTCCAGGAAACAAGAGCTTTACAATCACCCCGGGAGCAGGGCAGAGTTCGGGGGACGCTTTGCCTCATCGGGGAAGGAGTGGTAGCCAAGAGCTCCTTCTTTGAGGCTGATGGTGTGGCTCGGAGAAAGAGGGCTGAGATCGCCACTGAGCCTGGCCAGGGACCTCTCTGCTGCTTCTCTGCTCCGTAAGGAGCACCAGGAGAGGGTTTTTGCAGGGTGTAGGGTGGCCGTTGGGGGGTGCCCACTGCCTCTAGGGTGTATCCTNCGCAGTTGGAGACTGAGGTTTTGGGGCAGAAGAAGGCTCTGGTGACACTAAACAATAAATTTTTGGTTCCTTTGTAGTCCTTGCAGCCTTGTGCCAGGATTAATATATATGTGTATATATATTTGTATATATATATATATTTTTTAATTGGGTTTGGGTGCCAGATCTGCTCTCCTTGCTTGGTTGATTGCATCTTACCTTCCATCTCTCCACACTGAGAGCCCAGGCTGGGGTTCTCCACCGCTGCCTCTGTGCTCCAGCACACGCTGAGCANTGGCTCGGGGAAAGAGGGCTGAGATCGCCACTGAGCCTGGCCAGGGACCTCTCTGCTGCTTCTCTGCTCCGTAAGGAGCACCAGGAGAGGGTTTTTGCAGGGTGTAGGGTGGCCGTTGGGGGGTGCCCACTGCCTCTAGGGTGTATCCTCCCCCTGTCATCGCTGGCCCTTTGCTTTTCTTTTTGCCTTTCAAGTGATTGCTCAACGAGGTCAATGATTTTGCTCTTGGGCACGCCAGCATGAAGCCACAGGCTTTGCATGGACACAGGCCGTGTTTGCATGTCTCCTCTCATGTTCCTGCAGCGCTGCCCTCCATCCTAAACCTCTCCAGCTGTGAGTCCAGTGGGGAGGACCTCAGTGCTGTGCAATACAGCGCAGTTGGAGACTGAGGTTTTGGGGCAGAAGAAGGCTCTGGTGACACTAAACAATAAATTTTTGGTTCCTTTGTAGTCCTTGCAGCCTTGTGCCAGGATTAATATATATGTGTATATATATTTGTATATATATATATATTTTTTAATTGGGTTTGGGTGCCAGATCTGCTCTCCTTGCTTGGTTGATTGCATCTTACCTTCCATCTCTCCACACTGAGAGCCCAGGCTGGGGTTCTCCACCGCTGCCTCTGTGCTCCAGCACACGCTGAGCAAAAGCCCTACATGCAGGAGGTTGGTAAAATGATTCGAAATCCTTCTTTAAAGCTAAAAAGCACTAAAACTTTGCATTCACTGCTGCCTTCTACTGGGTGCAGTCAGACCTGCACGCATCCTGCAGGGTCGGAAGCCAGGAGGGGGGGTTCCTCCTCAGAGCAAGAAGAGGGCACCTCTTCCTCCAGAGCTGAAAATGAAGGAGCCTTCTCTCCTCCTACCGTGCCCAAGGTCCTGAGCTCAGCCTGGAGACCCGGAGAGTCTCGAGGGACCCAGGATCCGTTACAGAATTTATCCCCGATAATGGTTTTCTCCTGGTTGTGCTGATCCCGGGGGCGATTGCAGAGTTACAGACCAGATCTGTTATCCTAGAAAACACCTGGTCCGTTGGCGCGTTTTGGTGAAAGTTTTGCAAGCTGGTATTTCAAGACACCTTGGCCGGGTGCCAGCTGGAGTTAATTGCTTGCCGTTTCCCTTCAGCCCTGCCCCTGGCTCCAGCTGGATGAAACGCGCCTTGTTCCCGTCCTCCGAAGCCTTTCATGAGGCGACCGCCACACATCTCCCGCGGAGGTGGCCGTGTTTCGCTGGCAGCCCTTCCGCCGAGCGCTTTGGCTTTAGCTAAAAAGCAGCATCAAGGCCAAAAATGCTCTCCTGGCTTCCCAGCTGCGGGTGGCAGCGTCCCAGCAAAATCCTCTGGCAGCGCAGGAGATCTAATCAAATAAAGTTAGGAGTGATGGGGGAAAACTTCCGGAGAGAAACAAGGTGTTTCTCTAAGAAAACCTATTTTCACCGGGGTTGTTTGCTAGTTTTGTCTCTCTGGGGTGTTCCTGCTTGGCTCCTCTGATGGCTGACCATGTGGAGCGGGCACTGGGAAGGCTCCTGGTCCTCTCCCCAGGCTGTGTGCCCTCCACGGACCTTGCAGGAACGGAAAGTGCCTTTGATGTGTCAAATTTAATTGAATTGGGCAAGATGCGGCGCAGGCGTCGCTCGGGTGCCTGCTGACAGACAGACACCTACGTGGTGGGGTCACGCACGCCTCGTTTCACCCCTGGGCTTTTGGAAGAAAGGAGACGAGGAGGCTTTGTGCAAGGAGGACAGGTTTAGCCATCTCCCTCCTCCTCCTCCTCCTCCTCCTCACTGGCATCGACAGGCAAAATGAAACAACCAAAACCCACCCGCATCTACCACCCAGCTGTGGAGCCACGCGGCTGGCTTGGGGACTATGCTCTGGAGGGGGACAGGGACCTCCCAGCCCACTGCTGAGTTGGCATGAAGGATGCCGGGGTGGGAGGAAGGCAGCTGGTGCCTCATCCTCCCCTGAGGCCTTCCCGAGGCTCTGCCTCACCCGTGGAGGCGTGTGTTATTAACTGTATACGTGTGTCAGTCCCTGTCGTCCTCACTTTGCTGATTCCCTTTTCCGAGCCCGCACGGGGCTGCCGTTAAATTGGCACTTCCACGGCAGCCCGGATTTCCCGTGAGTTCAGCTCCATGTTGGACCTCAAAGCCTGGCAGATGGTCCTGCAGGTGGCCAAATCCAGATTATAGACTGCTGCTGAGACTCAGACCAGACCAGCTTTTTTTGCATTTTGTCTCCTCATCCATCCCACACTCCCCCCCCCTCCACCCCCATCACCTGGCTCTGTATCCACCAAGGATGTTAAAAGTGGGGCAATGATCCAAGCACGAATAATAATAGTTACAGGAAGCAACTCCTTCTGCTGGAATCTGTGATTAGTTGGGATTAGACGGCTGGAGGAGAAAGTTTGGTTTAGTTTGTTTTTAAGAGAAAGGGTGTTTCTTGCTGGCTCAGCTTTGAGAGTTTTCAGCAAAGCAAAGAAAGAAAAAAAAAAAACACCACCCAAAACCAAACCACGCTGGGAATTAAAAGTAGAGCAAGAAATAACGAACTTTCCCCTCCCCAGCCTCAGCTCCTGGGGCTGCTCCTCCTCGCTGTGGTGGTAGGGGAAAGTGATGGGATTAATGCAAAGCCTCAGCAATTTCTGGTGCAAGGTGGTGTCTCTGTGGTGTGTTTTAGGTGGGGATTTCAAGGATTTCTTGTACCAAACCCACCACCCATTTGCCCTCTCTTTAAAGGCAAGGGATTTCTCTGCTGATGGTGTTTCCACATTCTCCTGCCCTGGAGCAGTGAGGTTTTTGCTTCTCCTGGCATCCTGACCCAGCTTCGGGGCAAAAAGCCTCCCCCTGCCCTGAGATGGAGTTTGGGGACATCTCCACCTCCCCCACTGCTGTCCTACTGCTTTGGCTTGAGAAGCCGGTCCTGAAGTTGTCCTCCAGCCCCTGGTGGGTGGTCACAGTGACCTTGTAACCCCCGAGTCTGTGAACAAGGGTGATGGTGTTCAAATGCTGAATAGTCTTGGGGCTTAATAACAGCATCGCTCTGCTCCTTCCTCAGAAATGGCTTGGCGGTCTCGAAGGTGTACAAATGGATGCAAATGTTTTGGGGCTAGCCTGCAGAGGGAATGCCAGCATCCTCAATAATTAATTTGCACTGGAATCATCATTAAAATCGTCTCATGGGGATAATAGTGTGTAGCAGGGAAAGCAAAGGGCCGGTTATAAAAAAAGGCCTGGAAGAGATCAGGCAGTGAGGAAGCCGGGCTTTGAAAGCCTGGTGTCCTGATATTCAGGTCTAGCCCTTCCAGCAAAGCCACCTCCGTCAGTGACAGTAAGAGGCTGCTTTTCTGCTCATTGAGATAAATACTTTGGATTCTTAGGGGTGGCAGCCACTTATCGGTGTCCTCAGCGTTCGGGCAGAGCTGCGTTGGAGGCGGTGGTGGTTTTTCCTCTTGAGATGTGTCTGCCGTGGAAATGTCACTTTTGACCCTCCTGCTGAGACTGCAAAGGGCACGGGGAGGAATAAACGCTGCAATGACGTGGGGAGGGAGTGGAAAGAGATGTCCCCTCTTCCCTTTGGCAATGCCACCCTGCTGTGGGTGCTGCTGGGACGGGAAGGAGTGGAGCTGGTGGAGAACCGGGGCCAGCTCTGGGCTTGGGAGGTGGTTGAGTTGCATCAAGGCAGAGGGGAACCGAGACCTTGACCAGGCTCCAAAGCATTTATAAACACCATAAATAACACAACAGAGAGGAATCTGGAAACTTAAAAGCTGAAATTCTTGCATAATCACCTGGCTCCAGGAACACAAGGCTTGACAAAGCGAAATATTGGTGACAATATGTGGAAAACTGGTTACCTTGGTGAACTGGAAAATCAGTTTTTCACCCCATTCTGCCTCTGAGACCCAGAGCAAAGGCATCAAGAAATTTCTCAACTTAAAATGCAGATAGCACATATTGATAAAGATTTAAAGAGGCTTGTGGTGGTAGCATCCCTTCTTGCATCAGATCTGGAGCTAAAGATTCTCACACTGAGTGGTGTCTGGAGAAATGTGTGATTTTCTTTCCTTTTCTTTTCTTTTTGTTAGGTTGATATATTCCTGGAAAATCAGGACGAATATCAAAGCTGAGCCACTGGTCTCACACCCAGACCCTTTGGCGGAGCCTTGTGAAAGGGGACTCGCTGAAAGCCTTGAAGGCAGAGGAGAGAGCTGGGGGTTTGACTCCCCCCATGGAGCCTTCTGAGGAGGTCTGTGGTCATTTCCCAGGCTACAACACCCAATCCTACCTCCTCCTCTTCCTCCCCGGATGGATTTGGCCTCCTGGCCCTTCCCCTCAAGGAAAACGCACTTGGGAAATATTTCTACGTGTATGAATAGATCCATAAAAATAATGATGTGCTTGTGTCCCAGGTAGGTCATGCCATTGTAAGGTAGATGGGAGCTACGTGCTCACAGGGCCTTGGAGATCAGGATCTGGGGGATTTGTACAAGGTCAGGCCAAGACATTCAGAGCAGAAAACCCAGCTCTGACCCCCGAGATCTGAAGCTGGGCTGTGCCCTTCTCCTCCCTGTGTGAGCCTTTCTCTAGGGGGGTGTGGGGGCAGCGGCAGGAAGAGGTTCACCCCGCTGCATCGTGTTTTCTGGAGAGGTTTCTGGTGGTTTTGGTGTTCTCCACGCCAGGCTGATTTCCCACCCACCCCCATTTTCTCCTGCCTGAGGTCTAACATCCAAAGTGTTATCAAATTAGCCAGGTTTTAGGTCGGTCTGTGGTGGCTCTGATCTCTGGGTTGTAGATCCTGCCCTCTAATTCGAGTCACACCGGGTGTAAACCTGGAAGGACTGGCTTGGTTTCCTGACAGTGCAAGTTTTGGAGGTGTCACTGAAGCTGGTGACGCAATTCCTTAGAGAAGGGTTAAATTGCCTTAAATTGATTCCAGAGGATTTTGGCTGCTGGAGCCACCTGAAAAACTGGTGTCATGAGATAGATGGGTCCGTGTGGATACTGGTGTGGCCAGAGCAGAACTGGGCAGAAACAGGAGCATCTGAGGGGTGCTGAAGATGGGACAGTCGTTATTTTGTGGGTCCCTCCTCTGGGGGGGACCAGTTTTGAACACTAAGAGGTTGTTGGCACGAGGCAGATGCCCTTGAAGCTGGTCTGGGCTGTACTGGTGGCTGTGGGATTTAGAGTCTGGGAGGTTACTTTACGATTGTATATATATATATATATATATTTTCAGTGGCCATAAATGCCTCGTTATTTGATTCACATATACTAATCCAGTGGATAGAAGTGAATTTAAAGCACTTTATTTGAAAGAGAACAGTAACTAGCCATTAAAACTCATTTGCAGTTTATGTGAGTCTTAAACATTGTCAAAGGTAAATAATAAGTTAAATGCTTAGATCTGAAGGGGAAGAGACAAGTAATTAACTTGAGTGTTGCCAA
>VXBJ01004064.1:43170-56754 GCA_013400055.1 Nycticryphes semicollaris
CCCCAAGCTTCAATTGTAAGGCATTTTATAGAGCAGATCATTGATACTGACACCTCGATAAGTTTCTTTGGGGTTTCCTGAGGTACATGGCTTTGTTTTCCTTTGAAAAGTAACACAAAGAGAAGCTAATTTAAAACTGAGTATTTGGTGATTTCCCTATGATTTTACACTCTGATTTGAAACACAATTTTAATTCCAGTTGCTGAGAACATGCAGATTTTTCTTCAAAGCCTTTTCTGAAATAGTACTCAAGGGCTCCTTTGCCACGGAAGGAACAAAGTGGAGGAGAAGAATCTGTATTTCTGCTGTGGCAGGGAAGGGGTTAAACCAGTGCTAAAACTGCTGCTCTTCAATAGCAGCCTCCCAGGGAGATTTGCATTACTTCACCAGGAGGGGAACACGGATTTTCAGCTGCAATAAACAAAGCCTGGTGTCTGCCACAGCGTTTCTCCCCTGGTTTCACAGCCACGGTGTCAGCAGAGGAGGCGACACAGGAGCTCCCATGCTCTCAGCCTCGCTTGGTGAAATGAAGACTGTGATAATGCCTTGTCTGGGTCAGATCTAAGCAGAGGAGACTGGTAGGAGCAGAACACGGGGGCTAAAGAGGAAGAGAAGACCATTGTTTGGTGGTAATTCATGTCAAAACAGTTGTGGAGGTGTGGGGGGGAAATGATCAGTGATGTTCCTTATGGCGTGGAATTGGCCCCAGCCTTATGAAATATTCTCATTAACAGCCTGAGCAGAAAAAACCTGGTCGTGGTGATATCACTTTGTGATGGTGCAGCGCTGCAGGGAGAGCGCCAGCAGAAAACCCCAGGATGCCGTGTCACAAATGTGTGACTGTGGCTAAACAACAGAAACAGCGTTCAATTAATGGTTGAAAGAGCAAGGCTGCATCCTGAAGACTAACCCGAAGTCTTTGGCCATGTTGGGGACCATGGCCAGGTCCTGATGTAGCAGAAGAAAAGGGTGGGATGGGATGGGTGGCTTCAGTGTGATGCAGCCATGGAAAAGGTCCGGGCTGTAGGAAGCAGGTGATGGAGATGATCACACCTGAAACACCTTGTGTTACTCATCGGAGAACAGGAAAAGAGGAAAGAAAGGAAAAACCAGGGAGAGAGATGAATCATCGAAGCTAAAAGGACAACACTGGTCCAAGAGCAAATGAGCCGTGGATGAATTTGGGCTGAAAATCAGGAGGTTCCTCATTGTCGCAGGAGAGAGCAGTTGCAAGAGCTCCCCAACGGGGTCAGTGGAGACTCAAGGGTGCGCTTCCAGTCTCGTTTTCTCAGCAAAGCCTCCAGGAGAGCACAGGAACTCTGCATCCCAGGGGTGGTTGTAGATAGCAGCAGCAGCAGCAGCAAAATGTCCAGTTTGTAAGAAACTCGCGGCTGGGAGTGAGGGCTCCTGTGTGCAACCAGCCCAGCAGCCAGAAGAAATGGGAGCCGGGTGAGTGGAGCTCAACAGCAATGAGACATCGGGTGGCAACCTCCACACCCAGCAAATGGTTGTAATAACAACTCTTAGCAGCGTCTCAGAGCCCTTGGTGAAGGGCAACAACCTCCACCGAGCGCTGACTTCTGCAAGGGGGACGTGGAAGGAGCCGGCCCAGGGTAGGATCCCAGTGTCCTCATTTCCTGTTGTGGTGGTTTTGACTTAATGGCATTTTGTCCCAGCATCAGAAAACCCTCGGCCATGAGGAGAGCTGGGAGACAGAAGGTGGGTTGGGCCATCCCAGCGCATCTCCCCAGGAGATGAGTCAACTTTAGTTGAAGGGGGAGAGGGGAGAGGTGAAATGCTTATCTCAACGAGCACCGTCTCCAAAACGGATGTCAGAGTTTTCCCCAGCTCCTCTCTTGGCCTGGGAGGAGGTTTGTCTACACCTTCTCAGATATGCCCCTCGGCAGGCTCTGTGGGGAGTGAAGCTCCACCGACTGCCGCCGCCGGACCTCGCGCTCTGCCCAGTCCTCCTCGGGCTCACAGCCTTTGAGGATGGCAAGTCTCTCTGAGAAGGTTTTGGCTTGCGGGAAGAGGATGTAATTGTAGATGATGGAGGCTGCTGCTGCCCCGACCAGGGGACCCACCCAGAAGACCTGGGGAGAAGCAAAAGAGAAGAATTGGGTGAGCAAAAATCCAGGCTGAGTTTGGAGGATGGAGAGGAACCAGGGTCTCTGGAGAACGCTTAACATAAGCAGGGCACTTATGTTGCTTCCTAACCTGTGTGCATTGAGACCCAGCTCTGCTTTGGCCATCACTGTAGACCTGAGATCTCATCCATTGCTGTTGTGCCTGAATATATACCTAAACCACCCTCTGTTGAGACCTGTGTGATCTTCATTAACGGCAGGCCCATCACAAGCATGCTTACCAATTTGGCTTCCTCTGGAGTTCATCTTCCTACCCATTTACACGTTGCTATAGAGAGGAGGAGGCCACCAGCCTGTACTGGACACCTTTGAGCGTGTCAACATGAACCACCTCTTTGGAGGTGGAAGTGCCTGAGGGTGTTCCCAAAGGAGATGGTGGAAAATGTGTGGGACCAGGAAAGGTTCCCAGGACCGGCACAGAAGAGCTCCACGCTTTTGCTAAGTCACGGTCAACAAATCACAGAGCCTTTTCCTGTTGCAGCGAAGCCCGCTTAGATAAGCCAGTTAAGCAACCAGCAGCTCCACCTCTTTTTGCTAATCTCTACATCTCTCCTCCAGCTGGGAGCTGCCATGGAAATGCCAGGAATCTGGCTGGCTCTGTGGGCTTCTAGGAACACCAGTAATTTTTTTTGGGGAGGGTGGGGTGGTGGGGGTGTGCTCATCCCACCAAAACACCGCGTTGACCCGACTTCTTACCCAGTGGTCACTGAAGTCGCCGACTATCACGGCAGGGGCGAAAGATCTGGCTGGGTTCATGGAGCAGCCGGTGTAACGGATCTGCGGAGAAACACCACACGTTGTTAGCATTAAGCCCTTTTGGCACATTTTACAAAATCCTGGTGTGTTATTAACGTGATTCATGCACCGAGCTGATGTCTCAGCCTCCAGCGTGCCTGTTCCAGGAAAAGGGATGCGAGCAGCTCCCAGCACCTGAGTCAGTGTGGGTGAGTTGTCTGAATTTGATCATTTTCTGCATAAGCACATGTGTCCTGTGCGTCGTGCAACTCAGCTGCAGGTGACATGACCGGGACAGTGGGGACAAGCTCCTGCTGCATCTATTCCTGGAGCAAATGGCTTCTCCTGGCCACTGAGGAGAGGAGAAGGACAGTCCCATGGACATGTGAGCTTGGGGATTGTTAAGGATGGATGATGTGGTGTAAACATTGCTGGTTTAATGCATGCACTGGGAGGTGAGGGGGTCAGGAGCTGCTTCATCCAGGAGGGATTTCCCTGGGGGTCCATCCCAAAGTCTTATCATGGTCTTGAGTTCCTCTTTCACTCCAGGACACTTCCCTGGAGGGGTTCAAGGCCAGGCTGGAGGTGGCTTGGAGCAACCTGTGTTGGTGGGAGGTGTCCCTGCCCAGGGCAGGGGGGTTGGAACTGGATGATCTTTAAGGTCCCTTCCAACTCTAACCATTCTGTGATTCTGTGACAGAAGATCCTGCTGATCCCTGGGAGCTCCCTATGCGTCTCCAGGAGCAGCAGTGCGTACCAGGTTAAGTTTTTCCATGCCCAATAAAAGCCAAGTTCAGGCTATGGCTCTGTCATGGGTCTGGTGGGATTTTTCTCCCCTATCTGCTGGAAATCCATGGCCACCACGTGAGTTACAAATCCCTCATCCACCCTGGGGCACGCGGCCAAGCAGACTTTGGGCACAAAGGCCAAGACAACCTCGAAAGCGCTGTGTTTAACCCATTCAACGCACCCCAAGGAGATGCCCCACGGCAACAGAAAGGCCAATGGACAGGGCAGGAGAGCCCAGGTTGTCCTCCCGGCGTTCATCAGTAGAAGCAAAGATGCAGAGGACCAGCTGGAAGGTGAGGAAGAGCTCGACGGTCACCGCCTGCCCCGTCGTTGTCTCGTTGTGCAGCTGGAAGGGGAGAAAATAAGGTGTCTCAGGGAGGGGGGAATTTGGGGACTGGGATGGAAATGCAGAGGGGGAAACCCAAATCAAGGGACATGGGAAACTGATGGGATTTTTGGCACCTCCAAAGAGGAGGAAAAGTTTCCCAGGTAAAAGGAAAAGTGGATCAATGGGTAGTACTCGATTGACAGGGCAGGTAACGTTTTAGTTGCATTGCTTTGGGTACTTCTTTTCCACTTTTCTTCCCCCACTTTCATAGGATTTTTTTCTTTTCTTTTCCTCATAGTTCAAATGCAAATTGGATTTTGGAAAAGTTTACAAATTGCATTTTGAAAACGTCAAAAATAAATGTTTTAGCATTAAAAAACAAAAAGACCCACTGAACAACAACAACAAAAACCAAAGCCTTTCCCCTTCCCACACTGTTTTTTGACTGAAAGCATTTGTCAGATCTGATGTGAAGCTGTGCCTGGCTCTACCCCCTTCTCCTCCAGCTCCGCTTTTCTGATGTTTTATGAGTCCTCAGTGGTTTTTCACTCCGATCTGGAGGGATCTGGCAGCGCTGCCAGGCAGATCTGCAGCCGGTGGTCCCGTGTGCCTGCGCTCTCTCCCTGTCACTCTTCCATTCCTGCAGCCCCTCTTGGGCTCATCCCTGCCCTTTCTTTCCCTGTGTCACTCCTGTGTCCTCCCAAACACTGATCCCGATGTCACTGCGCTTGGTGACACCACCAAGGTTGGCAGTTGCCCTCCTGGCCAAGATCCAGTGTCAGGATCTCCCTCTCCTCTCCTTCTCCCTGTCCTCTCCCTCTCTTCTCCTTTCCTCCCCTCTCCTCTCCTCTCTGATATTCCGCCCCCCCCTTTTTTTAAGGGTAATCTGTTCAGGCAGCTACAAGATGAAGAGCCCACAGAGGGAGGGGGAGAGAAAATATCCAAATCCCTATTCCCTCTTTTAGGTGGTTTAATCTAAAACAACAGAGCAGGGCATTTTCAAAGTCTCTCTTAAAACTCCTACTCGCTTTGTTGGGTTTATTAAACCCCAGCTATTATCAGGCTAAATAGTCTTGTTCAGATTAATCCCCAATCCCTTCTTCAACCCTCTTAATCTCTTTGGCAGCTGAGCTGGGTCCTGGCAGTTCCTCCCTGCTGCGAGAAAGGAGATTTCCCTGTGCTGGTTCCTAAAATGTGCTGCCCCCTGCCCCCTCCATCCTCCCTCACCCCTCGGTGGGGTTTGGGTGATGCTGGTCCCAGCACAGGGGGTCTCTACAGGAGTCGGAGCTGCCCGTGTCCATCAGAAGAGGAGTAGTGGGTCACGGAGAACATAAGAATTTCCATCTCAACATGAGGAGAAACTTCTTCACCTTGAAGGTGGCAGAGCCCTGGAAGAGGCTGCCCAGAGAGGGTGTGGGGTCTCCTGCTCTGGAGAAGTTACAAACCCCCCCTGGATGAATCCAGCCTGCTCTGGCTGACCCTGCTCTGGCTGGGGGTTGGAGGAGATGATCTTGAGATGTCCCTTTCAGCCCCCATCGTCCTGTGATTCACAATGGGAAGCAACTTGGCGAGTGGTGTGTCTCATGAAAAGCTGGGATTTAGACATCTCACCCCTTGCTTCCCCCTCCCCCCTCTGGCACAACGTCCCCGTTGCTGGGAATCTGGTCACAGCTGCCTCTAAATGTGCCATGGTGGAACTTTGAGGGGAGAAAAAGCTGCCCACACCCACAGCAAGACTGGAAATGGGACAAGTTGGCGGCAAGAGGAATGGTTGTGTCTTTCCTAAACGCCTGGGTCTCCTCTGAATCCAGCTCCTTCACAATACAGCCCTGGATAAAACTGAGATGATGGTGGCTTTGCCTTCTAAGGGAGGTGTCTCCGTGGCCAGCTGGATCATAACTCTGGTTTTTCTGTCCTAAAAAGCAGAGGCGGCAGCCTGGACTCCTGTCTTTGTCCCTGCTCCTGGAAGGTCCCTCGATGCAGCAAGCTCATGGTGCTGGGCTGCAGCTGACCGTGGCTTCCTCCCAACACTAAATAAAGGGGGAGAGGGTCCTTGCTGGCCACAAAACCCTTCTTCACATCCCTCAGCCTTCCCAAAAGCCCTACCCCATCTTTCCTGCTCTCCTTCAAGCCCATCCGTGGGCTGAAGTCTTACCTTGTTAATGGCCAAGCCTTCCCGGGAGTCTGCAGGGGTGATCTCATGTAAGATGGCAGCTCCCACGACCCCCCCGAGGAGCTGGGCCACCACGTAGAAGACGGCGCGGAGGAAGGAGACTTGGGAGCCGATGAGGCAAGCCACCGTCACTGCCGGGTTGATGTGGGCTCCGCTGATGTGCCCCAGGGCTTGGACCAGCGTCCCGATGGCCAAGCCAAAAGCCAGCGCGATTTGGAGGATGCTGGGGGAGGAAGCTGAGGGCCAGTTCAGAGCAGAGCCCAAGCCAAAGAGGATGAAGACCAAAGTCGCCAGAAATTCTGCAAAGACAGCCCGGGTGAAGGCTATGGATCGCAGTTCCCACATCATGGTGCGGCGGCTGCTGGAGGCTGCAAGGTCTGGCCCGGCTCGTGGTGGCTTCAGGCAGTTGTCCCCGCTGCTGCTGTGTCCCTAGAGGGTGCCGGAGGGGACAATGTATATTTATATATGGATGCGGGGGGCTGAAGGATCACCTGCTGAGGGAGGTGGGATTGTGGTCCTAGGAAACCTGATGCTTTTTGGTTTTTTTTTCATTTGTGTTCCAGCTGAGGGAGCACCAGACTCTGCCCCCTCTATTAAAGCTGGGGAATGTGGTGTTTGCCACCCTCGGGAGGTCATAAATCAGCCTCGAGAAATGCCACAAACCCACCATTCCCTCTCTCCTCTGCTCTCTTACCAGGGAACCTGTCCCCGGAGGGGTCTGTTTCTCCTCTCTTCTCCAAGCTCTACCCCCTACAGCACGGAGAGGAGAGGGGTCTGTAGAGCTAGAGATGGAGCTGAGGTGGGTTTGTGCTGCAAAACAAGATGTGGGCTGGGATTAAAACCCAGGCAAAACTGGATGCAAGAGAGTCTCCCAGAGGCACAAAACTCCAAGTGACTAACTTTGACTCAAGTCCTCAGAGGACCAGAATTTTAGTCTGGGCACAGATTTGCTCCCCAGAAAAATGGGAACCAGTCCCAAGCAATGACTGTCAGGAAAGAAATTCTAGTGTGAAAAAACAACACGAGCAGCTGGAGTACTGGCTGGGCTCTAATTACAGGGATTATGGCCAACTCAGCTCATCAGAAATGTCTTTTTATTTTTTGGTGTTAGTCCCTAAAAGAGGAATGATATTTTCTTCTCTGGAGTATGGTTTTCTCTTCTCAAGAAGGTTATGGGGACATTACTCTTAGCAAGGGAAAGGTTATGGGGAGAACAAGTCCAGTCTGTGGGTGAGTCTGGAGTCTGGAAGCCTCTATACAACTTTTGCCTTTGAAAATACTTCTCTTGGTCTTCCTCAGGGACCTGGACCCATCACAGCATCCCTCTGAGCCTCTGCTTTTCCAACACTGAAGCCAACGTCACAAAGCAGGTTGTGAGGCAAAATGTCTTTGGGGTGCTGCTCAGCCGATAAACATGGTCACATCAGGGCTACAAAGATGCTGAGGGGCCTGGAGCATCTCTCTGACGAGGAAAGGCTGAGGGACTTGGGGCTGTTGAGTCTGGAGAAGAGAAGGCTGGGGGGGGGGTCTGATCAACACCTAGAAATACTCCAAGGGGGGGTGTCAGGAGGATGGGGCCAGGCTTTTTCCAGTGGTGCCCAGTGAGAGGACAAAAGGGAACGGGCACAAACTGGAACATAAGAAGTTCCATCTCAACATGAGAAGGAATTTCTTGACTTTGAGGGTGTCAGAGCCCTGGCAGAGGCTGCCCAGAGAGGTGGTGGAGTCTCCTTCTCTGGAGACATTCAAACCCACCTGGAGGAGGTGATCTCCAGGAGGTCCCTTCCAACCCCATAGCATTTTGTGATTCTGTGATCAAGTCTGTAGGCTTCTGCCCACCTGGTTCAGGTTTAGGGCTCAGTGTTACTCAAGAACTCATTATGTCAGGGGCTGGTCATGAACATGGGCTGTTATTAGTGGGGGGAACAACAGAGAACTAATATGGGCAATTAACTGGAGCTGATAACTCTACTTGATTAATAGTTATTCATAGCAAGTGAGTTGTGATGGATTAGTGCTTAAAGAAGACTAATTAAAAGCAAAGAGAAGTAAGCAGGATTAGCTCTGAGCAGCTTAAAAACCTAATACAGCTCCATGGTCCTCACTTCTGTCTGGCAGCTCTTGTTGATGCTGTGTTTTGACATGTTTGTGCTCTGGAGGGGGTGTTTCTGCTGCTCACCGTGATGGAAGGACTGGTGTTGGACCAGGAACCGTCCTGCTGAAAGGGAGTTGTGCTACCATGGTCTTTGCTGTGGGATGCTGCTTTCCAGCAAGAATAATAACACATCCCAGCTTTCACCTGCAGCACTGGGGTGGCTGTAATCCTGGGTTTAGAGAGAGGACATCCATGGCATGACACTGGTAATGCCAAGCAGTGAGACAGGGGCAGAGCTAAGGTCTCCTGCCTTGCCATGGGTATGTGCCTGGGGAACGAAGAAATGGGAGACCAAGGAGGCTGAAGAGCTTGGTGTTGGGTTGCTGAAGCTCTGCTTGTGTCTAGAGGGGCTTCCCTCCATCAACCCAACACTGACAAAAAGCATCAATAAACCATCTCTAAGCCAGGCTTTTAGATTCCTTCACCCTTTCCCTGGGCAGCCTCTTACAATGTTTAATAATTCTTTCAGTGTAAAATTTTTTTCCCAATATCCATCCTAAACCTCCCCTGGTGCAACTTGAGACCATTTCCTCTCATTCCTGGGGAGAATAGATGGACCCCCCCTGGCTCCATCCTCCTTTCAGGGAGTTGGAGAGAGCGAGAAAGTCTCTCCTCAACCCCCTTCTCTCCAGTCTGAACACCCCCAGCACCCTCAGCTCCTTCTCACAAGTTCTCCAGACCTTTCTCTTTGTCCTCCAGACCCTTCTCCTTGGTTCTCCAGACTCCTCAGCAGCATCGTTGCCCTTTGTTGACCTTGCTCTAGCCCCTCAATGTCCTTTGTTTTTGTCGGGAGTGGCCCAAAACTGGTCACAGCACTTGAGGTGGGGCCTCACCGGTGTTGAATAAAGAGAGAAAATGTGGCTTTACACCTTACACCAAGTGTGTTGCAGCTTTGGGAGCACATCCCAGCCTGGCAGCAAAGCCCTCTGAGGTGGGAAAGTGCATTATTTTACCTTTTAACCTCAGCCCTTGGAGTGTAACGGCATCATCAGCCCTCCCCTGGGATGAAATGCAAATGCTCGTTAAGCGGGTGCTGCAGAGGGCTGATACACCACCGTGCTTCCTCCCCACAGCAGAAAATGGGCTGGTAATGTGTTTTTGAAGAACATTTTGCAAGCAAGGGAACTGTGCTTGCACAACAACTAGCTTCTCCAGTGACTTAGATGGCTCAGATATCTCTGCTTCCCTGGCTTTCAGGGAAGTATAAACATCTTTAAGATATCTCCATTCCATCTAAAATACCTCTGAGCCACAGAGAATAAAAGATTTATTGCATAAACAAGAGTGAGTTTTCCTGCTTGGATCCAACCCATCACAGGAGGTGTCTGCGCTGCCCAGACCGCCCTGGAAGCTCCGTTTTTCACTCTTTTCTGCAAACAGAGAGCACCTGCAGATGATTTCCCCCCACCTTTCCCACAGATGAACAGAGAACTTCCACCCACCCCTCACAGGGCAGCAAATGCCCTTTTTATTAGACACCAGAGAATCCACAGAAGGTCTAAGTCTTGGGAGAAAGCTTTATACAGACCCAGATCTGCTTGGTTGCGCTGTTTGCTGAAATAGATGGTTTCTTTCCAAGAAAGGAGGTGTAAAACTGAAAATGTTACCTCTGAGAGTTCTCCAGGGGAAGCCTTGAGAAGAAGCCCAAGGATAAGAAGGATAAAAAGGTCTTAATGCTAATATTGTGACTAATCTTGTTTCTCAGCTGAGGTTTTCTATTTGCTGCCTGGACAAACGTGTGTGCTGCTGCGTTCGGCCCCATCTGGGGTCCCAGCAAAGTGCAGGGGATGGAGCCAAGGGCTGGCAGGACACTTGGGCACGTGGAGCGGATGGTGACGAGGGGACGAGGGTACTGAGATGTTTGTGTGGGCATTGGCTGGAGCAGAAACACCCCAGCTGGGTTTTCCCCTGGGAATCAGAGCACCTGCAGCAGTAGTTTGGCTCCAGGGACCTTTCCACCCTGAATGTCCCAGCTCTCAGGGGCGGGGGGTGGGGATGGTGGTCTGTGGGTAAGGTCCCACTGGCAGGAAAAGGACCAAACCCAGGTCCTTTGCCTTTCTCCAGGCTGGGTTTGTCAACCATCGGGCTCCTGCTGCCCGCTGCAGGGTGGGATGTACAGAGATGCTCACTCTCTGTGAGCTGCAAAGCATCGCGGGGGTGGGTTGAGACCCCCTTTAGCTCCAGGCTCCTTGGCGATGGGATGCAGGAGCTCAGCTCTTGCTGCAGTGCAAACCAAGGCATGATTTAATTGCTTTTCACTAATATACCAGGAAGGTCTTATCCCTCTCCCACTCCTGGTTGGAGAAGAGACAGAGCAGGAGATAATGTCTGTTTTCCCTCAAGTGAGGTGAGCATCAAGATAAAGTGTCTTCTCCTGTTGCCATATTACACCAAAAGGACCATATTCACCCAGAGAAGCAAAATGGAAAAAACAAATCACCCCCTTTTCTGGCATTTCAGGCCAAATTCTCACTCCCCATTCATGCAAAACTTCTGCTGGCTCTTGCAGCGTTTATTGTTCTTGTTTTAATTGAAGCAGAAGGATTAATGCAGCCCTGATTTCCTTCACTGACTTCAATGAATTGAGCTTGAGCACGGGCCAGGAGCTGGGCCTGGTCTTAGAAGAAGGCTTCATTTTATTTTACTTTTTTCTGTCCCATCTCAAGGACTTGCAAGTTCAGTCCTGAATGTTTGCTCAGGGTCTTAGTCAAACAGACAGTGAAACTCTGGTGGAGCTGGCCTATGAATCACAGCAGGTTCACTCCATGGTTCTGGTGGCTTCATGAAACCCTGACAACCGTGAAGACCGCGAAGGCTTCCACCCCAGCATCATCTGCTCTCTGCACAGTGCCTGGGCAGGGATTTAATTCATTACTCCTGTGACTTACAGGAAAATACAATCTTTCTTTTGCTAACAACAGGTTAACGAGACCCAGAATGTCTGGAACCAGGGAGATGGAGAAACTGTTATTTCTGCATCTGCAGAGAGATTTTATAGACAAGATATGGCCAATCCCAACAAGATATGGCCAATCCCAACATACCGCAAGGTCAGAGACAGGGCTGAGGTAGGTGATGACCTCCCTTTAACCAGCCTGAAGGGATATTCCCATCTTTGAGTGCTGAAGTTCAAGGCCAGGGCATGGCATCTTTGGCATAAACATTTATAGGAAAATAGTTCATGCTTTTCACCTTGAATCCATGAAACCAAGGCAGACACTGGGATATCCGTACAGCCAGCACATTCTGAAGTGAGATAGACCCTGTGGCCTTACCAGATTTTTTAAGCTCTTTTCTACTTACCCAGGCATGAAGATGCCATTAGTTAGCATCAATCAATCAGGTTGCAACATCATCCTCAGGTGACAGGACTGAGCAGGAGACCTCAGCATCACCTCCGCTGGATGCCCAAGGGTTATGTTTGCAAAACCAACCCTGTCTAATGAGCCAAAATCCCAGCGGGTGTGAATTGGGGATGTGGCTTTGTGGGGACATTGACTGAGAGCATCCAGTGCTTGGCTGTTTCACTATTTTCCTCATTTTGATATAAATCAGAAGAAATCAAGCTGAAGTCCGTGAAGGAGAAGGGAATGAGCCCAATTCAGGTGCCTTTCTCTGCGTAATTCTCCCAGATTTTCAAATACCCAAACCACTAGGTTTGATACCAACAGAAATCAGTCCTGGTGGCTCTACAAGCGATGTCCCCTGCTGTCCTGTCTTCTGCAGCCCCGTGGATCTGAAATGCTCATCGCCGGGAGGGGTTGCAGACCCAGGGCTGTTGCAATGTGTGTGTTATCTCACCATCAGCGCCCTGGGTACCAGTTTGTGTATTCACTGCTCATGGTGCCCTTCGTGGGGGGTTTTTTTTTTTTTTGTGGTTGTTATCTCTTAATCTTTGATGGGAGGGAAGTGGGGAGTGTGTCTGGCAGCTTCACCTTCCAGAAGAGGCTGTTGTTGGCCCAGCATCTCTCCTGGGGAGCTGCAGTGAGGAGGTGCCCGGACGGCGCCTGGGTGAAAGTAGGTTCCTGCAGCGCTCCTGGGTGTACAGCTAGGTAAGGGGAATAGTGCAAGCAACTGTGTGGTCCACAGGGGGAAAAATCCAGGATCACCATCAGGGTCTAGAGGCAGCAACCACATGGAGAAAGCCAGATGAGGTGTCAGATTATATTAAATTCTTCCCAGCCATTAAACTGAACAGTCATTTTAAAATCAACCACTGAGCATGAAGATGCTTCTGCCTCTGCTTTGGTGGAGCAAGGGGCTGAGGTCTCAATGTGGAGCCAGGCTCTGGCAGCCCCAGGAGCTGGTGGCTGCAGCCTCTCAGAGGCATCTTCAACTCGGAGCCTCAGCACAGCCCTAGAAACATGAAGCTCAGCCTGTGCAATGTCACCAGCAGCCCAGACTTGTGTGGTCACCAAGTGGTGCCGCTTGTTCAGTAACTCTCAGAGTCACCAAAGACTCACAGCCACAGTGGCTCATCCACCTCCACCTGGGGCTTTCCAGTCCTTGGTGTCCCAAAGCCTGTGTGGTTTGTGCAGAACCAGTTGAACCATTAACAAAAGGTTGGGTTCCCACCCTGGATGGGAAAAGCGATGCAGTAGGTGGAAGGGGATGGTTGGTCCAGAGCCGTGAGGACAAGACCCCTTGGGTGGGAGAATGACTTTGCCCAAGGGCCAGGAGCATCCACCAACCTCCCTCTGCCTGAGATGAGGACTGGCCAGGTCCTGGGCTGCTGCGTCAGATCACGGGTGACTCGTTGGCTGGGCTCCTAAGAATCTGAAAAATTGCTGCGTGCATCCCCAAGTGGTATTATAGAAATTTCCTTCATAACCCGTTTCAAGAAGAAACTGCACAGTGACATGAAGGTGTCACTCCGAGCGTTACCCAAACCTGTCCTGTCTCCCCCGCCCCCCCCACCTCTCCCAACCAGGCGAGTTTGCATAATTGGGCAATTCCTGGCCTTTAACAGCATCAAATGCACACGAGGGCGGTGAGAACATGTTCTTCTGGCAGCGATGAGTGAAATGCACGTCCTGAGTGGCTGAACAATTTAATCCTGGGGAGTGCCTCNAGGGCAAAGTTTCTCAAAGCGCCCAAATCCTGGCACTGTTTTAGCCCCACAACGAGGGCAACCAACTTCAAGCAACCCAGTAGTTTATTGGGATAATGACCCACCCTTTCCCCCACCCCCCCCAGCTGAGTTGCAGCTACTGCCCACCGCTGAGATTTGAGCCCCCTCTAATTAAAATGCCCTTCT
>VXBJ01004065.1:0-11910 GCA_013400055.1 Nycticryphes semicollaris
CTTCCCTGATTACATGCTTTTTCCACTTGTAACTTTGGTGGGTGTGTGCATCTAACCCTTTTGCTGCCCCTGGATTATCCTGGGTACCAGCAAATATTTTGACTAATCCTGGAGGAAAAGAACCTTTCCTCAGGGTTTGAAATCTCGGCTGAATGCAGAACAGCAGGAATAAGAAATCCTGGCCCTGGGGTGGGGAGTGGGGTTGGTGCTGTAGGGACAGCAGCAGATGGATGCTCATATGCCTTAAAAGAGTTTGTGATCTTAAGAATTAAGAATCTACTGAACTTCTACAACTGTCTTTTACAGAGGCTTTTAATTTGAGCAAGTTTGGGTTTTTTAGATTATATCTTTGTCTGTCTCTAAAAGACAGGCTGTCGCTGCCGGAACTGTAAGCCCTGGCTCCAAAACACTTCAAAGAGAGATTTTAATTTGTGAGTCTGACTTCCCCTCGTGCCTTTTGGCAGAAGATGGTTCCAAAAGTGTATCTATTTTTAAGGTAGTCTGGATCCCATGCCCATCATGAAAACTTTTAGGCTGATGAAGTTGGCAGTCTGGTGAAGAACCCCAAATGGCCTCTTTCAGGTTCTTAGCAAAAGTTGGCCAACCCCAACACGCGTGGCATTACTACCACAGAATAAACAAAATATTTCTCCTTGCTAGCCTGATATGCAGGAAACCTATTGATTAAAACCTTGTCTCTAGCTTATTTCCTGAATCACTGAGTCTAAGTGCTTTTGATCTGTCTTGTTTTCAAATCAGCAATATATTTGCGTGTCCGCAAGATGTTGCGCTCGCTTTGATCCCCGAGAGATTTGTTTTGGCGTTACGGGAGCTATTTTTATTTTGCTTTGTGAGTGAAATAGAAATGGTTTGATGAGAGCCAGGGTGTTCCAGATCTGCCTAAATGTCATGTAAGGCTTCCAGAAGAGACTCTACCTGGAGACAAGCCACATGTAATAGGTGCTATATATTTCAGAGAATATTCACATTTAACATATGTAGGTTAATAAATACAGGAGTTAATGCTCCCATAAATACAGGAACTAATGTTTAAGTGCTTATTTTCAGTGTTTTGCTTTGTGGGGTGGATGTAAGCACATAGTACAATGCTTTCTTGAATAAAAATCCTGTTATTCCAAGAATATCGGGAATATTGGACACCGGGTCGTGATGTGAAGAGCAGGGGTGGTTGGGCAGGCTGAGCATCCTTCGCCTGCTGCTCCTCAGCAGCTTTACCCTCTTGAACAGAGAAAATAAGAGCGTGACATATTGAAAGGGACAAACCACTGTACAGACTTTCTTTTCTTTCTTTTCTTTTTTTATTTCAAGGGGTTTATGGTCTGGTGGTATCTTAAACGGTCTGCGTGGTGGCATATGGCAATGCAGGATGAATGGCTGAAATTGAAAATGGATGTGGAAAACTCGTTTTCAAAGCTGACTATTGCAACAATTTGGGGGGAAATGTAAAATCATACTCTTGAAATTCCAGCAGCTCCTTAATTGGAGAAGAAGTGATGTTCTTTGATGGTTCTTAGGTTGGGTACTTCGATACATATTTAGGACAGTGAGGGACTTTATCTGTAATGTGATGTCATCCAGGATCCTATTCTAAAGAATCAATACTTTATTGAAATGAAAAAAAACCCAAAAAAACCCAAAACAACAACCAACCCAAACAAAAGAAAAACTTGAGTCATATAAACTAGATTAATCCCTCTGCTGGTATTTTCTAAACGTATGTTGTGTGAAGACAAAGTGCTGTCTTCAGCTCTTCAAGCCAATTATAAAATATCTCCTGTTAGAAAGCCGCTGCTGGTTTGGGTACCACGGCCTTCATTCCCAGCGCTGGTGGACATCGCTCGTCACGAGCAAGTCCCGCGTGGTGCTTCCCAGCTTGGAGAGCTGGTTTTGGGGTGATCCCAGAGCACACAGCAGCACCGGAGCAACTCGGGTGTTGGAAACCACCCTTGGGTGTCCTTTGCTGTGTGTGCGGCGGAAATCCTGCTGGGAGAAGACCCACACGTAGGATGAGGCACCGCAGGCATCCCACATCCATCAGCTGGGGTATCCTGTGGGGTGAAGTGCTGGTCCCACCACCACGACTCCACCATGATGGTGCATCTGTCGAGGAGTTCTCTGCGTTTGTCTCCTCCAAAGGGAAGAAATTGTTTTATAAGTAGCCAACAAATTTGCAAATGAGATCCATGTGTACGTGTGCTATATTCTCTATACGTTGCTTTGCCTGGAGTTTCCCCCCAGCTCTCATGATACAGCTGTCACTTCTATAAATAACCATTGAAACATTTGAGAGTTGGGGCCGTTGGTCGTGGTTTTGGGTCCCAAGCGTAGCGAGGAGAGCAGCTCCTCATGGGTTTCCCAGCTGGCCATGTAGCCAAGCCCATCCTGGGTAGAAGAAACCGATTATCGCTCTTCCTGCACGTCCCTGGAGGGCACTGGGCAGTGCTGGGGTGGCGCAACCTTAACCATATCCTCATCTATTTTAGAAAAAAAGGGAAAAATTGAGCGGTGAAGTCCTGCATATCCGCTGTAGCCTCTGATTAAAGGGGGAAGGAAAGGTATTGGGATTTAAACCCACACCCAGCAGTAGAGAGGAAACGATGCAGTTCTTCATTGGCTTTAAATATAAATAAATTTCATTTTTACTTGCACACCTTTGTGTTGGAGCAGTTAATTGCACTGGTTTACACTAAGACAAAGTGTCACAGCAGCGAGAAACATTCCTGGGTCTTGGCCTTCGTTTTTCCCCAGAGACTGATTTTTCTGGTATGACAGAGACACTGATTGTTTTTCATCTTTATCCGATTAAACAAGCTGAGATAGAGCATGGGGTTAGAGAATGGATCCTGACATTTTCTTTTCATCACTGAAATACTCCTCCACATTTTGGAACAGTCTAACAAATTGGGGGGAAAAAAGAAGGGGGGGGGAAGTCCTAACCATAATAATAATAACCATTTGTAATAAAAATGGCCAAAAACATGGTCCCCAAAACCTTTACTGAAGAAAAATACCACAGACTGAAAAGTAGATCTGCTTATATTGCTAAATGCCAACTGCTTTCCAACACTTCTTGCATAACTCAGATGCTTCAACAGCTCAAACCCAGTCTTTAAAAGCGCTATTTTGGTCTGTTAAAACAAATCCTTTCAGTCTTCTTGTTGATACATTTTCATCGTACTCTTGTTTCCGGTTTGTAGCAATGGGGTTTTTTGTGGGGCAAGCAAGTAGTTCCTTCCTAATTGGTGCATTATTTTGTATTTATCCGTGGCAACGGGGATTATCTGGCGGCGTTTTATTCACCGATGAGCTGTGTTGGGAGGTTTATGTGCATTGTGAGCATCCTCAGGCTGGGCTGGTTGGGATGATGGGAGGAGTCATGGACCTGATTCATTGAACGTTCAGAGCAAAGTGTTGGCAGAACAGCGTGAAGTCACCCTGAAAGACATTATTACAAAAAATCCAAGGAAAAAAAGAGGTAGGAACAAGCCAATAGAAGATAAACGATGCTACGGGAGCTTTATGCTTTTGCTCGGGGTCACTGAAATAAGGCCACGGGGATGATGTACCTCGATGGGAGGATTGGAGAGAAGGATTTCAAGACGATGTGTGACAAGCCACCAGTTTGTTATAGTTGAAGATTTTATTGAAATAGTTACGCGTGAGCCCTCTGTTTCCTTGTTTACTCTTGTATGGGGACTAAAATGAACCAAAATTTAACGGTCACAGCTGGTTTTGTTAAGATTTTAAGGGCTTTGTATGTACCAAGCACTGCAATACGGCTCAAGGTAATAATTTAAATCAAGACTCACAAGCAGGAAGAACAAAGATAGCCCTAATATATGAATTACTGCTTTATGGTTCATATATAGGTGTCTGTCCCAAAGCACGCGTGTTGGGGAAAGTGGAGCTCGGGTACCCTCCTTTGATCTTGGTTTTCATCACTGTTGATCAATCCACATCTCTCTGTGTCATGGCTGAGAGCACCATGGTGGGGAGGGCACTTCAGAGGTCTTGTTCCCCTTTCTAGGAGAGCCCTTGGAGGAGCAGCGAATCTGCTTTCTGTGATTTGTATCACTCCTCTTGGCAGCACCTGGAAAACTTCAAGTTTTCAGTAACATTCACAGATTTACTGGGTGGGGGGAAGTGTTTGGCCTCCCTCTTTGCAAGCCTTGTGCTGGTACCAGGCGCTGCCTGCCCCAGCACGGGCTCTCACATCATTTGCTATCGGTACTGTGCAACATCCACCCTCTTCCCTTCTCCCTGAATAAACTCTGCGAGGATCTTGGTGAAGTTAAATACATAAATTCTTATAATTTTTTTTTTGTTATTATTTTCTTTTTGCTGCCAGTGATGGAATTTATGGTGTCATCTCCTGCACCATCTGCTTGAATGCACCAAAAGAAACCAAGCCAAAGTCCAGGGCACATCTCATGGCCCTGGGACTGCAACCAGCTCTCGATGGCGTCAGGACTGTTGGCGTACGCGGCGTAAATTAAAATAGTAGACAAAAGCTTTGGCAAGGGAGAAATATGAATGTTGGATGTGGGAGCTTGTGAAGCGAAACCCAGTTCAGTGCAGAGCAGGAATTATTTCCAACACCCTTTTTTCTCTTTCAGGCTGTGACCGTGCGAAACTCCATGGCTAAATCCTTGTACAGCACCCTGTTTGACTGGATTGTGTTCAGAATTAACCACGCGCTCCTCAACTCAAAGGACATGGAGGAAAACACCAAGGTAACATCTTGCTGGCTCTTTTGCTGCACTCTGGTTTGGTTTGTTTTGTTTTTTTAAATAAGTAACTAGGGGATAAAACATTGCCCAAGCTCCTAACAGCACGTTTCTTAACATAAAGTTAATTTTTTCTTGGTTTATATTTTAGACTGAGTACATTCTTATTTTAAGTGGCCTTTGCTGAGCTGGGAAGGGTGAAGCACCTCGAAGTAATATATCCTCCAAGCAGCTGGGGAAGAGGTTTTGTTGTAGCCATAAAAGCTTCCTCCCCTTCCAGGAGCAATGCCAAATAATTTTGTGTGTAAAACTGTAGGACTGTATATAACTGAGGGGGGTGGAAAAGGGGAAACCTTGCTAATGCAAGGTGTGCTGATGAAGTTGCTCGCTAAAAATAATTAGAAAAGATGAAGAAGCTCTGGTACTGGGATAACACAACTGTAACAAATGGAAAACTGAGATTGGGTGGAGGGGGGGGAAAGGTGGTGAAGGGAAAAGGAGAAGCTGGCGCGGTCGAACTGCTTTCCCGAAGAATTTATGGACGAGATGACACGATGTTTCCTGTGATAGCGGGGCTGGATGCTGTGACCCAGGACATCCTTTCCAAAACCTCTCCTGTGTTCATATATGCTCCTCGTGGTGGGGAGATACTGACCCCCCAAAAGGATGGGTTGTAGGGAGGCATCCACACACGCGGGCGCTTGCAGCTCACCGGCTCCCCTTGGCTCGGAAATCTGGGGTGTGGGCCAGCAGCATGCTTTGGGGTTTTTGGGGGTACAAACGGCCATCCAAGCTGAAGCTACAGCTGCCAAAAGGAGGATTTTGTGAAGCACTGCCATTACGTTTGAGTTATGCTCTTGGGCCCAGAGCTGCAGAGGGTTGCAGTGTAGCTGCTCCTTTATTTAACTCCACAGAAATGCTTGTAGAGTGTAATTACAGACTGGAAATAAATGCATGCGTATAAGATTTGACAAGAAAGGTTGCTAAAGTGGGTAACACCCAGCATGTCCTCTGACTGCACATGCTTTCTCTGTGTTTAATATTTTACCAAAACTGTTGCAGTCCTTCCTAATTTATTTTTTTTCTTTCCCCCACCAAGTCATCAGAAGTTTTGTCTCTGCTGTCAGGAGAAAAAAACCCCACACCACTGTTTGTGTATTTGGTGAAGCAGGAAAGGTGGATTCATTTTGACAAAGAAATGCATCTCAAGCACTATTTAATTTTTATTTTCTTTTAATGATCCAATTTTTTATTTTTTTTTAATATTATCCGCTCTGTACTATTTAAATCCAAAATCAGACCAGGATACTATTGCTTGCTTAGTCAGCATGTCTGTAATAGCAGGGCACAACAGTAGGTGTTTATGGGCCATTAAACTTTGGGTCCTAACCTCAAATCTCAGCAGGTAAAAGCCAGAACAGCCCAAACCCGTGCTGTTTTCCAGCATCAATGCTGCACATTAACCCTCTGCTCCCTCCAGCCCAGATTCCCATGCAGCGTAACCACCTTCCCCTTGCCCTGTGTTAGCTCAGGAATTCCCAGTTTTCTGACCCGTTTTGTTTTGCCTGACATTGCACACTGTAGCTGTAAGATCCAGGTCAGGCGGCAAGTGCCTGGAGCTGGGAACAGCGTTGCCCTTGCACTGGAGCAGATCTGCCTTCACTGGCAAAGGCCCAGGACCCGGAGCTGCAGGAACCTGCAGGCTCGTACCAATGGCCAGATCCATCGAGGATCCAGGGCTGTCCATGGGCCAGGTTTTCTGAAACAGGAAGGTGGTGCACAGAATACTGAGATATATATACTAGAGACAGGAGCATGACTATGTTTGTCTTCAGCATCCTCTGTCAAGACCGGTTGATTTTTGCAGGTCTCCCAAAAAACCATGAAAATACATGAACCCTGCCTGGTTTATGGGTAGAGAGGTTAAGTGCAGCTTCGTTAAACATTGCCTAGCCAGTCTTCTCTCGAGTTGTTCTACAGTGTCACTCTCTTGCCCCTTTTTGTAGCCCCTGACGTGGGGTCCTTCCAGCACAGAGGGAGGAGAAGCACCTGCCTGGACTGGGCAGGGCTGGGAATAGCTTCTCCTTTGCCCTCAAGGAATAACGTGGCTGCCAGGAAACAGCCAAGGGCATCCTGAGCTCTGTGGCTTCTGCTGAAACACCAGCCAGCAATTACTGCCCTTCTCTGCCCTGGAGGAATCGAGCTGATGCTGATTAATTTGTTTTTTCCTATCATTTCACAATCCTCTTGAAATCCTTTCCAGCTTGTGCATGGAGAAAACCCAGATGAGGATGCAGGTGGTTCTCCCATATGTGGCCTTGAGGTTGGGCAACACCCAACGAGTAACTGGAAGGTGGACTTTGGAGCAGGAGCAGCTCCGGACCCTGGGATTAGGGTCTGGAGATCACTGCAAGGCAAGATCTCAACACTTGGATGACACGTACTTGCTGACATCTACCAGCTCCCTCAAAAACCCTCCCAAACGCACCAAGTCTCTGATTTATGAAAGAAGAACAGACTTTCCCACGAAAGGTTACTGACTCCTGAGTTTGCAGTGGGTGAGCAATATGCGACTCACCCTGCACCAAATTTCCTGGCTTAATCCCAGCCCACACTTGCCGCCAATATTCCTCTGACTTTTAAGATGTATTTTGAAATAATCCTGCAGGCGGTGAAGGTTCAGAAGGTTGTCAGATGATGGTTTTTTGGCAGAGGGCTCATATGACAGTCATGTTATGCAGGGGTAAAATAAGGCTCAAAACTGTCTGAATTCGGAGCGCGTATGGGAGGAGACCTGCAGCTGAAGTTGATGATAAAAATGAGTACAAAAGTGTATCTCTTCATGAGTGTAAATTTTTAATTCAGTGGTGATTTGCAGCTGTCCTATAGAAACACTCGTGGAGAGCTTGTCTAGCCTTCATGGAAGTTGGCTTGACCAGAGCTACCATCCACCTGGTTCGTGGTAGCTTTGGGCTTTGACATGAAGGCTGGAGGTTGCAGAAGGTGGCATCTAGAACATCCTCGTTGACCAAAACTCATGCCCAGTCAGACCAGTGGTGGCCATAATACTCCATGTTGCGGGCTGCATTTGCAGAGGAGCCTCTTCATAAATATTAGATTATAAATAGTTAAGACTATTTAATTGCTGGTGGACCATGTGGTTTGGCGATAGGTGGGAAGAAGACCTAGATCCTAACAAAGACCATGCCCCAAGAGAATTCGGGATAATGGGAATGGAGACAATTTTCATATCCCAATAAGTGTGTTTATTTGATGTCAGCAGTAAGGAGAAGATCAAAAGATGAAGCTGGGTAAAAAAAATAAACACCCAGCAGTCATTCTTCCACTGTTTTTCAAGCAAGTATTTGGAAGATGTAAATCAGACCTTTGATATCCAAATTTAGTTAAATGTAGAGTGAATTATTTTGGGGAAACACAGTGGGATTGGGTTTATCTCACTTGCTGACAGGATTCGTAACGTATTATTTTTGCAGAGAGCTGTGACTAGGTTATTTGATACTGCTTGTTTTATGCTCATGGCAATGCTGCTGTGTATCAGTTCCACTCCAACTCCATTTTCCTTGGTCTCTCTGTTGCTTTTAGCTTCTTTTATCTTCTCGTGATCCCCTACAAACTGTCTGAAATGTGACCTTTATTAATGAGGTCGGAGACTTTCCCTCCTCTCGAGAACTAGATTACTAAACCTCAGAGAGTCTCTTATTTAATTCTCCTTCCGTAAATTAGGTTAAGAATTGTTAGAAGAGCATCTTGTTGCTCAAAACGATGATAGAGTGTAAACTGAGGTGGACCAAAAGGCCACTTTTTGGAAAAAAACCCCAAACCCTTCCAAGGTTTTTTTTTCCTAAGCTTTTCCCCTTTGGTTCTTGTCAAGTGTCTTCATTGCTCCCTGAATAACCCTGCTGCTGCTCTCAGATGAGGTGCTGCCTATGCAGTGATGATGGTGAATGCCCCTTCGTGGCTGTGAAGAAAATTGACGCCTGAAGTCATGAAGAAAATTCATTTAAATTTAATCAACTACTTAATTCTTAGCTATCTGACCTCAAAGAGGAGGGAAAAAAAAAAATGCTGATTGTGCAGTGGGTTGAATGTGTATCTCTTCGTTATTTTTAGGTCCCAACTTCCAAATTTGTAGCAAATCACTGCCTCCCACTTTATACAAGAGCTCAGCGTGTCTGTTGTGCCGATTTAGATTGGAGTAAGCCTTTTAGATTTAATGATGATGGGTTTTTTGGTTTGGGTTTTTGTTTTGGTTTTTTTTTTTTTTACAATATTGCCTTTGCAATATTGTAAAAAAAAAAACAACCCAAAGTTTTTAAAAATAAAATAAAAAAAAAACCCAACCCAGATTTTTCCCCAGAACTGGAAGCAAACCTATTTGTGATTGCCAAAATATACTTCCCTGGTGGAATGACATCACCAACATGCATTTGGGGTGACATAAATCAGCTCCAGCGTTCGCTGTTTATTGGTGGTTTGGGAATTGGAGAGCACGGGAACGAAGGCTGTCATTTGCCAAAAGCCATAAAACTCGTGCTTGGTGTTAAAATGTCACGACTGTGACATTTTTAGACAAGCATGAGGTCAGTTTTATCATCTCAACCAGAAAGTGGTTCCTACCCCAGGATTAGCCCATATATTAAAAATCCTTGTAGACCTGCAGTTTGAATTACAGGAATTTTGTTATAAATTGGATAAATTAAGTAATACAGTCACTTGCTACAGGCTTGTCTGTGCTGCCGACTCGGTAAGTTTCAATGTTAGTTTTGATAGAGGAACAACATTAACATATAAACTAGACTTCGCTAATTGAGGTCTAAATTATATTACAACTTTGTGCGGTTTCCTTATGGCACGGGTTCAAAGTGTGAATTTGAAGCTGAAGAATCGGAAGATTTGTCAACGTCAAATTCCTTTGAGTATTTTCTGTAAATATTGAACTGCAAATTTAAGCTTAAACCCGGCCAGATTACCTGGTTTTGTCGGGCAGTTTAACAAAATAATTCCATTTACACATAACCTCCATGAAATCATTTTTTTCACCTTACTAAAAGAGATGAATCTGTGTTTGTGAATTTGGGCTGCTTCATGTGCTTTATAATGGGGAAAACTTAGATAAGCTTTGTGCATAGGTACCATGACATTACTTGGGTTTTGGGTTTTTTTTTGGCCAGAAAGCATAAAAATAGGCGTAAATTCCCAATTTCTCATTTGTAAAAGTTTAACCAACTTAAAAATGGGTTGGCTTCTTTCTTTTGGGAGCTCTGCGATGCCGCCTCCCGCAACAGAGGGCAAACGCCTGATTCACCGCCGAGCTCTGCCCTGATTTCTCTGGCGTGAAACTCTGCCAAAAAAAAAAAAACCCAAACCCCAAACCACCCACATCTTAAACTTTGTATTCTGGAGGTGTTCAGGAGTTATCCACACAGCGATGTGAGGGGAAAAGTGCTGGTTCTCCCCAGGGAACAACCGTGGCAGAATTAACCATCCTCATCTTTTATGCACCGTTTGATACCTGCAGTGATTTTGTTAAATGTGGATTTTGAGTTTGATTTTTACCTGTTGGAGCTTGTTTAATTTTGTGTTTCAGTAAAAACTGATGGAAAGACAGCTTCAAAATATAATCTTTTTAATAGGATTATTTTCTAACTAAAATAGCCGTTTTTTCTATAGGTAACTGTTCTGTTTTGCTTTATAAACATACTTTCACGCACACATTAAAATGTATTTTGTGGCAGTTTCAACACAGAAAATGAAGGGGTGTAGAAAAAAAGGGGAAGATTTTTTGTGCTCAGCTATTTCAAGTTAAATTCTTTTTGTGAGAGCTTGAAAACCCTGTTTAAAGTGTTTCACTCCTGGCAGGGGTTTAACTATGCCCACAATGCATCAGCACGGCGCGGGTGAGAGCCGGTGTCGGTAATTCCATCAGGATTCTGGAAGTGGGAGCGTTTTATCTTCTAAGTCTGGTTTTTATGTAGCGCAACAGAGACTTTTATCTAGGGTAATTTTGGGAGCTCTTGTGGATTGTGAGGAGAAGCTTGCATAGCGGTGGGGTGGTGGGGTGGGGAGTTGTTTACACAAGGGCAATGGGAATGGATCATCGGTCTCGTAGATGAGAAAAAAGTGACTGTCATGTTTCCATTGTCACTTTTTCCATGTATGATATAGATAACATGTGAGCTGGTCGTTGTACATAGAGTTCAAGAAGGATTCTTACTTGAAATCTGTTTTTCCTCTTTGTTAGGCTGTCGTTTAATGACTATATCTATGAACAAAAGGGTTGCCACGTTCATTGGGACAAGCCAGGAGAAGGATGCTTGTCCCATGGAGGCAGCGAGTGAGAGTGAGTCCCTCTGCCAGGCTCAGTCCTTGGTCCAGTGGCTTCCCATTTTCCATCTTCTGGTCCAACGGCTGTTTCTCATGGGCATTCGGCCAAGTGATGCAAAAGTCTGGGACGATGGCCAAGGGCCTTCAGTAGCCATCCTTGTGGCATGGGTAAGGGTGAGGAGGCAGAGTCTGGCCCTGGAATAGGGAGAAAAGCCTGGATGAAAGATAAAGTAGCCAAAAACCTCTTGGGAAAAATGGGTTAGAGTCTTATGTTTGTGCTTATGCTTTTCTTTTTTAAATTGTGTTTTCACTTGTTCCGGTAGCCAAAGTCCGTATCGTACAAAGCTTCAACTCACAAGCTGGGAGGTCGCTCTGTCTGTTCCAGCCGTAGGTGGTTCCCTGGTCAGGAGTAGAGCACAGAGGGAATATTTTCCTCCCACGTTACGTGGTCGGTTGAAAACAGACAAATTACAGCACAGAGAGACTGGTGAATAATCTGGTTTTTGTTTCTGGCAGTTAGACTAGTGTTGGGAAGGTAGCCTTCCGAAATCCAGAGTGCAGATAAGACCCATAAAATTAAAACCAGGGTGTCTGGCAGTTGTCAGGTTCTTCTGAGGTGGAGGTGTTTCTCCCCCCTGCTTGAGATGTCATTCATTTGACCCAGTGCTAGTGCTTTTACCTTGCTTGATACTTTTCTTTAATTTACAAAATATTATGAGAAATTTAATGAAATATAACAAGGGCAAGTGTAGGGTCTGGCATCTGGGAAAGAACAACCCCAGGTCCCAGTATAGGTTGGGAACTGACCTGTTGGAGA
>VXBJ01004065.1:12172-37773 GCA_013400055.1 Nycticryphes semicollaris
GGACTGGATGAGCTTTCAAGGTCCCTTCCAGTCCCTGAGATTCTGGGATTCTGTAATTGTAACGTATGAACAGAGCCCATATATAAGTGAGATGGCTTTGGGTAGACCCCAGACTGTGGTTTGCTAATGGACTGCTGGTGGATCTCTCTGTGCACGTGTCCTTCAGGCTCGTCCCTCCTTTTCTGATGGAGGCTTGCTGTATTTGGTTGTTGAGATGGATTATTTCCGTGCAAGTGTTGGTTCAGAAGCCTTGCAGCCAGAGCATGTTTGCTTAGACACACTGTACTCACCTTGTAGGCATATTTCTGTGGACTATCTTCACAGTCTAAGCTTTGTTTTGCCAACCCTCTCCCCATTTCCCCCCCCCCTCAAAAAGATAAATACTGCTTTACATCCAATAGAATAACTTGGAACTGGGTTCAGGTTTCTTCAAAGATGGCAATTTGTCTGTAAATTGAAAAAACCCAACAATTCTAAAAGGGCTTTTCTTTGAGAAAAAGGCCATCACTACAGATGTTACATGTTGTTTCCCTGATGTAGGTGATGTCTTCCAGATGGCATAATATCAACAATTCCAGTAAAAAATAAAAGTCCTGCTATTAAGTATATTTAATTCTGTTTGTATGCTTTTCATTATGTACTGCATACAAATAATCCATTTACTTTGTGTGGTTTTCCTCTCATCCGCATTCCTGCTTTTCTTGCAGACTTTATCTATTGGAGTACTTGATATTTTTGGGTTTGAAGACTATGAAAATAACAGTTTTGAACAATTCTGCATTAACTTTGCCAACGAACGCTTGCAGCACTACTTTAACCAACACATCTTTAAACTTGAACAGGTAAGTCTGGAATTACTTACTCTCTGATGCCAGTGAGCATTGACATGAGGTTTTGGCACTGATAAAGTTCTTAAATGGTCCCTTTAATCCTTGTAAATTAAGGAGTATACATTGAATTATTCAAATTTAATTTCCAATTTAACCTATGACTTATTGCTACCTGTAGAATAAAATCCAACAAGAGATTTGTGGGTTTTAAATAAATGTTTTGGGATACACGTATCCTCAAAGGGGCAAACCTTAAGTGCTGCCCTTTCGTCTCCTTGATGTGTGCTCACAGGGCTCACCCGTGAGCAATTTCTCTCTTGCCTTTACCTGGACTTGCTGCTGTGTCATTTAATATCACATAAGTTATTTTTTCAGCATCTGTTGAAAATGCCACCCCAATCTTCTGGTAGGTTTTTTTGTTGTTGTTGTTGTTGTTTTCTGGTGTTAATTTGTGGGGAGGGAGGGAAAATGCCTCTCTCATACACGTTCTTCAAGGTCAGCCTTGAGTTCCCTGTGACCTCCAGTTGCTGTGGCAGATTAGGAAAGGTTGAACTTTAAGCTTTGCTTTAGATTTGTTAAGGCTGAGTGTTGCTTTTCAGCCTCAGACTAGTGAGCTGTAAGAGAGATAACAGAAATGCAGGCCCTAATTTAGCAGGTAACATATACAACAAGATGGCATAGGCTACTAATCAAGATGGGAGGAGGCTTCTCCAAACATAATTTGTTATCTCACAACAAGCAGGACAAGAAAACTCCTGAAGTACATGTTTCATGGATGCACAACATATAATTGGGCTGTATAATACAGTAAATATGTTATAGAGCTTCAAAATGCCTTTTTTTTTTTACTGCCAGTCTGCATGCCCTCCCTTCAGGTGAAGTGATTCTTTGGGTGAGGTCAAGGGAAATCCCTCCTTATCGTTGGTTTCGGTAGAGCTGGTGTTTGCTGAGCTGTGCTCTGTGGCCTGAGTCTGGCTCAGACCAAAAAACTAAAGTAGCCCTTCCCAGAAACACCAGTAGTTTCATTTTGGGCCTCTACAATGTTATAAGAGATCTGAAAAGTCTTCTTGAGTATGAGGATGGTCAAAAATAAGCAATATAGCCCTGAATGGATCATTTGGGGGATGATGGTTGAGTTTGATGCTTCTTTGCTAACTCTCCCTCTGTTTTTTGATTTTTTTTTAGTCAAGAAGGTGGAGCAGAGCTGCTCAACCCCTTTTTATTTCATTTTGGTAACTGGTCTTTGTGTGCTGATGCATCTTAGATACTTTAAGAAGTCAATGGGAAAACCGTTCTGTATTTCTTGGAACCAGTGTCTTTTACTGTAAACCAGCATAAGAGCACAACTGAAAGGTGGTTGCAAAGCCAAGAGAGCTATTTTTTTTCTGATACCCTTTTGAGAAGGGGACTTGAGGAGGGAAGACCCTTCTTGAAAGCTGGAGAGAGGCGATACCTTAGTGAGGTGGGATTTCAGGTCACTGGGGTTTCAGCAGCCTCTGCTGGCTTCACGGGAGCGAGCCGAGGTGCCATCACCCCTAAGGGATTTCCTCTACTTGGGATGGGATTTCTTAGCAGGTTGGTGCTCCTTCCTGAGCCCGGGGTGTATGCAGAGCTCCTGATTGCAGCAATCTGTAATTCTTCTTGGGCTGACTTACAACCAGTGACCTAATTAGCTTTCACCCTATCAAAACCCGTCAAGCTCATGAAGTCGTTAAAGTCAGCATTCACTGTATGGGCGAGAGGGACGGTGGTGGAGGCTCCGATTGCAAAGGGCTCGTTCCAATCTTTAACGTGGGAGGACCTCAGGGTCTGCTGGGGGAAAAATAAGGGCATCCCTAGGTAGTTTGCTTTCCATGAGTATAAATAAGCCGTACAGCTGCAGGAGTGCTAATTTTTGTGTGACTTCTTTATGCAGTTCAATCATTTACTCTTGCTCTCCGTGGAGTTGTATGCTGTGAGTAGAGGAGTGGATTTTAGTGGAAGGAAAACTGGTGATATACACTCAGAATATCCTTCCTACCTGCCCAGCCCAAAGATTAAGCTGCTCTTTAATGATAGTTGCTGGTCTACAGATGAAGACTGGGTAGTCAATAGTGTGTTTCAGGATGGCGAAAGTGATACTGGTTAAAGGTATATTGGTTAAAATAGCTTGAGTTGTGAATTTATTTGAGATATTTGTGGCTTTACAAGAGTTTATGTGATGTCTTGGTGGCTGAAAAACAAGTGGGGTTATTGCTGATGGGTACCTGAAGTGGAGGGGTCTTCCTCTGCAGCTGGAGATAGGCTGCTGGTATCTCCAAAGCTTGCAGGAGGCTGGAGCAGGATTGCTGCGATATCTCCACATTTCTACTAGTAATCACCAAGGGTTTTTCTGAAAATCATAACAGATTTTGTGTGCAAGAGCGGTATTTAGCCATGATGTAATTGTTGCTGTGGCATTCTCCCGATGTTATGGAAACCAAAATACCTACCACAAAGTCATCTAAGAGAAGTGTGGGATTATTTTAACCTTTCTTTTTATTTTTTCTTTTCCCCCTTGGTGAAATCTAATACAATGTGCATTGGGAATCTTTTTTTAAACCTTCTGTCTGAAGACAACGTTATTTCCAGCAGTTTGCAAACAAGTGACCTCAGGCACTCTGACTTCAGCCTGATGCCTCCTATAAATACAGCTGCTGTTGTGCTGCGCACTGAGGGGCTGCAAAGGTCTCTGCAAGAGCAGCTTCCTCTCTTTGAGCCAGCCCTGAGAACAAGGATAAAGCATCTCTGCCTGCTGTTTATAGAAAATAAAAGGAGAAGGCAAAAAAGGGTAAATCACAGAATTGTAGAATGGTTAGAGTTGGAAGGGACCTTAAAGATCACCCAGTTCCAACCCCCCTGCCCTGGGCAGGGACACCTCCCACCAGCCCAGGTTGCTCCAAGCCCCATCCAGCCTGGCCTTGAACCCCTCCAGGGATGGGGCAGCCACAGCTTCTCTGGGCAACCTGGGACAGGCTCTCACCACCCTCACACCAAAGGATTTCTTCCTGAGATCTCATCTCCGTCTCCTCTCTTTCAATTTGAATCCATTACCCCTTGTCCTCTCACTATACTCCCTGACAAAGAGTCCCTGCATGTTAGATATCTGCCTTGGATAAAGATAGTTACTGATGTTTCTCTGCCACTTTTATTTAAAACCAACTGTTCTGGATTGCTGAGGAAATACAGTGATGATTTGTGATGCATGGGGACATGCTTTAGCAGATAATGGAAGGGTACAAGGGACCCAAACCATAACTGGGCGGTAAAGCCCACGCTCATAAATCCCAGTCTGTCTCTAAACTCTTAAGTTTGAACCAATAACGATCAGTGTGTTAATCTAGAAAGATTGCTATTGCAGGAATCCTAACTTCCAACACATGTGTCAAGGGTGGTTCTCTCCTCCCTGTGTATCTCACTGGTCTGTGGGGTGGAGGTTGGATGAGGGTCTATAGATGGTGGCTGCAAGCGCTGCCTGATGCGCTGCCCGCTCTGGGCAGCGGGAGGATGGAGTGTCCTTCACCAAGCGGCACGTGAAGCGCAGGCAGGCTTAGCTCTTCCATGCAGCGTGGTCTTAGGCCTCCCTCCGGCTGGTGATTACAGGGCAGACGTCACCATAGCTCTTGGAATCTTTTGGTGCTGTCAGAGCATCACACCTCGGCAGCTGTTCTCTCTTCACCAGCTCTGCTCCAGCCCCACGTCCTCCTCGAGTGGCCTCTGCAGAGCAGGTAAGCTCAGAGCTGCCACAAGGTTTGGATAACACCCAGGTGCTTTTAGGAGAGGAAAAGAGCATTTCTCCATTACAGCCCACCCTTTGTTCAGGTTGTTTTGGGGTGGTTTCTTATGCCACGTAGGGCACTGCACAAAATAATTGTTGTGTAAAAAGATGTAGTTTGGAGGTCACCACTAACATAACACCCATGATACGTGTTTCCTCCAAGTTTCTAGATTTTTGGCAGTGTGAGGGCCAGGAATATTAAGTTCTTATTTCTTTATGTATCCCATTCTTACAACTTTGTCATCTTTACCTCGCCCATCTTCTCCCAGCCACGGTGAGACTCATCTGATGCTCGGCTTTTCAGTTACCCCCACCCCACCCTCCTTTCACAGTTTTCAACTGATGTTTAGCAAAGGTTGTAATGTCATCCCCTGGATTTCCATCCCACAGGCATTGCTATTAGAAGTTCTTTTCTACCCCATTTTTTACCTCTTATTTACCTGCCAAACCATGATTTTTGAGAACATCCTTTTATGGTTTAAAAATATGAATAACCAAGGTTGAGCCTGCAAAAAGTATTATTTGGAGCGCGATCAACTGGCACGAGCTCAGGTGTTGAGCAAAGTCTGTTTTCTGGTGTGGTCCTTGGTGAGCTTGATGTCCCAACCAGCGAACCCCAGCCTCCTCACTTTAGAAAAACTTAATTTCATGAAGATAACGCGTCCTATGAAATCTTTGCTCAACCGTCTAATGCTCCGTAAATATTTCCGGAGGTAAATATTCCAATAAAATACAGGTTTTATTGGCCCTGTGTAAGAGGTGGAGAAATCTAACAGTCCAGCCTAAATAATGAACGTTATAACAATCAGTTCATTGCAGAGGGAGTCAATTAACTAAAAAAAAAGCATTGATTTGTCACAGGACACAGTTGATAGTTGGTTTATTCGGTCTCTGAAATGGCTCTGGTGCCTGCAGTATTTTAAAGCATCTTGGATATGCAGGGTTTTTCACGTCATGTGGCTCCGTCTCCTGACAGCTATGCGTGTGGTTAGAGAAAATAGGAAAAATAAAAATGGAATAAATTGACTAAAAAGNAGTAAATGACGATAGGAGGGCTTTTTCCTTTTGCCTAGAGCTCTTTTCCCCATCCCTCCAGCGAGGGGGCTTGGTTTTGTTTCTCATCACTCCGTTTAGGCATCAATGTATTTTTATCTCTTGTTGCCACCGGAGACAAAATCCAACCCCCAGAAGTCGGCTGCTGAGGACTGGGAGGCTGGGTCCAAATTCCTGGTTCTGCTGGGGATGGGAGAGCGGGTGCTCTCCGAAAAATGCTGCCGTCAGCTGCGTGCCATATGACAGGCGGGGAAATAACAAGCTTCACAAGTTACTGAGTTGGTATTTGGCTACACGCCATCGTACGTAACTCATATTAAAAAAAAAAAAAGGATGCTTAGAGTACATAACTCATATAGTATAAAAAAAATATGGATGTCTAGAACAGTTTAAAAATTATCTTTGGGATAGGAAGATCTCCGAATGCTGAACATTCACAACATAGAATATGGACTATATTATATTATGTATATATACTCTGGTATTGTAGCGTAGTTAGAGTTGGAAGGGACCTAGTTCCAACCCTTCTGCTGTATTTAAAATGTAAAATATGAACCCCACCAGAAACAGCATTCTTAATTCAGCATAGCGGCATCCTGGGTAGGGAAGTTAGAAAACGCACTTAAAATATCATTAGGAAATATTCTAGAAGGCTCTCCTGGTGTGATGTGCTGGAGCTTTTCAGCATTTTTTCTTCATTAGAATTAGATATCCATAAGAAACAGGTTTGGGTTGCTTTGTGTTTGTGGAGTTTTTTTTAAATTTGGTTCCCTGACCTTTAATTCAAGGCCAGTGCAGAGATTCACTGTATCTGTGAAGCCCAGCTTTTGTGAAAACAGCATAATTGTGGTTGACAGCGTAAACCTCTTGAGATAAATGCAGCAAGAGCTCCTATGTTCAAGGTGGGTAATGTGTAAATTTGAGGTTCAACCTCATATTTTGCCAAGGAGAAAGACAGAGAAAAGCAGAATTGACTGGGGGGGTGGACGACAGAAGGCCCAAGATTTTATTTTAATTTTTTAATTAAAACCAAACACGATTATGCTAGAGGAGAAAAGCTGGTGAGATGAAGACGTTCAACGTGTGGTTGTCACCACTTCATACGGCACGTGGCTTTTGGTCAGCAGGTTTGATGCAGTGCTTTCCTTAATTAAATTAAGGAGGTGGTTGGGGGTCGTTTCTGCTGTAAGTGATCTGAAGAGGGCTTGGTGTTTCTGTGTGCCTTGGAAACGTGGCTGTCGGGGAGGAGGAGTGTGATGGTCATGGTCTTTTCTGCTCATCGCCTGCATGGGACAATCTTCCAGTGGTGACTTAGGAACACAGGCTGCTTTAGAAGTTAAGTATCTTGTAGTGAGAAAAAGCAGAGATGATATTGATAGAGAGATTATCTCAGTGCGGTCCCCACGTCTTGGCCTTTGCTCATGGTGTCAGCTGGACCAACTAAGGGGATGTCACCAGGCATCCCTTACAGCATCTGAGAGGGACCCCGGGCTCTGCTTGTACCAGTGTCGTGTCTTCCCCAAACCGCCTCAACTCACATCCCTTCTTCCATCCCTCATCCCACGCTCCTACCTGGAAATCTCCAAGTTGCAGATGCCTTCCTCCAGGTGCCGTTATCCCTCTCCCAAGTCACCATCCATCATCTCTTGAGCCATTTCTTCCTCTCTTCTGAGCTCATTCCTTGACTTTTTCCAGTGCGATGATGTTTTCTGCCGATCATGGTTCCTACTCAGATATACTGGCTAAATATATGTGGGCTTGGGCTGTGCCAGGAGACAGTCCTGTCCCTCTAACACAGTCCTGGAAAAGCCAAAGACTGACTTTCATCTGGGCCCTGCTCCTGGGATGCAAACCAATATATTTATTTACATCCATGTCCTAGTATTACGTACATTATGAAGCATCACCCCACCCCCAAAAAGAAGAAATTAAAAAAGGATGAGGTGAAGATGAAATAAACACTGATTTTTATTTATTAATGGTAGAAAAGGTATTTTCTTCTCACACCCCAATGTGGACGCTGCTTTGGAGAGCACACTAGGTGTGCTCTAGGATCATCTAGGATGCTTCTCTACTGGTTTCTGGGTCATAGTCCAGAACCACAGTCATGGGGAAATTCTTGCACCTTTGAGCTAAATTAGGCAACAACGTAATGAAATCTTTGGTTATTTCATCAAAAAAACCACTAGCAATACTTGTGAGCAATGGCTTTTCTTTAAAAACAAAAGACCTCGATGCATGTTGGTGGATTTTCACAAGGCAGCATTGTGCAATGTGACCTCTCTTCTTGATCAAGAAGATTAAGAGTGAGAAATCTCTAAATCACTCAGCAATATGATGTGAAAAAAAATAAATGTCATAGTGAGCCAGAACCAGATGGTTCATCCTGACCAGGGCTCTTCCACTTGTCACGTGCAGAATTCCTGTCCCCAGACACTTGGTTTGGTGTGGTAACGAGATTTTATAGGCATAGCATAAGACATATCTATCTGTGTGTGTAATTATGTGGTAGGGAGTACTGTGAGTCCATTGTAAGTGTAAATAAATGAGAGGGGAATCGGGAGCGAGCGTATTTGTTGACGTGAGTTTGGACTGGGAACTGGGAGGAGAAGAAGATGTTCAGTCTGGAGGGACCAGTCTGATGTTGCCCGTGACCACTGTGGAGGTCGCCTTCGCGTTTGCTAAGCCTGATACATCATATAAGGACAACATTGAGATACATTTTTTTTTTCTTTTTCTCTTTAATTTAGATAGCAAGAAATTAATCTGCCAGCAGATCAGGCAGCATCCGTAGACTCAGGCTTCGCCTGGCTCTTGTAAAGGCAGGTTGGGAAGAAGGACGCTTCTGTAAAGGGGGTGAACAGGATCGTGGCAAGGTGTGCTCTGCCAGTTCAATCATGCAAACCCAATCTTCCCCATTTTGAGAGCAAATTATCATTTGTGACTGAAACCTGCTGTTGCCACTGAAGCGTAGGGACCTGATCTGAGCTCAGAGATGGATGCGGCGGAGTCTGTGTAGCAGTGAAACCTGGGGCTGAAATGACTATTTCAAAACACTTTCTCTGATGATGGCCAGTCCAAATTACAGTAAATTATAATCTCAGGCTGTGTACATGCAGCAGACAGGAGGTGGTCAGCAGGCTAATGATCTGCCACAAAATAAAGCCAAATTCACTTGCCATTTGTGGAGGGGCCCCTGCAATGGTCACCTCGAAGAAGACCATCAAGATTTGCAACTCCAAATGGGTGGCAGAAGACACAGAGGGGAAGACTGTTTATCAGAACCCCTGCATGGCCAGACGTTATCATTAAAATAGAGTGGTTTATAAACCCATTTATAGATTGTGTATTTATGGAGCCTGTGGATATTTATTCATATATACTGTCTGTGGACGCATTAGTAAAAATATATATAAAGTATATATCTTCTTATACAAACGGTGGTGTGTATAAATTCCTTTTCTACTTAAACTGAGAACAAACATAAAAATCCTTGTTCAATGAAAGTGTCAGCATTGTCAGCCCTCGGCATCTTCATCTGGAGGGACGTCGGGAACTTGAGGCATCCGCATTGTCTGCGGCACGTAAGCGCCGCCATCCAACCAGGCGTTGGTCTCATTCATTCGGGACCCTCTCTAATAACAATAAGGTTTTCCCATCTAGGGGATTTGTCCCTTTGAGCTCATTTCAATTATCAAATTGCAACGGGATGTTTCTGCTGAATGCTGGGGGCTCGTGCTGCCCAGCTGCGATTGCTGAATGAACAATTAATCCTCCACAGCAAGGGCTAATTCCTGGGTGGACGGATCCCACATTGGATCTCTGCTGGATGGAGAGATTCTCCCACGTCTTGCTGCTGTTTCCAGCCTTGGTAAAGCTTTCCCAAGCTCTCCAAGACAGATTTTAGGATACATATGTATATCATAGAATCCCAGAATCTCAGGGATTGGAAGGGACCTTGAAAGCTCATCCAGTCCAATCCCCTGCCGGAGCAGGAACACCTAGAGCAGGTCACACAGGAACGTGTCCAGGTGGGTTTGGAATGTCTCCAGAGAAGGAGACTCCACAACCTCTCTGGGCAGCCCCTTCCAGTGTTCCCTCACCCTCACTGGGAAGGAGTTTTTCCTCATATTTAAGTGGAACCTCCTCTGTTCCAGCTTGAACCCATTGCCCCTTGTCCTGTCATTGCCTGTCCCTGAGAAGAGCCTGGCTCCATCCTCCTGACACTCACCCTTTCCATATTTATAACCATTCATGAGGTCACCCCTCAGTCTCCTCTTCTCCAAGCTCAAGGACCCAGCTCCCTCAGCCTTTCCTCCTCTGGGAGATGCTCCACTCCCTTCAGCATCTTTGTAGCCCTGCCCTGGACTCTCTCCAGCAGTTCCCTGTCCTGGAACTGAGGGGCCCAGTATATGGATGTATCCAGAAAAGAGCTCTTTTAGTTTATCCTACCACAATGACCTATTCTAATGTAATTTTAAAAACATTAAATATTATGTTCTTTCCTGGAAGTTTTTCAAAATAGATGGCGAAATACAGCTTTGTTTTTTCTGATTTTTGCACTGGGCTCTTTGAGACATTGTTCATATCTTCTTGTCCATCAGCATCTGCGGAGCTGACGGTACCTTGTTGCTGCATGAGCAATCAAGAGATAAAACAATTTGTACGCTTGGGTTTAGCGGCTCTAAGCTTGTATTTGCAAGGGTTTGTATTTTCATGGGTGTCAAATGGACTTACAATTTTTTTTAAGGCTATTTTGAGATTATTTTAAGCTGGGGAAGTCAGCTAGGAATGGAGAGAGGCACGGAAGGGGGTTTAATTCTTAGTTTCTCACTTCGCAAACGCCGCCTGGAGCTGAAGCAGATGGTGTCAGAGCCAAGAGGAGAGGAATTTCACACCCTTCTGTTTAGCCGTGAATTTTTAGGCAAAATATGTACATTTAGGCGTCCCAAAGTATCTGCCTGTCGATCGCATCACAGTACGTGGCTTTGGATTGCGCAAGTTTTTATGATGGGAACACAATGGGAAAAGTTCCCACATGGAGCTATGCTGGAAAAAGGCATTTAATTAATAAGGGATTGCTGTGATTCCGGGAAACAGAAAATGCCATATTTCCCTTGCACCCAGTTCCACACAAATAATTAAGCGATTTTCTTTACATTTCCTTCTTAATATGCTTCAATTTCCTAGTCAGAGTTGATAAATACTGAAACAGCACTGCAGGCTACCTTTTATCCCTCTTTCTACCGTCAGCCTTGCCCCATCCCCAGAAGAGAGAAGAGAGCATCGTCCCCGTCTTTGGATTTTTAAATAGCGTTTTTGAGGGATGCTTCTCAATTTTCGCCGTGACTAATGGCAATATCCCTATGGAATAAGACGTCTGTCTCCTGGGCACTGAAATGCTGGGATATTTTCATGGCTCTGGGCTCACAGGCTGGGTGGAAGGATGCCCAGCACCTTCCAGACCTCTTTAGATCATGACACAGTTTTGACCTTTGATATCCTTTGATAGGGCAACAAGTGCCTTACGTTGTGGAAAAACACACCTTTGTATTCGGGCCTGATTTTTCACTGCCCTCTGATTTGAGCTTTAATAATCCCTTGGTTTTGTACTTTAAGACAGATGGGAAGCTTACTGTATTTTTTATTTTGTATTTTTATCGTCTCTCCTGCTTCATTTCTTCTCTGGGTTTTTGTCACGGAATTGTGCTTAACTTCTCTAAATTTTTCAAGCTCCTGATCACTCCCGCCAACCACCTCTTGACTTTACCACATGATTTTGGGGAGCAGTAACCCCCCAGGGAGCACAATACTCAAGCATGAACTTAAAAATTAATATTTAATGCTTTCTCCTCCAATTGGGCTTCTTTAGTGTTTGGTTTTACTTACAGTTGGCCATGGCTGGATATGGAGTAACTCATGACAGAGCACGTGTGGACGTGTAGAGATGTTTTCCGGCATCTCCAACACGCTGTTGAGCTTGTGGGTATTTTCTCCCACTCAGGATATGTAAACCTTTAATTCTGCTGTAGATTAGAGTGTGTTTCTGTTTGGCTTAACATCGAAATAAAGTCCCGATAAAAGAGCTGATCCAATGCTTCTGTAAAGATAATGGGACTTGTTTCTCTACGCGTTCAACTATAAAGTTAGGGATGTTTTCTGTTCCCAGCATTTGGGTTTCCATCAGGCCTCGTGTCCCAGCAGGGTAGGTTTTTCTGATGCTCAGCACGTGTATTTTAATCTTGAATTCACGATTCTGTGTGGCATAAGCAGTGCTTGTACTGTGGGGTCGGTTGTGGGCAGGCAGGCTTTTGCTTTAATAGTGCTTGGCCATCTCTTTACAAGAGTTCCTTTCATTTTCATCTATTAAAAATGTTGGAAATTTTGCCACGTTCTATTTATACTATTGATCTATTATTAGTTATTATTTTTTCTTTATTTCTCTGGACTTTTCTGCGCTAGAAACTTTTTGAAGATAGTGGTAACGTCAACCGTTTGGTTCTTGATGTAAAGGTGGTCTTCTAGAAATAGGACATTTAAAATTGCCTCTGGTTTTAAGTCAAACTATAAATATAATCTCATTTTTAAATTTTTTTATTCATATAATCCTATATGCTAATGTGGGTTCAGGTAATGTTGTGTGATATTCAGTAAAGATTTATGCTCATAATCTGAGCATATGCATTTCAAAGTCTGCATCCACATTTTATTGTCCTTTTTTATGGTCTTTAGGGCCTGTCTTTTTTTCTTTTTTTTTTTCTTTTTTTAATGTTTGAATGTCCCAGATTGTGTTTATGCATTCAGGTGTATCTGAGCATTTTTAGCTTTAAAAGAACTACCTCTGGCAAACAAGAATATATCAAACTAATTCTGTCTTTTCTTTCAAGCCACCTCCCTGCTTAGCCACATCTTTCTAAATATCAATGATGAAATACATATATATATGTCTATATATTTATACACAGGGGTTTTTGCTCCTAAAGAGGAGTGAGATGGAGTCAGTAACCTCCTTCTCTCCTGAAGTTCAGCCAAGTCAGAGAGGCCAAATGTACATTACGCGATTCTGCTGCCCTGGCTGCCGCAGTGCTCGCCCCGATGCAGCCACGGCAGCACAACCCTGCTCTGACTCAGGTGACAACAGCATTTGAGAAGTGATTGGGCCCACGTCAGCAAAACGAGTCCCTTCGGCAACTTGTGCTGCCAACGTTGACGTCCTGCCAACGTCATCATGATGAGGGCAGCAGAATTGCTTCTAAATGCACAATTGGGAAGCGCTAATCTACTCATGGTGCTCCCTGGAGAGCAATCGTTAGCATCTCACCCACTAATTAAATGAAAATATGGAGATGCTGGACCAACAAAAAACAAATCCTGAATATCTCTTTTTTGGTTCTTTGCTCAATTCCTTTTGCCAAGTTTGGGAGCTCAGTGCTCTCCAGCGAACTTGCATTGCTCCACCTTCCAGCAGACCAGGTTTCAGCTGTCCAGGGAATGGGAGGAGTAAATCCACACGGTGTTGTTGGGAGTAAGGGTGCCAAAAAATAGGACTCAGTGGACTTTCCTGCTCTAAAAACTTTTGGAAGATAGTGGTAACGTCAACTATTTGGCTCTTGATGTAAAGGTGGTCTTGTAGAAATAGGACATTGGAATTTGCCCCTAGTTTTAAGTCAAGCTCTAAATATAACCTGGTTTTTATTTAACCTCTGGTTTGAGATATATTTTTTTGTTGTTGTTTGAATGGGCTCTAAGTGTTTCAGGTTGTCATCATCTCGACCACACGTTTGTTAAATGGCAAATTCATGTTGTTTGGATCTCATTCCTTAATATTCAAGTGCTCTGCGAGGACCCTGCGTCCATTAAAGGATGGCAGAGACTTTATTGCCATAAAAGTGAAGAAATATTTGGAGGTAGCTTTTAAGGATATCTCCTGAATTCTGCAGAGAGCTAAATAGAGGAATCATGTGGAAGATTAATAACTGAAACTTAGTTGAGTAAGTTTAAGAGATGTATATGTGCATAGCAATGATTTTACTCTAAATCTGCTGCTTTCTGTGCACAGTTTGCACGGTGTTCTGCGGACACCCCAGGAATTGCATCAGTCAGTCATGAAGCTGTAGTTATTTCTACTGGGCTGGGATTCTTTCTGAAGACAACTGAACCCATAACTGGGAAAAATGCTAGGAAATAAGAAATAAAGGGGATTATTTTCCACTTGAGCTTTGGAGCCATTGCTCTGGCTTAGCTTCTGCTCCTGTCTTGAAATGGGCGCGTGTGTCTGGGTTATCACAGAGTCATAGAATATCAAGGACTGGAATGGACCTTGAAAGATCATCCCTCACCCTCACTGTGAAGAAGTTTTTCCTCGTATTTAAGTGGAACCTCCTCTGTTCCAGCTTGCACCCATTGCCCCTTGTCCTGTCATTGCCTGTCCCTGAGAAGAGCCTGGCTCCATCCTCCTGACACTCACCCTTTCCATCTTTATAACCATTCAGGAGGTCACCCCTCAGTCTCCTCTTCTCCAAGCTCAAGAGACCCAGCTCCCTCAGCCTTTCCTCCTCTGGGAGATGCTCCACTCCCTTCAGCATCTTTGTAGCCCTGCCCTGGACTCTCTCCAGCAGTTCCCTGTCCTTCTGGAACTGAGGGGCCCAGAACTGGACCCAATATCCCAGATGGGGTCTCCCCAGGGAAGAGTAGAGGGGAAGGAGAACCTCTCTCCCCACCTACTGACCACCCCTCTTCTAATGCCCCCCAGGATGCCATTGGCCTTCTTGGCCACCAGGGCACAGAGCTGGCTCATGGTCATCCTGCTGCCCACCAGGACCCCCAGGTCCCTTTCCCCTGTGCTGCTCTCCAAAGGAAAGGAAAGGAAATTGTGGAAAAAATTATTAGTTGAGGACTTTGATCCCTCTTCATCTTTGGCCAGCGCAGCCGAAGGTTGTATTTGGGATAGAAGGAAGGGAGCAGTAGATGGGCAGACGTATGATCTGGGAGTGAGTGTTTCTGACCCAGCGCAGAGATAAAAAGCAGAGCAGAGGAGGGAAAATCAGACAAAATCTTGCAGCTGAAGTAACCGAGGCCAGGAGGTATGTGATGACTGACCTTGGGTCATGCACTGTCGTAGAGCTGAAGATGAGCCTAAAGAAGTAGAGACCTTGAACCCAGTGGTCCTTTGTGATCATTTACTGGAATATATCTGGAAAATACCCCAACCCCACAAAGCAGCTGGCATCACTAACCAGTTATTTTCTACTTAGCACCGATCTACTTCTACACCCATCTCGGGAGCAGCAGAAAATTTTTAGTGTGGTCCTAAGAGTTTCACGTGTGGATGTCTAGAAGGCTTCTAGAGCAGAGTGACATCATGTGCCCAGTTTAGACATACACAAACTTTAAACTTTAGATAATTGGGGTTCGGTTTGGGTTTGGGTTTGGTTTTTGTGGGGAGGGATGGGGGTGAAAATACGTGTAAAGACCCCATACAAGTAGTTGAAAAAAGAGTCACAATAATAAATAGGTAAGCCAAGCAACATGGACCAGCCAGCCATCACCACTACAATAAAGCTTTTTTTTATCATCATGGCAAGGTTTATTGCTCTCTGGCTGCTCAGGACCAGACCAGGACGGGCGAAGCTGGGACTAATGGACCCTGCACCCGATTTAAGCAGCTGCCAGAAGCGGGCGGTTGATAAACGATGCTGACTCCCATTACTGCTGCACGCACCGACCTCTTCTCTCTCCTGAGTCACTCAGGAGAAGCTTATGCTTCCTCGAGAAATATGCAATCTTCTACGGTTGGCTGAGTTGCCGTATAGAAGGAAGCATTTTTCCTGACTTACGATAAAAATACAACAAATCTTAGTGAAATATCTGAGTATTTTTTTCCACGTGCCTACAGTTTAGCAGGGACCTGCCAGTGCCATTCTGCCTGCAGGTTCTAGAGGAACCGGAGAAAAAAGAAGAACAAATTAAAAGAAAAAACAGAATTCACAGTGCTGAATTGTTCTTAATTTTCAGGATTATTTTTTCTTTCTTTCTTCTAACGGGATGTGTTCTGGTTTGAACCCGAATGGCTTTTAGAGCTGTGAAAAACTGTGCATCCACATGTACGGCTGTGGTGTGGACGGTTGGTGTAAAGGTAGAGGATGTCTCATATTAAATACAGGACCTTGTAATTTTTGAGTGTAAACTTTCCTTGTGAGGTGTCTCAAAGCCCTCCAGGCTCTTTTTAATTCTGAAAATAATAGCTGGTAGCATTCGTGTTAACTTTGGATGGGGATACTTTGGAGAGTTAGAAGAACACACTTTTCTTTTTAAGCTTTTATGTTCCTAAAAGCAGAAGCAGAAATAAAAATGAATTGGATTGTTACAGAGGTGCTTCATATTAATGTAATTTTGAGGACGTTTTCCTTGAATTCTACCATCAAAATGTCTTATTATAGGAAAGGGAATAAGCAGCTTGGATCAGTAGGACTTTTCCCATCACACAGAGCAAGGTGCACTTCCAATAGTGCTGTTTCAAGAGTCACGAGTCTTAGAAGCACATGATAAAAATTATGATTTTTATGGACAAACCAGCATGACTTTCTTCCAAACGCCCTAAAACCATTTCAGCAGCAGACTTCTCAAAGTAATCCAGCTGAAAATCTATCTCAGAGGAGATAACCTTTATGAAAGAGCAAGGGTTGGAGTTATTTTGGTGGAAAATAAATAGCTTCCCCCCTCCACTGCAGTGTGGATTTGGGGACAGATCCTCACTTTTACTGTGAAGGGACTTGGAGCGGTGATTGCTTCCAGCTGGAGGTCCCTTCGTTAGCCCTTATATTACGAGCCATTAATTGTTGGAGATGCAGAAGAGTAGAGCCCAGTGAGGCAGGAAAAGGAGTTATATTCCTTTTTCTGCGTAATTGAATGAATATGTTGTACCACCATTTTCTTGTAGCAGCTGAACACTAAAATCTAACTTGGTGCAAATACATTGTGCAAGCCAGGAAAAGGAAAGAGAGAAGCGACGATGCATAGCCATGGGCTGCCGTAGAACTAACCTATGTCTGAGCAAAACTTTGGGGCACCTGGAGTTGGTTCCCTGTGGTTGAGATTGTTCAAGTTGTTCTTTAGGAATTCTCTGTTGCATTGCAAAAAATAAATAATTAAAAAAATAAATATGGTGATGTATTAGCAGAAAAGGTGTTTGTTTTGGTAAATGGTGCCTCAGTTTCTGAGAAACCTTTTGATTTTTCACCTGTCTTCTTCTGCTTGAGCCCACTATAATATCGGGGGGGGGGGGGGTTTTTTCAGGAAGAATATAGAGCAGAAGGAATTAGCTGGCACAACATCGACTACATAGACAACTCCAGCTGCATCAACCTGATCAGTAAGAAGCCGACGGGCCTGCTCCATCTGCTGGATGAGGAAAGCAAGTGAGTAGGAAACTGCTGGTTTTGCTCATGGTATTTTGTGTTTTCACTTAGAGAGCGTTTATCCTTAAGTCTTACCTCTTGTGATTCTTCCCAGAGAGATGCTAATTCTTCACTGGCCTGATTTATCGTCTGCCTCTTGTCTTGTTTCCGAGGTGATAACACAAAACAGGGGAGAGAATCAGAAAGCTGAGCAAAAAGCCATAACAAATAATAATTAAAATTCCGTTTCAAGAGTTTCTTCCTTTAAAGGGCAGGGCAAAGGTTTCCTTGGCTTCTCTCCTCATTTCTCTCCCCTTCTTTTGTGGTCTAACTACATGAAGGTGCTTGAAGGGAGAATCCAAGTGCAGGAGTTAAAGGAGGTTGTGTGGGTGCTGCGATGGAAATATAATGTGGATTTATCAATTCACTTTTAAAAATGAAGCCAGAGTGGACTGAAGCAGTTGTACATAGGGGCTGCAGGGCTTCACGAGCATCAGCAATGGGGCTGAGGTTTGCACCCTTGGTTCTTTATGTCCATCCTGCTTGTCTTGGTAGAAATTGTGGCTTCTGGGTCTGCCTTTGGGTGGAAAGTTCAGAGCGTAAGGGACCTCCCATTGCACATGCTCATTTTCTCCTCTGTTTCTTGTCTCGTTGGCCAGACACACAGCAGTGGTAATGCTGTCCCAGTGATACTACACTAGGCTAAACCAGCTTAAATTAGGTAAATTGGTGAAACATACCCCAGATTTGCAGATTGCCATGGAGTTGGAGCATGGAGGATCGACTTGTTCTTACCAAGAGGCTCTGCTCCAGCTCTCTGTCTTTTTTCTTTCTCTCTACTATGCCAGGATCCAAGTAACCCCTGAATCTGAAGTGAGATTTGTAGGCAGAACAGCTTAATATTTCCTAGATGTGTGAATACCCCACAGATACAGGAGCCATCTAAGCCTCAGAACCAATGACAGAAACTTGGGGTTTCAGATCAATGCAGCTACTCTGAATAATCTCCATGCAATGGGCTCACGGTGCAGTATACAGCAATAAAAACACACCCTTTTGTGATTTTATAACTGATTTCAGACCATCACTAAATCACTTAAGAGTTCTTCAGACTACAGATGCACCTTGTATATAAAACAGTGCTTGCTTAGTATCTGCAGGCACAGGAGAGGAAGCTCAGAATACCTCTATTTTCCCATTTGTGGTCAAGAAAGAAATGCACAAGGGTTTACAGCTTTCTTCTTCTTCATTCTTTCCTCTCAGTTTTCCTCAAGCCACAAACCAGACGCTGTTGGACAAGTTTAAGCGTCAACACGAAGGGAACTCCTACATTGAATTTCCAGCGGTCATGGAGCCAGCTTTCATCATCAAACACTATGCGGGCAAAGTCAAATACGGAGTGAAGGTCTGTCACCCAGCTGTTCCTCGGCAGTGGCTTTCACTTAAATCATCTAGTTTGGTGGGGAAGGAGAGTCCCAAAGGCTCCAACGGAGATGTTTCGGAGAGAACTTGGCTAAAGAAGCGATGAAGGGGTTGGGAGAGAAGTGTTTGATGAAAAGCTTGGCTGAACTGAGGTGGTGATGGGGATTGTGTCTTCCTGTTCTCCTCCGCGTCAATAGCTCTGCCTGTTGGCATTTAGGGAAAGAACTTAGGGACACGTACTGAGGTTAATGCTACCTCCTAGCAATGGCTTGAAATTGGGTATTTGGTAGCCTTTCTAGGATTGGTTTATTTAAAAAACCCAATGTCTTTTTGCATCATTAGCCATTTTTTAATACAGGCTACATGAGCATAGGTTCCATCACCTCACTGCTGTAGGGGCTTCTTCAAATCCTGGGCAAAGGATTTCAAAGTGACCCTGTTTATATCAGTGCCAAGTATTAGCAGAAGCAGTTCTGATGGGCAGGGGAGCCTGTGTGATTTACAGCTTGGGATTTGTGACTGCAAATCTGTAATTGTGTTTCTGATGCAATCAATGCACGTGACAAACCTTAGCATCAGCTTTGAAATGCTTCAGAGAACAGTGCCTTGGGATAAAGCTTATAGATTCTGGATGTAAAGAGGTGTCAAATACGGGGCAGAAAAAAAGAAGATAAAAGCAGGATTCAATAGGGAAGGCCTGGCAGGTCTTACCTGGTGTATCTTGTAGATGTTGCTTATTTTCCTCTTTTCTCCCCCTCCTTTTTCTCCTTCCCTAGGATTTCCGTGAGAAGAACACGGATCACATGCGCCCGGACATCGTAGCTCTCCTGCGAAGCAGCAAAAACGCTTTTATCTGCGGGATGATCGGGATCGACCCGGTGGCCGTGTTCCGCTGGGCAGTCCTGCGGGCCTTCTTCAGGGCCGTGGTTGCTTTTCGGGAGGCTGGAAAACGATACGTGGAGAAAAAGACTGGTACGTGTGCTGACCCCCTAACCCTAGCGCCTGTTTTTCACCAGCAGCATAGATGGAATGTATTACTTACAGTATTTTAAGTAGCCCGAGTTATTATGAGCTATTAATCTAGTAAAAAAAAACCCAAAACCTCACTGAAACAGTATATTTTGCTGCGCAAAAGTTATATTTAAAGCTACGTCTGGATTTTAACACGTCATAAGGAAATATTTTCATTTTACTGTGGTTTTAACTTTTCCTTTTTGTAGAGGGCGTGTGTAGAAATTCCTGACTGATTTGAACAGAAACTTAAAATTTACTCAGCAAATAAGACAAATTATTTTTGCTAGGAATTCTTGAACTGGGGAAAAAAAAAAAAAAAGGGAGAAATAATTCTTCTCTGTAATTTTTCACGCTGTTCACCCTTGAAGCTGCAAGAGACCGTATCTCTTGTCTGGCAAAATTCATTGCTTCTCAGTCATCCAGAACCACCTCATGCCGACGGCGGGGGCATTAAATTAAAGGAAAGTACTGGTGCATGATCGTGCTGTGGCACGCAATACCTGGCTGTGCTTTTAGACCATTTCTCTGCATAAAGCAATTTCGGGAAGACGGGTACAAGCTATTACTATTAATTTCTGGGCACAAGGGGGCTTGAAATTCATGAGGAAATTAGGGCCTCAGCAGGGAAAATGTCAGCAGAGTTAAAATTAAGCAGAATTTTTTTATCTTTTTTTTTTCTTGAATTGGAGAGGTGTGAGGGAGAACCAGGGTGTTCCAGTTGAGGCACATAGATATGGAAACCGCACAAGCCAAGAGAATAATTTTCTTCTTTGGGGTGAATAATAGCATCCAAAGAACAACAGCAGGAGGCAAAAATCAGCCTTCAGCTCTTGAGTCTCTTCCTCTCGAACCACTTGGATGCGATGAAAAAAGACGTTTCTCCTGAGCCTGGGTCTGTCGGGCACATCGAGGCAGCACCTACAGACAGCGGCGCTTTGAACCGCTGAGAGGTAGATGGCAGAGAGTGAAGCACTGGGAGAAACATCACTCAAACGAGTTGGCTTCGGAAATTCCTGTTTGTCTTCTCCGAGCGTTGCCTTTTTTTATCTTGCACAAAGCCCGGCCTGAACTAAAGTGACCTGGTCAAGGAGATCAAAAAAATAGACATTCAGTCTGGGGAAGTAAGAGCTAATTTCGAGCCCTGCTTCGCTTTCTGTGTCTCTGGCATTCAGTCGTGCCTGCCATGCTTGTCTCCTCACCTTTCTGCTTTTCAGTCTTGAATTTGTGGCATTAACTTGCTTGTATCTATATATATATATGTCAATATATAAGTATAGAATAGAGTCCAGGAGGTTTTCCATACAGTTCTGGGAGACTCACTTCCTACACCACCACCTCTTTCCATACCAAAACTAACAGCAGTGGCTGAGTTTCTAAACCTTTCCTGGCACATGCTGCTGGTGGTTTATTTGTCTGATGTCCTTTGGCCTGCTTTGAAATGGCTTTGTGCTTTGTAACCTTTGGTTTTTGAGCCAAAAAAAAAGGGAAAAAACCAAACACCCAAACCCCTCATTAGTCTGGGTAAGGTTTATCTTAAACTTCCTGAGAAGGCACAGATAAGTCATGCCCTGAATATGAACTAGCCTAAGCTTTTGATAAAATTACAGCTGAGATTAACTTCACACACCTACATTCATCCAAGTGTGCATGCTTAATATTTGTGTATAATTTTTGTCATGGGTTAAAAGATAACCCATTCTTGGTTTCCAAGGTCCCAACTGCTGCTGCTACCTTCCATTAATGAGCAGGAAAATATCTGAAGCAGGCTTTTATTTACTTCAGGCTCTTTGCTCTCTTTTGTCTTAACCCCAAATGGATCTCCCTTGCTTTTACCTCTCCAAAGGCCTATCGGAATCAGGCTTGCAACACCCAACGGGGATTTTAATGAAAAACCTCCAGCTTATGTATAAGCAGCTCTGCCAAAATCTGCTCTGCTTTCTGTTTGCATCATCCTTTCGGTTATCTTCTCCGTGCCGGCAGTGCCAACCACTGCTACAGATGCTTCTGTAAAGATAATCAGCATTTTTTTCCTGCTGGTTTTAGGGACTCTCCTGTTTTTTGTGTGCTCCTAATGTCCTTGCAGTGCAGATTTTAGTGACTGTGGCATTGTCCTTGTTCAGCTGGAGGTGAAGAGCAGCAAAGCAGGGTCACAGTGAATTTTGTTGGGTACCTTTCTCTTCTGCCCAAGAGGTACCTCTTATGATGCTGCCAAGCCTCCTCAGGTGAAACACATTGGGATCTGGCAAGTTGTGATTAGCTGAATGGTGGACTTTTTCAATAACTTGCTTTTTAAATTGTTATTACTGTTGAGTTTGTCAGGGAGGATTGCGATGGTCCAAAAGAACTACGTTTTTGAACTAGATTTATTAATGGACTTTGATTAAAGGAACATCATCAAGCTTTTTAGGAAAGGAATTTGGCTGATTGACATTTTTTTGCTATGTCATCAGTCTGAATTTTTTACGCAAAAAACCTCTAATTCCTTGTTAGCTAAAACTTGATGGAGAATTGGTGCTGTTCATTTAAACCAGGCTGCGGAGACTCCCAGCTTTCTCATCTTGGTTTTGCTGGACACAAACCTAAATCCTCTGACGAAGGGTTCGTGGTCCTGGGGCTGTGATGTCCCTTGATGGGCTCTGCATCTGGCCACCAAGGGTTGCTCCTTGGCTGTCCTACACAATAACGCCTTCTCAAAACCAGTCCTGTTGATTTCTGTGCTTTTATTCCTGAAGGCGAGCGAGCACCAAGGAAAAAAACCAAACTCCCCCTGAAAGAATAAAAAACCCCAGACTCAGTGTTTGCCAAATAAAGGTGATAGCAACCAAAAAATCGGTCTTTGAGGTCTCCCTGAGCTGCGTGAAGTGGTGGTGATGTGAGGAAGATGCCCCTTAACGGTGTTCCTCTAGAAAGTTCGTATCAGTCCTTGGGGGTGATTTAATGCGTTGGTATGAAATGCTTCTGTGTGTGCTGACACAAGGTTAACTCCTCGGTGACCTCATCATGCCTCAACGGGCACATGACGTATCCCTTGACTTGGCCACTTAAGCGGTGACAGAGAAGTGCTGCCTGCACAGTGTCACCTGGGTAAACCTTCTTCCACCCTGTGGTCGGAGCTGGGCCATCAAAAGTCCTCTTGGGATGGTTTCTTCCAACTTTTGACCTTAAACCCATCCTACCTAACCCCAGACTCTATTTCCTCTGCCCTTGAGCAATACAGAATCCCGGTTTAATACAAATAATTTCTGATTTTCCTTTTAATTGCCAATATCTGAGCAAAGTGGTGGCACTGGGATGCAAGGTAAGAATTTGAGGTGGCCATGTCTGGGAACATCTGCGCAGGGAATTGTGGATAACACCTGGCAGAGGCCCAGAAAGGGTTTGAAAAAAGCAGTTAATAAAAGTAAAGATTTATCCAATCATCTGCGTTTTGGCCCAATAATCTCAGAGTGTTTATAAAGTGATCCTATCTGGCTAAGAAGGATTATAAGTGGGGTTGGGACGCGGTCCAGCCCATCGCTCCTGTTCCACGGTGCTGTGTCAGGAGGAAACCGAGGTTAAATTGTGACGAGCGTGAAAAACGTGTGACCCTCGAGCTCTCGCGTCCTTCGGGCTTGTTCTTTACCCTCTCCTGATTTCTGCTTGTATAATCTTTCTCTTCTCTCCATTTTTTTTTTGTTGTTTTTATTTTGCTTCCCAAGGGCATGATGATGCAGTGCCATGTGCGGTTTTGAAAAGTGTGGATAGTTTTAGCTTTCTCCATCACCCAGTCCATCAGAGGAGCTTAGAGATCCTGCAGAGATGCAAGGAGGAGAAGTACAGTAAGGCTCCACCACCTGCCCTTCCCTCTCATATGACACTCACATGCCAAGAAGTGGAAACCAGGTGCATTCAGACTAGAAAGGGTAAAAAAAACCCAACCACCCGAGGAGCCTTCCAGCGTCCAACTGGCTGCCTTAAAGCAATTTTTTTGAGCCTACCGGATAAATTAGTAGGCAGTTTGAAGAGTAAAATTAAATGCAAAGCTAAGTCTCTTGGGATTCAACATTGAATTGGTGGTTTCCCTCATCACTCGCTGATGTTGGGTTGGGATGCTGATTATAGGGGTATTTTTCCCATGGTTTATTGTTGTTACCACATGGGTGATAATACATTCAAAGCACCAGGGGTCCAGTAGGACCTGATATAAACCATGTGGCTGATGCAGTTGGAGTTTGACTTTATTTGGATTTCATTGGACTTTAAAAATAACCTTAGCTTGTGCAAATACTGTCTCCGAGGGCTTGTACTTCAAACCAAAGCATTTGGCAGTGTTATTTTCCAGAATGAGTAAAGATGCACTTGGTCTCCATTTCTTCCTCCTCACTCCTCTATCACATAATAAACTCACCCTGCATGACAACACGGACACTTCTACCTGTGCTACTATATTACATGTATTTATAAATATATATATATATAAAAATGACTATTTGGTGCTCGTATCTTTAGATATATCATTTTTCTGCCATTATTCTCTCCCTTCGTGTGGCATGCCAAAGCTTACAGAAATAGAGCACTGCTACATGCAGTCTCCAAGGGCAAATCCTCAGCCTGAGTTGCGAGCTTAAACGCCGCACCGTTTAGGCATAAATGCAAAGCAGCCAGGTTTTTTCCCCGCGGAGCTGAGCGCGGTAAGTACGGTACTTGCATCCTAAATCGTCAAAAATGTGCTTTTCCTACTAAAAACCACGCTTCCTGCAGCACGTAACGCTGGGGGAGCCAAGAGTGGTTTTAATTCTTAATTTAGAGGTTAATTTTTTTAATTCAGAGGTACGTTGGGGGGTTTTTTTCCCCTTCCAAGTTCCCACCCTTGCGACAAGGAAACATAAAGTGGGAAAACACACACAGTGATAGGTTTTCTTCAGTGCTGCTGTGATAAGTGACCTTCCCGCTACTGCAACGGAACTGTTGAAAAGGAAGGTGGTCATCAGGAAAGGCATTTTATTTGCAGTAAATTAATTGGGTACGCTTTTAATTTGTAAGTTAGCTCAGCAACATGGGAAGTTGGGGGAGTTTTAATTTGCAGTTGCTTCGGTGTGAAGAGGGAAATTCATGGATAAATTAAAGCTCTGTTTCTAAGCGTTTCTTGACACTTAGAAACAGAGCTTTAATTTAAGGTGAAGCAGTGGAGTTGACCTCAGTGTGTTGAGTCACAGAATCCCAGAATCTCAGGGATTGGAAGGGACCTTGAAAGCTCATCCAGTCCAATCCCCTGCCGGAGCAGGAACACCCAGAGCAGGTCACACAGGAACGCGTCCAGGTGGGTTTGAATGTCTCCAGAGAAGGAGACTCCACAACCTCTCTGGGCAGCCCCTTCCAGTGTTCCCTCACCCTCACCCTGAAGAAGTTTTTCCTCATATTTAAGTGGAACCTCTTGTCTTCCAGCTTGCACGCACTGCCCTTGTCCTATCATTGCCTGTCCCTGAGAAGAGCCTGGCTCCATCCTCCTGACACTCACCATATTTATAAACATATTTCTAAACATAAATATACATATTTATATGTANCCCACCAGGACCCCCAGGACCCCTGCAAAAGGCAGGAAACCTCACTGAATGTAAGATATTCCACATGGTCCAGTCTGGCTTAGGATCAAACCGACACCTAGATGCAAGAGTAACATTGCCGTAGTTTTGTGCAGTGGCCGAGGGCATCCAACCTGATGGAACAAGTAATTCGTGTTCTGAGTTCAGAAGACCTTCAGCTCTTCCCATGGGTTGTGCTCTGAGAAGCTGCTTCCCCAGGCTGCTTTTCTCTGGCAGGAGAAACCAAGCTGGATAATTTTGGGGGTCCTGAATTTAGTAGGCTTGTGGGCCCCATGGGCGAGGATGCTTTGGCTGAGGTTAGCCCCAGGGACTCGGCTTTTCCCAGAAGTCAGATGAGGTTACATCCATGTCATCCCCGAGAGAGGGACCAAATAGGTCAACTCCTTGCCTTAAATCGTGCAATTAGTTCCAGCTATGCACAATAAGAAAAAAGTAGTTTATTTGATGAATATCTGTCCTGGTGAGACCCCATCTGGAATATTGGGTCCAGTTCTGGGCCCCTCAG
>VXBJ01004065.1:37911-81440 GCA_013400055.1 Nycticryphes semicollaris
TTGGACTGGATGAGCTTTCAAGGTCCCTTCCAATCCCTGAGATTCTGTGATATATTGAGATTCCTCTAAGGTGACTTGGTATCCAGTTTGTGTAGCCAACTGGTTGCCCTTCCCTCCCTATCTCAGTTGCTTTGCCTGGTGTCTTTGAGTCTATCAATTCATGGTCTTCCACCAGAGCAAGGCTTAGAAGTCTCTTGAGTTTGAGACCAGGGCTCTGCTGGTTGATGTTCACGAGTAGGGAGTAGCCTGGGACTACCCATAGTTCTTCTCTGTGACGACAGCAAGGACTTGGTAAGCAAATCAGTCTGTCTTTTGGAAACACTACTGCTGAATATGCTTGAAACATCAGAATAATTTGATTCCTGAAATTTAAAAGAGGATGAGTGGTTTCCACTCATAACCACGGCTCCTTGCAAGCAGCCTATTAATTTATACAATTTAATAGCCTGTATTCACTATACACAATTTTCAAAGCCACATATCACTTGTTAGGTTAAATGTGAAATGTTTTAGCTTTTCATTTCTGAAAAAAACCTCTCTATTTCCCATAAAAGGGGCTACATCAATATGACAACACGTGTTTGGCTTTGGCATGTATGTATTTCTTCTTTTAAGAACCAAGTGATGGCACAATGTAGTAAAGTTTGGGGTTTCTTTTCCTTTTTTTTTTTTTTTTAATGTCTAAAGCAATCTTTAACCCAGCACTGTAAATGTGCAAATCAAAAATCACTTAAAGTGCGAAGCTGGCAGAATTACAATGCTGTTTTAAAGCATCTATTATCTGGAAGCCTGAAATAGAAATTGCCTTTTCCCGAGCAGTGCCCGGTGGTGTGGATGCCATAATACTTTGATACTTGTCTTCATAACCTTCGGCCCGAGTTGTTGGGTTAGATGGGGTTTGGGGCTTTTTCCTTCAGGGATTTCTTTGGTGGGGAGTGCAGAGAAGCGAAGGAGGACAGAGCTTGCTCCAAAAAGAAGGGAGCAGGAAAAAAAAAAAGTGTCAATTGAAAAAATATAAAATATTACAAGTGCCACTGAAAGGCTATTTTTCATTAGATGCTTTAGGTTAGAGAAGCCTTCTGTGCCTCAATAGGCAAGTATTCAGGCAGGTATACTATATAAAAAGTAGATGCAGCTAGACCTTAAGTGCTTTCTTAGTGTAAAACTAGCTATCAAAATATACTAATGCAGTATTTTAAGCAGATTCCTGATTATCCTCATTTCCTCCCCCCTTTACAATTTCATTTCTGTGCTCTAAACAAGCAACTTTTGGCACAGAAAGTCTGGAAAGAGGTAAAAGAACACTCCTAGGAAAAGAAATATAACAAAAAATGGCTTAAATGGGTGAAAAGAGGGATTAAAGGAGGATTTTGAACTAGGGTGCTCGGATAGATTATTTGACTTGCTTTCCAAAAATGTCCCAAGTTGAAGATTGCAAAACCTTCTGAGCAGGAGTAATGTGGTCCTTCCTTGGAGCACAGCCAGAACCAAAGATGACCTGTGGCAGCACATTCCCAATTATTCTTCCCCTCAGATTTCTAGGATATTTGGGCGCTTTTAGATATAGTAACTTAACCAAGCGGACCATCAGCCGTTTCAGGCATCTCCTGCCCAGTGTTCAGCCTTCAAGAAGAGCTGTTAAAATATCTCAACAGGTAGAAGAGGACAGTAGACATCCTGTTAAAGGGATGTCAGGTGAGGTTTGGTCAGAATTCATCTTCTCCTTAGACATTTCAAGCCCTGAGGTATGGCACATCAGCAGGACGGGCTCAGACCTCTGAGTGTTGGTTTTGCTTTCATCAGTCAGGTTAAAGAGATCCTGAGAACACCTTTTAGCTCAGCATTTGGGCTATTATAGCCAAAATAATAGACTTCTTTCTTTTTAGAGAGGAGATTTTTTTTGCAACCTTTTTTCCACTGCAGAAATCTCAGGATACAGGAATACACATTTTTCTCATGTTCAGGTGAGCGCTGCGACATTTCTTGTCTCACTGCAGCGATTTCAAGACAGTTAAAAAAATTGCTTGGCTCTTTTCATGTCAAATTCCAGCTTATCAGGTCTTTAAATATCTGCAGTTTACTGACTTGAAAAGTGTTTTGTTGTCTACAAGAACCATCTTACGTCTTCCTAAGTGCTTGGTTACAAAACATTTCCACTTCAGGGAAGGTAACAGGTTGAAATGTCTGCGTCTGTAACCACGCATGATAACAACTTTGGCTACTTAGTAAATCTAATTTACTCTAAAACGACCCCTATATCAAAGGATATAGGTTCATTGGGCAATAAAGCCGGTAGGCCATATATTACTCACTATGCATGTCCCTGTCTATATATCTGTAGGAAGGGAAAAAGTGTGCAAGGAATAAATTACTCTTTTTCCAAGCCCCCTACTTATGTCTGTGTGTTTTGCCCCTTGAGTGACTGGGTTGTCCCATGCACAGCCAAGAGCTCCCTAATATTTTGGACACGGGTGGCTGGTCCCCCCCCGCCCCCATCACAGCGACCTCTTCCTTCATGCCCTTTGCTTACTGGCTGGGACGGCGTGTCCCCAACTCCATGTGCATGTGTGGGAGGGGAATTAGTAGGCTTGAGCAAACAGCGTTACTCACGAGGGTGATGACTCTGCAGCAGAGAGGTAGAACTTCGTAGATGATGGGTACGTCGGCATCCTTGGCACCCTTGTATGCCCAGCATGTGCCACAACACGTACAGGCTCCTCCTCGCTGTAGTCAGTGCTAAACTATGGCTGTGCTAATTGCCTTTTGGTGAAGAGCCAGCTGGAAATGTCTTTTTTCATGTGCTGCTGTAGGTATTACTCGGAAGAGCCCACGGACACCACTCTCGGATCTCCAGGGAGTCAACACCATCAACGAGAGGACGCAGCGGTAAGTCTCCTGATTTTACGTTGTCAGGGCAAGGAAATCTGGGATGGGAGAGCACTGTCTGCTCTTACAAATGGATTAATGTTTCTCACAGCTTGTTTACAAGTTTCATTTTCTCTTTGTTCTTTCTTTGCTATGTGTTCATATCTAAATATCTTTACCTGACTTAATGGCAGGCAGGGAAACCGACCTTCTTCCACAGCAATTGCAGGTGGTGTGGCACACCAGGTGGTAAGAAGCTTGCAAAAAAAAAAATTAATGTGCTGATATCAAGAAAATAAAAAATTACTGAGGGTTTTTCTGGATAGAAAAACCCCAATGATGTGTTCAGGTGCAAAACTGCACACAAGCTGTGTGATGGTGGCCTGAGGTGCCGCTGAGTGTGGAGGACCTGGGGACCTGGGAAGTTATGGGGCTTGAGATGGTACCTTGTCAAATGTTTGCTTGTTTTTGAGGGAAAGAAGCATGTTAACTTCAAAAAGGTTCATTTTTTACAGTTTTTATGTACAGTTTTATTTTTTTAATCCTTCCTTGAAGGTTCTGGCCAGTCAAACAACTATTTAGTGAGGCCTTTTTGTTTTGAGAGTTAGGTCTGCGTTTCAAGGTGCAGATCTGAACCTCTTCTGCAAAAGGTTTTCCAAATCCGTTTCAGAATGAAGCTGCTTGTGAAGCAAAATATCTTCATTTCAAAGGCAAATCTGGGCACTGATCCTCCTCCATTTCTCCAGTTCCCCTTGTGCGATCCCTCTGCAGACACCTGATTATCCAAATGCCACCTCTGAAGGGGTGTAGTGCCTTTCTGCATCCCTCCAAGCAGATGCGTGTGTGCTGAGGAAGGAAAAGATACGATCAGAGCTTCCTCAGCTTCTAAAATGATTGCTTGGAGCCGCAGACATCCAGGTATAACTTCATGGCTGCTAAGTTTCACTGGCTGTCCAAAACAAGGCAAGAGGAGTCTGAGACTGTCTCCTGAAATGTGTCCATCAAATTGCCTGTAATGATCCTTGCCTCTCAGGAGGCTTCTCTCCCACAGAAAAGAAAATGTCCTCCATATATATTATTAAAGCTCATCTTTTTTTCCTGGCTTTAATGCCAAATGGCCAAGACAGAAATTAGAGACAGGTTGTTTCTATTTTTTCTAGGGGAACAAAAGTGGCCTTTATGGCCTGGCTTTCTTCACCATGTGTCCTCTGAGTGCCTTCAAGACTAGAATGTCCCTCTTGCCCTGATTTTCTTCCCTCTGAGAGTGGTGGGAGAATCCTGCTGAAGGAGAACTGAATATTCACATGTCATTACAAGTTGGCTTATTTTCAGTGGTCAGAGAGGATGTGATTTCCATAAAATTGTTTCATTGAATTGATAAATTTGTGCCCCTTCCAGAGTTCCAGCAGAAATCCAGCTTGTGCAATCAATCTCACCATATTGTGGGAAAGTGATGCAACCCTGGTTGTCCTCACATCAGTCTTTCCCACCCCTACATTTCTTTCTCCTCATGCTGTAGCTGCCACAGCTCTAATTCTCTTGGGTTATCACAATAGTAGGCACGTGGTAATGTTTGAGGCAGAGAAGGTTGGTGCCTCCAGAGGTGACGTTCACCGTTTCTGGCATCTCTGGTTGCGCAGGCTTCCCTAAATGTGATGTAATGTGAAACTTTGTCCTCGTTGAGATCTTCACATGTAGATAAGTACTGCAGTTTCTGTAGCACACCTTCAAACCTGCTGGTGGTGCGTGAAGAACATCTGTGAAGCGGGATGGGGCATTTCTTGACCAGCTTTGGAGGCACATTGGTGGAGCAGCTTGGGCTGCTGGTGTTTTCGTAGCCCAAAACATCGCAATTATCTCAGCATAGGGGCCATTGTAAGGCAGGGAAGCTCCTCCTGTCCCAGGCAAGGAGGGGGATGTATTTGTTTACTGTGGAGTTCAGTATGTGGTCAGCTCTGTTTATTTGGACTAACCCAAGCCAGCAAAGCAGACAGGATCAAGGGCAACAACTACTGTGTCTTCCTTCCATCATCCTTAGCAGTTGCATCCTAAAAACAGGGTCAGGCCGGAGAGTTTATTCCCTTTACTGTTACATTTGCAGAAAATGTACTTTGGAAGTTGCCCTAACTCCTGTGTTTCTCCTGGTGTGGTGCCTCAGCATGATCTTTGCTTCTCTTGGACATCATCAGCCCCAGATGTCAACAGTGCCCCTTTCCTCTGAAAACACAAACTGGGGTTCTCATAGGATCTCTAAAATCCATCCTGTGCTTTGGAGTAGGCAGGTGATTTTGCTGCCTTACATTGTGGATGTTTTTGACCCAACGAGTCAAGTTCCACTTGATAAATGTTGGTATTTCAGTTAAATTGCACTAGTCGAGCAAGAATGGGTAAATACGAGGGTGAAGGTAACACGTATAGAAGACAGATTTACTTTAACAGCTTTCCAGCAGATAGCCTGGCTAGTGATTTACGGAGCTAAATTAAACAGGAATTTGCTTTCAAAGCCATCTCACGATCATGCGGTCGCTGATAAGTCTGCATTGTACATCCAGCCCACGGGATAGCCCGGGGCTTGCCTCTAAAAGCAAATTTGAGGCATGACATCACGCAGGAAGTCATTACAGAGGGTTCAGCAAGCCAAGTGCTCTCCTCTGATCTTGGAAGAAAGCGGATGGGTGGTTTGCACATGCCGGGAGGAGGGAGGAGAACCAGGCTCAGCAGAGCCTTAGGAAGCCGGCATGTCTCGGAAGTGCCTTCACTGGCCGTCGAGTAATGAAAGCCATGCCATCGCCAACCCAAACCGCTCGGGCTGTCTGTTTTCCTGCTGGTTTGTGTTCATTGATGAAGCTGGTTTATGTGCAGTGATGTCTAAGGGGCATGCAGAAACGCAGGTGTTCATCAGTCTGTCTTGAAACTGTTGGTGGGGCTTGGTGAGATGGATGACCTCCTAAATACCAGTACAGCTGTGTTGGTTGCCATATGCAAGTATCCATCCTAAAGTGTCCATAATAAACAAAGGTGGGGTTTTATCTCTCTTTTTTTTTTTTTTTTCCTCTTAAACTGTGTGGGAATTTCTAGGGTTTTCTGTTTCTAGTCCTCTTCAGAGTCCATATATTCATAGCTGGTCTCAAGCCTGAGAGTCCATTGAGGTCTGCCAGGGTCAACGATGGGTTGTAGTCCCCTAAAGTGACCATTGAAACTTACTGGTACCTGCCAACCGGTGATGACTTTTTTTCCTCCTGCAAACAGGAGGTTTTTGATGGACCTCTACTAACTCTAAAGAGAAAGAAGATGATCAGGAGAGATCACCTGCATATTAAAGCTTCTCACTGGCGTTCCTTGGATGCGATGGACTGCTTAAAAAAAGCAGGTCCTGGAGCACTGTGCCCAGGGCTTTACTTTGCTATGATTTATCCTTTCTTTTAATGGTACCTGTCAAAATGCTGATTTAATGTGGCCAGGAAGGAATTTAAAAAGCACTGCAGCGAAGCAGAAAAGAGACTTCCACTCCAGCGTCACGTTGCCCCAAGGATGTGGCTCCAGGCTTGGAGCCGTCTCAATGAACATCTTTCCAGGCTTTATTTTTTAATTTCCATGTGGTGCTTGGTATTCACTCTCCCTTCAAATCAAGACTTTAAGGCAAAGGGCTGCTTTGTTGCTAGACTTCAGAAGTGATGAGAGCCCCATTTAAAGCACCGAGTCCTTCAGCATCCTCATGACCAGAAGACTGGTGCTGCATTGAGTCTCCTCCCATTCCTTTTCCTTAGCTTGGGAAGGCTTGCAGATCCCATTTCTTTCCTTAGATTGGCTGTATTTCATATGATGGTTTCTGCAAGGCTGATAGAGAATTTAAAAATAAAAAAAACCCAAAACCCAACAAACGAACCATCAACACCCCCCCCCACCAACCCAAAAGTATTGCCGTTGGGTGCAGCCCAGGAGAGGCTTTGCGTAACCTCAGACACTGTAGGAAGGCTCCTCACCTCTGGAGATTATTTGCCCTGATGTGAAGTTTTGTCAAGTACCCATTCCCCTTCCTCCAAGGGAGAGTTTTGGTTCCTCTCACCCTTCCCCTCAGTACTTCTGCAGCCAGGTGAGTGTTTCCAGAGACCAAATCTGCTCTGCTGCGCAGCACAGAGGACCGAATCGGGCAAGTGGTTTGTGATCGGGTACCAGTGAGTGATTCTGGGCTGACCCATCAGTCCAGCTGAGGCTGGCGTCTTTCCTTTGTGGCAAATAACTCATTTGTTGCAAATGATATTTGCTTTTTCTTTTCTTAATGAGATGATTGCATGAATTAGAGAAGACCGAGTCAGCCCCAACGTCATCTGAAATTGTGACTATTAATGACGACAAGGCTGACAACAGAGCTTATAGTCTCATATCCTTTGGACCACTGAGGTGTCTGCAGACTCAAGCCTTCTGACTGGCAGAACTCCTGCTGATAGTTTGATCTTTTTATGAGTATTTGATTTTTTGAAAGCTGTGTGATTTGCCAGAACAATCCTCGGTATCAATACAGACCAGGGGATGAGGTGTTAGAAAGCAGCCCTGAGGAAAGGGACTTGGGGGTGCTGATGGAGGAGAAGCAGAACATGAGCAGGCAGGGGGCACTTGCAGCCCAGAAGGCAAATCACATCCTGGGCTGCATCAAAAGAAGTGCTGCCAGCAGATCCAGAGAAGTGATTCTGCCACTTTGCTCTGCTCTGGTGAGACCTCACCTGGAGTCCTGTGTGCAGGTCTGGAGCCCTCCAGATAGGAAGGACATGGACCTGATGGAGCGGGTCCAGAGGAGGGCCACCAAGATGATTAGGGGGTTGGAGCACCTTTGCTCCGAGGACAGGCTGAGGGAGCTGGGGTTGTTCAGCCTGGAGAAGAGGAGGCTCTGGGGAGACCTAAGAGCAACTTTCCAGTACCTGAAGGGGCTACAGGAAGGCTGGGGAGGGTCTGTTTCCAAAGGTCTGCAGTGACAGGACGAAGGGCAGTGGGTTTAAGCTGGAGAAGAGCAGCTTTAGACTGGATATTAGGAATAGGTTCTTTACTCTGAGGGTGGTGTAGCACTGGAACAGGTTGCCCAGGGAGGTGGTTGTGGCCCTTTCCCTGGAGATGTTCAAGGTGAGGGTCGATGAGGCCCTGGGCAACCTGGTCTAGTTGGGGGTGTCCCTGCTGACTGCGGGGGGGTCGGACTAGATGACCTTTGAAGGTCCCTTCCGGCCCAGATGATTCTATGATTCTATGATAATTAGCAAATCACCTCCTGTGGTGTCTGACATCGTGAACTCACCCCATGGGAGTGAATGAACGGTGAAATGACTAAATCAGCGGCTTTCACTTTCTACCAGTGCTTTATTTTATGATCTTATTCTTTATTTTGTCACAGAACCAGGTGGGTTTGTTGTTGGGTTTTTTTTATCTCCCTAACGCTGTGCGGTGTTTGGTGTTGCAGCGATGCCTACGCGGTTGGCTGGAACGGTCGGATGGGGATGCGGCACAGCAGGCTCGCCAGCCCCGGCACCTTCCTAGACAAAGACGGGATATTCGTCAACGCGACCAACAGCAAACTGCTGGAGAGAGCCCACGGCATCCTCATGTCAGTAGGAAAAGAAGGAATTTTGGCTTTGTTCCTGGAGCGTAATGGGCAACATGGGTAGTTAGAGGAACGTAAATAGCCAGAATGTAAAATAATCAGGGTTTCAAGTAGACTTGGAGAGGTTTTGTAATTGAGTCAAAGTGACCCCCGTGTGTTTTACACGTCTGATTTCTTTAACTCTTATCGTTCGTTTGTAACGACAGACACAGGGAAGAAAAAGAGAAGGGATGAATCTGCCGGTCAAACCAGTCTCAAGATATGACAGCGATGTAACGCGGTCACATTTTTTAGTGTGATATCAAAGTTTCTATTACAAATGAGGTGGGGAATGATGTTGATGATTCACGCTGCAGCCTCATCAGCAGGTTGAGAGAACATCACCGGAGTGGCTGGAGTTAACATTCAGGGTATGAGAAAGCAGGAGGGTGGTCAGTCCTGTCGCGACGCCGCTCCCTCACTCTACCTAAATTACCGGCATCCCCATCGTTTCCAGTGTAACAATTCCCTTTAATTGAATACTTTCCCTTCCAACCGGTCCCACTAAATGTGTAAAACTGGTTCACAGCCTGCAGAAGCAGCCCAGTTTCAGCGCGGGTTGTAGGAGGCAGCTGCTAAAGGGGATTTGGAAGGGCTTGTTTCACAAACTTCCCCATTCTGCAATTGCACGTGTGGATTAACCTGAGCCATTTATTATCTCCCCAGGCGAAATAAGAACTTCAAAGCCAAACCCAATCTCCCAAAGGTGAGAAAGAAGCAGCATTTTTATCTTGCTGGTCCGTGAGTTAAGGCTGTAGGTACAGTGATGAGTGAGAGGAAGACCACTTGTGTCTCCATCAAGACCTTAATCAACTCAGCTCTGTTCAGGGCTCTTTAATTTATATAAAGGCAAAGAGTTCCAGCCCTAATTTGTGCTGGGAGGATGTTGTATGAGTGCTTGCATCCTCCTTTCTTGGACCTGCTCTGGCTTCTTTTCTCCCCCTCCTTGGAAGGACTCCATACGTGCTGGTGAAATTTGATAATTAAATCTCTAAACTAAAATGAGCATGTGGGTTATGCAAGAGGGCTGGTACCTGATAAACAACAGCCTTGTCTAATATTCAGTTTCCCTCCCAACTTGGCCGCATTTACTATATTTTAAGAGATGCCAAGAGATCTGTTGTAGCTAGAAGAATAATGGTTGCTGTGGTCCTTGCTGGTGCTGCGTCGGCAGTCGGGAATGGAGGACCAGGAGGAGCAAACTTTGGTTTTACTCCTCTCTGCGTGCACATTGCACCTGGAGAGGCACAGATACAGTTAATGCATGAACTGCTCGTTAACCATGACTAGTTTAGTCTGCAGCCCTTAGTGGGTAGGAGAGCCAAATTTCTCATGGTCAAAGATGCCTTTGGCAAGTCCTCAGAGGGGCTCAGAGAACGTGATGTGGGGGATCTGAGTAGAGGTCCATTTCAAGCCATCCCTCAGTGTTACCCATTGAGATTAAGTAGAGTGGTGACCCTAAGGAAGCCCTGCAGAGGATATCAAGAGGGATATAGCAGATAGCATGATGGTAAGATCTGATTATTCTGATATTTATCAAGAACAAGTGGAGTCTCTCTCTTCTACAGCACATGCTGGATGTGAAGTCCCTCAAGCACCTCACCAACCTGACGCTGCACGACCGCATTACCAAATCTCTCCTCCACCTCCATAAGAAGAAAAAACCACCCAGCATCAGCGCCCAGTTCCAGGTAATCCTTTGCTTTTTGGTACAGAGAGGTCAACTGACAGCAACTACCCACTCTGGGTCCCCAGGGTGCCAAGGAGCGCGCTGGTGGGCGCAGTCCTGTCCCATCCCTTGCTGCCATTTAGGATGTGGATTTTGCTGAGGGAGGTGGCTTGGGTAAACTGGGAGACACCTTGAGCTGTCTAAAGGGTGTAAATGGAGAGAAACGAGGGCCGTGGTGGGTATCGGGGGAGATGACGTGGTGGAGCAAGATGGGATGTGAAGATGAGCTGCAGAGCAGAGGTGTTGGTGGCCATCACATCGTGGCGCTTTCTCCGCCCAATCCAGAAACCACAAAATCCCAAAATGACATTTTTTACAGTCTTTTTGATTTGGTGTTTTTTTTTTTTTTTTTAATTTTTTCTTTTGCATTCGGCATCTGCAACTCAATCTGTTTTCTACTTAAGCCAGGACATGAATTTTAATAGGGGCGGAAAGGTCAAAATATTGTGCTGCGGAGGAGGGATGGCTACAGCATTTGTTGTGTTGTCGGCGCTGCCCTGGGAGTAGCTGCAGCAAAAATAATCCTCCAGTATGCTACCAGACAGATGCACAAGCAGGTGGTAATATTAGAAAGCAGCTTTTCGGTTAAAAACTGGTTTCTAAGCAGGTCTGGCTTGGTTTGGACTTGTAATATTGTTTGATTTTTTTAATTATTACTATTTTTTTTGAGATTGTGGGTCATTTTTGGAAAGTCTCCATGCTTAGATATGGGTAAGATTAAGTAATTAAGTATATAAATGCTCATACACATATGTATATAGATAAATCTATATATATTTTGCAGAATGCACGTCTGTGGAGACAGATAAATACTAAACTTAGTCTAGTCTAATGGTGTGCTAATTGAAATACACAGAGTTTAATTCATACAATACCACAGAGGGGTTGAGACAGGGATGTCTAAGAGGGAAATGCCTTTCAAAACCTCTTCATCCTTCAAACAAAACTCTAAAAAAGCCTCAGGGTGTGTGATTGAGGGGTTTTTTATGTATATTTTTACAGAGCATACAAATAGAAGGTGAAGGTTTCCCCCCTACCCCTATGCAGCAAAGCAGATCATTCCAATACCTTTCCCTTACGCTTTCTGATGTTCCCAAGGGTGATTTGATCAACGTAGGGCTGTGTCTATAAAACATCCTTTTTTTTTATTAGTATTTCAATGAATAACACCATATTTGAGGCGGAGGCAGCTCTGGTATGACCTCCTGCTTCTCCTTTTAGACCAGCGCCGCGCTCTCCAGCCCTAATTTCATCTAACACTTGTAAGAGAGAAGCATTTTCTCGAGAGCTCAGCCTGGTACAAGCCAACGAGATCTGTTTTGTTGGGGTTTTTTGGTTTGTTTTTGATTTTTTTTTTAATTTCATCAAGAACAGGCTAATAAAAACGCAGCGCTTTTTGGGTCGCAGGCGGGGAACGCAAACGTTTCCCATCTCTGGGTGTGGGATGGTGGCTTTTTGGCTGATAAATGCCGCCTTGTGGTTAAATACCCAAGCGCTGGGTTTGCCGTGCCTATACTTAGGGTAATCTGCAGGGGAAATAGCTGTATTAGAGGATGCTGTAAGAGCAGCGATGGCTTTTGCAGTTCAAAACCAGGTGCCTGGTACCTAAACTGGCGATTTACAGCCTCCCCTTTTATCCTGTGTGTGCTGGTGGTACCCTAGAGAGAAGGATGCTGCCCCGTCTAGCAAACCTAGCGATGCCTAAATGGTTCCTTGAGCCCTGAGAGATGGAATGTGGGCGGTGAAGGAGTGGGGTGGCTGGAAGGTTTTGCAGGCAGAAGGTTAAAGGAGCAGGGTACGGGGTTAATCCGGTGACCTCGCCTGTCCTTTCCAGATTCCCAATGGCTGGTGCCTGCACCATCTGCCGCCGGCGGGATGCGGCTGGCTGTGGATGGAATAGAAATATCCCCTCCTACGGGGCCAGCGGTCGCTGTACCATCCGATTGACATCATTCCCAGTGCTGGGAGTGCTTTGCTTGCTGGGATTTCAGCAGGGCTTTTTGGGAAGGGGGCTGAATCCCACGTGTCTCCCTTTCCCTGCCAGCCTGGTGCACAGCACAGTGGGATGCTGCAGCATCCCCTCTCATCCGTATGTCCTAATAGCCACGCGATGTGGCATTCCCGCTGCTCCTTGGGACGGGAACAACGGGGACATTTGCATACAATTAGCATACATGTAACGCAGCTGCATCACACGTGTGTGGGATCCATTCCTTGCTCTTCCCCAGATCCTGGATGGAGATGCATTTTTCTAAACATGAAAGGCTTCCTATGTAGAGGTCTTTAAAATGATCAGAAGGAGGGAAAAAAAAGGCTTCCTGCAAGCTGATCATTAGGCAAAATGCTTCTTTCTAATATCACGCTGCTTTATTAACACATACATTCCAAAGTGTCCAACATCTTAGAATAAATATGCAACAGAATTTCTTTTATGCAACCAAGTTTTAAACACTGTAAATTCAGGAGTAATGAACTCTGGGGCACCTTATTGATACCGTGTCAGTAACGTGCTCGGCAATTAGAGATATGCAAAATATTTACGGGGCACAGCTATAAAAATGTGGCCAAGGAGCAATTCCCAATCTTCCCTTTGCAAAACTGTCATGAAGAAAATTCATTTTTAAGGACAGCAAGAAATTGTTGACAATTAAAAGTCAGGAATAAATGCTGCGCGGAGTCATTTTTGATAAAGGAAAATTTTATTTGTATTTAAAAAAACATCAGTGGTCGTTTTGGTGGAAGGTGTAAATCCTTGTCCTCGTCGAGAAGAGGCTTCTTGGTGTGGAGCAGGATGGGACTTTGGACTTCAGTGGCTGGTGTGCAAAGGTCAAACCAGGGATCTCAAAGTACAACCCAATGTAGTGTTTATCTCTAACTAATTTTTTGAGTGCAAGGACAAAGCCAGCTCAGTTCTTGGTCTGAAACACTCCTTTGGGGGAACAGTTTCCCATTTGCCTGGTTTACTCACAATTTATTCCAAGTTATGGGTTTTGGGGGTTTTTTTTTTCCAATTTAAATGCTTGTTTTTCATTATTTGTCGTGGTTTCTTCTCTGTTTCCCAACTGAAGATGTCTCCTCTGTTGCAGGCATCACTCAACAAGCTGATGGAGACCCTTGGCCAAGCAGAACCTTATTTTGTCAAGTGCATTCGATCCAACGCCGAGAAGGTAAATCCCATCCTGTGAAAGCAGCGCTGCTGAAAATCATCTTGGAAACAGTTTGAAAGTTTTTACAGGGGGTTATAAAGAAGTGAAACCCCCAGATGGAATTGGGTTTAGAAGACAGTTGTACATGAGCAGTGGGAAGCATTGATGGTATCACTTGGGTGTTGCTCTTGATAAACTGCACTGGCTCTTCTTGTAATTGTAAAAACACATGTATGAAAAACTATATGGCTTCAATTTATATAAGAAATATATTGGGTTTAATAAATGAATTTGACTCCTTTGAAGCTCCTGCCACCCATGATAGAGATTTACAGAGCCTTATGCTGTTACTGAGCCCTAAAGCTTCTCTAAAATAAAATTTTCCTAGGTGAAAGCGGATGCTGAGTCAGTGATGCATCAATTTTTTTCAATTTGGCCTTTTCAGAATTACCTCATGCAATAAGGACCCTCAGTTTAAAATGAAGGTTCCAGTAGCCATGCCTTCTTGTGGATTAATCCTTTGGAGTTTTACCCAGGAATTTAAAGATGAAGCTTTACCCCTAAGAGGTTATTTAGTTGCTCACAGTCTCACCCTTTAGCTGTGCCCCCGGGGCAGGGGTGTGTGTTGGGGGGGGTGTCTTATTCAGTTTGGGGCCTCCAAAAAACCTTCTTTATAGCTTTACATGTCTAGCTGTTTAAAAGTCTCCATCCGATGGCTGCTTGGAAGCAAATAGGATTCAGCCTTGGTGGGATTAGTTCGGTTCCTGGGGACCCTTGTCCCCTCCCTCCCCCAGCATCGTTGCCCGATGTGTGTGTCATGCAGATGTGCTACATCTGCCGAATCCCTTTACCCACGTGCACCCTTAGAAGCTTCAGTTAAAGGAAATATTTGCTTATCCTTGCCCTGTTTTCCCTCTTCCAGCTGCCCCTGCGGTTCAACGACAGCCTGGTGCTGAGGCAGCTGCGGTACACGGGGATGCTGGAGACCGTTCGCATTCGCCAGTCAGGATACAGCTGCAAATACTCCTTCCAGGTTGGGGAAAATGCTTTCACTCTTCCGTCACCTTTAGCATCGCTGTCGTACTTGCCTGGATGTTGCTAGCTCGTTTGTTTTAACAAAATAATTAATTTAGAGCCTCGTGCAGGGCAGTGGGTGCATGGGGCAAAAAAACCCCAAGTGCCCAATTCGTACACGCTCTTCTGTTTTGCAGTCACCTGGGAATGGTGTTCACCCCACCGCGATGGTGCTGGCTGTGTCCCATCGGGAGGGTGATTGGCCTCCTCTAAACCGCTCGGTGGTTATCCAGCTTTTCCTGTTTTCTTCTTTTCCGTGTTTTTGCCAGGTTTTGCACACATGTCAGGCCTTTCATGCTTTGCTGGTGCCGATTTGTTTCCTGCTGGCAGTTGCTTTGGGCCAGATGTCGTGTCCTGCGCAGCAGCTGTTTAGAAAAGGAAAAATGCTCAGTGCTTTTCATTGCCGTGTTCATGGATCCCAACCTTACTTGGGGGGATCTCTCCCCTCATACCTCCTTCTTCATTCTTTGAGTCTTCACAGCAGTAACCGATGGAGCATCTCAGAGATGTTTTGCAGATGCTGGTAACCCCCTTCTGCAGCAGCCCTTGCTGAGGATTTGGAGGATTTTTTTCCTCAAGATGACCCCATGGGTTCTGCAGAACCTCTCCTCCCACGCTGAAAGGCATTTGAACATTGCTGAGTCCCTGCTTTGATGTGTTTCCCATCAAACCACAAATGGTGGAGGAAACTTGGCCTTCCTGGGTCTGTAAAATGCTATCTGTCCTCTGCTCACTCGATAGATCCCGTTTCAAGTGGTCAGTGGAGCAAATCCATTATTTGTTGGAGAAAGGGACACAGCGGGACCCACCTAACCACATCTCGATGGGGTTTTTTTTTCTCTTCTCAGGATTTTGTCAACCATTTCCACGTCCTTCTGCCACAAGGAATCAGCCCATCTAAGCACAATATCCACGATTTCTTCCGGAAAATAAAACTCGATCCAGACAATTACCAAGTTGGAAGAACAATGGTAAATGTTTATCCTCAGCTCAGACTTTAAGACACAGATACAACATGTGCCTGCATTTCTGCAATCGTAAATTAATGTCTTTATATATGGTTTTAATTAATGAAACTATTACGGGGTTTTGTGTGTGCCAGAAGCCAATGGCTTAAATGTGGCTCTGAATATCATTAAGGCGAAATAGTAAGGAATATTGTTTGGCAAGGTCTGGTTGTAATGAGGCAGACTTTAAAAAAACTAGGTCTGTGTGTAGGCCTACCTTGATACGACAGCTCTTGTTTTGCCTCCCCCAAAGGGAAAGCAGAGCTTGGACTTCAGAGCTTGGACAGTCGTGGGCTGTAGATGAAACTGCAGGAACCTGTTAGAGGTGGCTTAACTGAAAACAGCATCCAAGACACAGAACCCAGCAGCGTTAAATCATTTGTCATGCGATGGTGGGAGCTTTCCATGCTAGTGGGGTTTTGGGTTTTTTGGCCAGGTTTTCGTGAAGGAACGGGAGCGGCAGCTTCTGCAGGACCTGCTGCATCAGGAGGTGCTGCGCCGGATCACGCTGCTGCAGCGCTGGTTCCGCAGCATGCTCTGTAGGAGGCAGTTCCTCAGCTTAAGGCAAGCAGCAGTGATCATACAGGTAGGTGATGGTGCCTTCCTTCCTTGCAAATTAAAGTCCACAAATCCTACGGGTACAGCTGATGGATAAAATCCGGTCCCCTCTCTGAGGAAGGAGCTGACTTACAGTCAAAATTTGCCTCCTAATAACTCGGGGATGGGAGAGACGGAGCTGGAGAAGGCTCCATGAAGGCAAGTTCTCTCCCATCCCCGTGCAACACCCATAACACAGAACTGCCTGCTGTGTTTGCAGAGATTTTGGCGCAGTTACCAGAGCAGAAAGCAAGGCCAACCATCCCCGGACCCTCTCGTCCTCGGCAAAGCCGCTGTCGTCCTCCAGACCCACTGGCGTGGCTTCGTGGAGAGGCGGAGGTTCCTGCAGATGCAGTTCGCAGCCCATCTCATCCAGAGCTGCTGGCGGGAGTACACCAAGCGCCGGCACGATGCGGCCACCAGCATCCAGGCAGCCTGGCGAGGCCACCGTGCAAAGCAGTCATACACGGCCAGCAGGAGCCAAGTCGTCTGCTTGCAAGCCGCGTGCAGGGGATATTTAGCACGACAAAGGTAGCACCATTGGCCTCTGTTAAAAACAAAACCGTTTTCTGATGATTCTCACTGGGGAGGGAGGTGGTTGATGTGAATTCAGGCACTGCTAGGACAAAGGTGACTTACAGACCGAGGTGTCCCTTCGTAGGATCCCTGACCCTGTCCTGACCTGCCCTGATCCTTCGTTTGTCCATGCTTTCTAACAAAGGAGTTTATTTAGCTGCACATCCCACTCCTAGAATAAGCAGAGCCTATTTCAGGTTGGAGCACGTAGGCAGTGGAAAGCTGAGGACATAAATACTCACGAGGGCTTTTTCCCACCCCCCCCCTTGGCAGCAGCACCAGTTTAAGTAGCCTATTTTTAACTCAGATTGCCTCACCGATCTAGTTGCTGTGCTGTCTTGCAAGGACAGGAGATACTGGAGCCAGCTACTGCAAAGGGGAGAGGGCTTCCAGCCATGCCTTGGCTTGCTGGCCACAGGGCAGGTCTTGGTTCATTCTCTGGAGGTGCTGCTTGCAAGGTGTGGAGCACCTTGACATAGGGTGGAAGATCTGGGAGCTGCAAAGAGCTCTTGGCACGGGGCAGGAGTCCCTGCTGGCTGTACCAGAGGCAGCCCGGGCAGGATGGTGAAGATGGAGGAGCCGAGGGGGTGCCGTGTGTTAAGCTCTTCTGGCTCTGTCTGCTTACAAACGAGCTAGACCAGGGATGGAGGCTGGAGCTGCTGCCGTCAGCACGATGGGAGCTTTCAGGTGCGTTGGGGCAAGTCTTTGAGTAGGAGAGATGGCATAAGAGAAGGCTGGAAACTGAGCATGTGCTCACGTTGTCTTCCACCAGATGTGCAAGGAGCATTACTTGAGATGCCGATGGTGGTGGTGATGAGATGGCCACCAGTGCCATGCCTTGAAGGGATGTGAGTGGGCACAGGGGTACAATATGCTGTTTTTCTCTTTTCTTGCAGGTTTAGAGCTTTGAAAGAGCAGCGATTAAAAGAGATACAGCTGGAGAATGGTCTGACAGTCGGAGAAGAGGAGGGACTGGAGGCAGATGATGCTTTGGAAATCAAGGGCTCTGACCCTTCTAAGTGGGAGGATGGCTCATTTGAGGAACGAGTGAGAGCTATAGAGGAACATAAATTGCTGATGGAGAATAATCGGATGAATCACGTGGACCCACTGGATACATCTGCAAATTTATTGTACAAAAGACACGAGAGAGCGAGTAGCCAGAGTGGGATGGACACTGAAGAGGAGGTTGTTGTGAGAGAGAGACCCAAGTCGCTGGAGGATCTCAACCAGAAAAAAGTGGTTCGTGCAAAAAGAGAAAGCCGGAGGATGCGGGAACTGGAACAGGCAAAATTTAGCTTGGAGCTGCTCAAGGTCCGGTCCACTGGCGGGCTCTCACCTTCAGAAGAGCGGCGGTGGTCTACTGAGATTGTGTCTGAAGCACTTCATTCCCCTCAGGGAACCCCGGAGAGCGAAAGCTCTCAAGGGAGCTTTGAGATGTTAAGCTGTGAAGATACCTCAAGTAATAAACTGGTTTCCTTAGTTTTAGAAGAACAAGATGCACAATCGCTTTCCACTGACTCTTTGCCTAGCAGTCCCCAGGCTCATCTGCAGGAGAAGTCTTTCTGTGCAGCAGATGTGAACAGCAATTTACCCAGCTGCAGAAGGACGCCTTCAGACTTGGAGCCACCCGATAATCTCACCATGAAGGAACGTGTGGTCTGTGACCCCCAGAATGTTATATACAAGGTGCATCCAAGAGAAACTTTCCTTTCCAGCAACCTACCTACTTTCTACGTTCCACCACAAGACAACATGAAGGTGAAGCTGATGGAGAATAACCTGAGGAACAAAGCACTGGAAATAGAGGAGAGGACAGTTACGTTCTCTGAGGTCAAGAAGGACTCTGAGCCAGACCAGGGCAGAACCTTGGAAGGGGAGGCAGAAGAGAAGTCCTCTGCCAAGAGGGCGGAACGTGGAACAGCAACTGTGACACAGGCTCATTCTCCAGACTCTGTCATCCAGAGACTGGAAAAGCTCAACGTGGAGAAGGAGGAACGGCAAAAGCAACTTCAGCTGCAAAATGAGAGGGAGATGATGGAGCAGATCCGTCAGCAGAAGGAAATTCTGGAGAGACAGCGCAAAGCCTTTGAGCAGCAAGGGAGAGTGGAGGCTTTACAGAGGGCTGAGCAAAGCAGAATGAAGGACCCCTCTCTCAAACCAACCAGAAAACCAGACAGCAGGCCTCAGTCGGTCCTCATCCTGCACCCCCAGAGCAGAGGGGAGCACAGCCCCACCACAGGTGTGACTCCAGTGTCATCAGTGGACATTAAAGGTCTCACTGTTGGGACCAGGGGAAGCTCTCCAGCCCACAGTGCCCCCAAAGACAGACCTGTCAGCATGTTCATGGAGCGAAGAGAAGGTCAATCAGGATCGGTGCTAGAACCCCGGTGCCATTCCAGACCAGCTCTGGACCCCAGGGATCTCCCGGGCAGCCACTTCTCAAGGACAGAGCGCCTCCGGCAACCCCGAATGCCCAACCAGGCCACCGAGGAGACAAGGACAAGCACTATGTTTTTCACGCCAAAAGACAATCCCTTCGGCCTCCAGTGAGTAAAAAGATGGTGGGCTTGCTGTGTAGGCTTTTTCCATAGACTTTTTGCTCTGCTAGAGACTGTGGTCCAGAACATTGTTTTTAGAGACTGTATGAAACCCTTGGTGAAATGAAGATCATAGAATCACAGAATGGTTATAGAGTTGGAAGGGACCTTAAAGATCATCCAGTTCCAACCCCCTGCCCTGGGCAGGGACACCTCCCACCACACCAGGTTGCTCCAAGCCCCATCCAGCCTGGCCTTGAACCCCTCCAGGGATGGGGCAGCCACAGCTTCTCTGGGCAACCTGGGCCAGGCTCTCACCACCCTCACAGCAAAGATGGGTTTCTTGATCTTCTAGCAATGAGTAGGCAGAGATTAAAGGAAAAGGAAAATGAGCTGGAAATATGATTTCTGGGTCTCTTATGTGATGGGCATTACGTAAGCCAGGGGAGATAATCCCAGAGAAATTCTTGAAGGTGAATTAGTAGAGAGGCAACACTGTGTTTACAGGGAACAGGGATAGGAGTTTATTTCTCAAGGTGAAAGGCGAAGTGAAAATTTTTAGGATTTTTGGGTGACCAGAATAGATAAGGCAGAAAATGTCAGGATTTTTCTTGCTTACCTTAGAATTAACACAGAAGGCAAAGTCATTCAGATGGTCTTATCGTGGCAGGTTAGAAAACAGCAAGTGTCTGGAGGGAGTTTGGGATCACAGTATAGCTCACATGGATAATTATGTGTGTGTATGCATAATTACACTGATTAACAGTCCCTCAGCTCCGTCACATTGCTTAAAGCACAGGCTGCTCCAGCACAGGGTCTGGAGACCACAGCGAGATCTTGGGACAACGTTTGCTCCCACACTGTCGCGTTGCTTAAGCTGCCTTCCCTAATTTTGGAGAGGTTTGGGCCATTTAGCACATAAAGGACATGAACCCCATCCCCTACCCCCTCCTCCTCCCTGGATCCAGCTGGTCCTTTTCCAAGGCAATGGGCATGGTTTTTATTGCTAAGGTAGGTGCCAAGTGGGGATGCTCTCCTTCCGAACCGGTTCATATGATAATCTGTGGGAGGTCCTGGAGAATTAATTTGGAAGTGTGTGTTTGAGAATATTCTTCCCCCCAGAAAAACTTTTTTCCATTTCTTTTCCTCGTTCATGCACAGAACAAGCAACAAGGAAAAAAAAGATATTAAAAATTCTCCTATTTTACCTTTTATTCTGCAAGAGAAAAATCACATTTGAGAATCCCAAGGTGCAAAGGTACCATAACCCCTGTGCTGGCAGGCACAGCTTTGCATCTTCTTGTCCTTTGGTATTAACTCAAGAAGTCAAAGCGATAGGAAGGCTTTTAGGAGAAGTTGAAACAATTCTGTTCCCTTGTGTTTCAGCAGAGAAGCAAATCACCAATGCCTTTCCAAGGGTGACCAAGCTAGGAAACCGTTTAAGATGCCGGGGTCTGGCAGAGGAGAGGTAAGTAGTGGCTTGTTTATTTTCTCTTTTTATTGTCCAGGAGGTGGGGGCTGGGGAGGGGGAATCCCCCTTATTCTGCCAGTTTGCCCTCAAAAGCTTCAAAGAAGTGAACTCTAAAGCACAAGGGCTGCTAGACATAGGGAAGGGGGATAGCACAGTATGGCAACCTTCACAGCTTCTCTTAAGAATAAAAAGCCCCCATAACGTTAATTTGTAGCAGCTCTGGATAAAAAGGGTCTCGTGGTCCTGATGGCAAACACTGGCCAACGCAGTCTTGTCTTGGTTTGGTTTAACATACGTTTGAGTAACATCCATGATTGTCCATTTTCACCGTGCTGTCTTGATTTTTGGTTTTCTTGGATATCCCTCTGGATATAAAATATTGTGTTCCCTTTGTGGGATGCAACGTCACTCATAGTTGTCTTAAGGTTGTACTTGAGCCTGCACTATGACACCAAACGTCGGTAGAGCCTCCTTTTTTATTTTTATTTTTTAAAAAACCCAACGTTTTATTTTGTTTTGTTTTATCATTTGGTCAAGCAGGTTCCCAGACCGACCCATAAAAAGAAAGCCCGCATGGCGCGGACGCGCTCCGATTTCTTGACTAGAGGTACTTTTGCTGATGGGGAGGGGGATACGGAGGAAGATGATTACGATGGCAATTTTGAGTTCCTTCTCTCCTCTGACCAACCTCCTCATCCCGAGGCGGTGCCTGCAGCCCGGCTGGGGCAGGCCTGTTACAGTGACTCCGAAATGGTAATTTTGGACAAGGTGGTGGGGGAAAATGAAAGAAGGGAGCGAGTGGAGCTGTGGGGGCCTGTCCTTGCTAACTTTAGCTGCACTGATCCCTTCACTGCTTTTTCTCCCACTTCCAAGGATGCTGTTAGATGGGTAAACTCAGCGAACACAGCAGAAACAGATGAGAATTGGGGAAATCATTTGTCTTTCTTGGCCGTGGCTTGATTTGACAGCAGCTGGGGTTTCCCTACCTTTCCTGGAGCATTGCAACTTGCACTGCAGAGCTACCTATTTTATTTTTGGTTTACAACCTCAATAGCAAAGTCCCTATGATCCTTTAGCTCTGAAAACTATCTACACGCATCTGTAGAAAAGATCAAAGCAAATATTGTCCGAAAAGCAACTGACCACAAAGAAAAAGATGCAAATATCACACCTCTTATTACTTTGGATTTTGTAGCCTTAGCCCGTGATGATTATTAAGTCCTCAATCATCAGAGCAACGCTGGCAGACAGCATCTTAGAGAAAGCAAACGTGTCAGTTGGGCAGTAAAAATATAGTGAAATAGAATCATAGAATCATTCAGGTTGGAAAAGACCCTTGGGATCATCCAGTCCAACCATCAGCCCTACTCTGCAAAATCCTCCCCTACACCAGATCCCCCAACACCACATCTCAACCACTCGGAAACACACTCAGGGATGGGGACTCCACCCCCTCCCTGGGCAGCCCATTCCAGGCTCTGACCACTCTTGCTGGGAAAAAGTCTTTCCTCATGTTCAGCCTAAACCTACCCTGGTGCAGCTTGAAGCCATTCCCTCTCCTTCTATGGCTAATTCCTTGTGAGAAGAGACCAGCACCAACCTCTCTGCACTGTCCTTTCAGGTACTTGTAGAGAGCGATGAGGTCTCCCCTCAGCCTCCTCTTCCTCCAACTAAACACTCCCAGCTCCTTCATGAGATTTATTCTCCAGGCCCTTCCCCAGCTCCGTTGCCCTCCTCTGCACTCGCTCCAGCCCCTCCAGATCTCTCTGGTGTTGAGGTGCCCAGAACTGGACACAACACTCAAGGTGTGACCTCCCCAGTGCTGAGTACAGGGGGACAATGCCCTCCCTACTTCTGCTGGTCACACTATTTCTTATACAAGCCATGATGCCAATGGCTTTCCTGGCCACCTGGGCACACACTGCTGGCTCGTGTTCAGCGGCTTGTCAATTAGAACCCCCAGGTCCTTTTCTGCCAGGCAGCTCCAGCCACACTTCCCCAAGCATGTAGTGATGCACGGGGTTGGTGTGACCCAGAATAGTGGGTTTTGGAATTAAAAAAAAACAAACAAAAAAACCCAAAAAAACCAAATACTAAACCAAAACCACCGCTGTCCTCTGTGGCTTTTTCAAGCACAGGGAGTGATGTCCACCGGCTGCAGCACTGTGAGCTGCCTGAGCCTGTGCTGCAGAGAATTTGCTTCTCGGCCTTAATCTCCCACCTGGATAAGCTGCTTTTGGAAAATCACAAACCCAGTGCTTTTAGGAAGGAGGGGAAGAGACCAACAGCTTCCAGCCCACTCATGTTTTTTTTCCCTGACGTGGTGGAGATATTCCCATAGAAGCGTGGGTGAACACCAGGAATTGTCTCCTGCCATAAGAGCTCAGGTGGAGCACTGCGTAGAGCTGCCTTGCTCCTGTGCCCCAGCTACAGTCCTGAGTGTGGAACTGAGTATGAAACTGAGTGGTTGAGATGTGGTGTTGGGGGATCTGGTGTAGGGGAGAAATTTGCAGAGTGAGGCTGATGGTTGGACTCAATGATCCCAAGGGCCTCTTCCAACCTGAATGGTTCTGTGATGATTCGATGAACAAAAGCATGAAAACCAAAGTTTGTGCTATGGCGTTGCTGTGAGTCCAACAAACACTTCATGTGATCCTAAAATTGGCTTTTCCAGGAAAGTCAGATGGCCAGGGAGGGTTTTTAATGACTTCTCTGTTAGCAGCTTGTATTACAAAGGATAGATTTTTCCCAAGAAAATTTCCTCACAGGAAGGGGCAGTTTTACAAATTCCATGAACTTTTAAGGTTGCTGTTGATAAATTTCCAGGAGGTTTGCTCCAGGAATACTCAAAACCTGGTTGAAACACTCAACTGTATGAACTGAGCTCAGTTGGCTGTGTCTTAGCGCGTCTCCCTGCTTGTAGATCAGGAAAAGGAGAATTTTATGAAATAAAACATGGGATTTTACATCTCCTGGCAAATGCCCCGGCAAAGGCTGTGCCGTACCTAGAGCGCTGTGCTGTGTTCCTGGAGGCTACCCTCTTACAAAGTGTTAGGGTTCTTTTTAGCTGTAGAAGTCTTTCCTGCTGGGATGCGAAAGGCACTTGCCGTTTTCCATCCCTGGGAAGGGATTTGGCTCATCCCACTCTTTAGAGATGCTCCTTGGGGACTCTGCTCACCCGGTTTAACAGCTCTCACCGCATGCGAGTAGTAGTAGGTGCCATCTGTCTGTCGTCTCTCCCGTGTCCCTCTTCTCCTCTGCTCTCCACCACGAGCACTTTCACCCCATGTGTGGTTGAGTTCTGCTTTCTCACAAATGCTACCCGTTGTGTGCCCAGCGATACCTTACGTCTGTGTGTCCCGACAACGTGTACAGTGTTTCCATCTGTATTCTGTATTGCAGGTTTGGGACCAGCCCTTTGGCTTGTGGCTTTCCTGGGTCAGGATTGCCACAAGTAGCAGAATTTAGGGACTGCTTATTCGTATTTATTAGCAGGGCCCAGTTGGGTGTTACAGGTGATGGAGCAGCCTATGATAGAGCAGAACTGGTGCACGTTGGTTTGGGTACAGACTCAAGTAAGTTGATGTCTGTGTCGACACATTTATTGTGTCTTGTGATGTTCACATGAAGACGACTCAGGAAGCCACCCCGTGCAGGCTGGTTTTGTGCTTGCAAATGGCTTATTCACACAGCTCCTGCCCCCAGCTATGACTTGCCAAAAAAAGCCTCTTTTAATGTGCTGCTCAGCAGCTGGGGACTGCGGGATGGACTAAAGAGAGATCACGTGTGACCTTGTGAAGTTGAGCATGTGGTGGCTCACCAACCTCACTGCCTTGTTGCCTACTGGTTTCTTGCCCATCAAGCCAATGATTGTGTATCACCAGCTGGTAAGTAGAGGCCCACCAGAACCTGATGCTCCTGGCATCCCGAAGCCCCGAAGACCATAAGCATCTTCAGCCAGAGCTGAAACCCTAGGTGCACCAGTATACAAGGTGGCTGCTGAAGGTACAGTTGACTCCAAAGTGTTTTTAATGCTAAAGGCCTTCCTGTCAAAACCAGCCTTCAAAGGTTGCTTGATTTTTAATTTTTTTTTTTTTTGGCTGGTGAATAGCCAAGGATTAACCTGCCTTGTGGTGAGACAAGTGGGAGGAATCACTCCTGGCTGTGGTCAACATATCTGAGTCTCCCTTCTGTTTTGCACCTAAGCCTGGAGAGCTTTCCTGCATCAGATAAATAGAAAACCTTGGTCAGAGGAACCACACCAGATATACCTTCTGAATGCATTCTCCTTCAGCAGAGGCTCTTAGAGGGACCTGGAAAGCAAAGCAGTCATTTTGCTCTGTCCTCCATGCTAAAGCCACGAATTGACACACGTCAGTCCAAGTATCTGTCACCAGCTGATCCCAAGCTTGCCTGAAGAGCATGAAAGAATGAAATGAGTTCATCTTCAACAAAAGATGATCTGTCCTAAGCCATTCAGAGGGAGTATTGCACTATAGGAAACTCTTCAATGCTGCTGGCTGGGACAAGTCCTCTTGCTTGGTCACAGTTACTTCTTGCCAGCATTGGCAGGTGAAATGCAAGCTCTTCTTCCGGAGGAAAAGTATTTGATCCGCTCTTCATCCAAGGGACAACTCCAGAACCTCTGGCTACTGCCATTTGCCGACATGTGAGGACTTGTGGTGTTCCCTGGCTGGGGATTCTCTGGCACAGAGGCTTGTCTTGGCATCTGAGAAGGTTTTCCATCCAGCCAAGAACTTTCTCCATCACAACGTCTTGGAGGAGTCCCTCAAACAGAAGGATCTCGTTCCAAAAGTGCCTTTTTGTCCTTATGTGATAGCAGAGGAAACCCTGAAGGTCAAGAGGTGGGGCAGAGCAGAGAGGAGTGGTGATAGCAATGGTAGAAAATCCTTCTTCCAGGTTTGTCTAAAAAGTGCATTACAGATGTTTTTGACTCAGTCTTCTGCATGAGCCAGAGCTTTCACTTGCTTTGCTCTACTCCAGAAGCTGTACACTAGATCTGCTTGTGCAGATCTAGATATATTTTATATTTATCTATATTTTATAAATTTTAAAAAGAAATTGTGTGTGATGTCCTATAGAGCAACCTCTGCATTGCTCTAGCAAACCCCTTAGCCTGCCTGTCACCATCAACTCTTACCCATGGGCTTGAAATGGCTTTGAAATAGAAAAAAGCAAGTAAATGCCCCCAGAAAATACATTAAAAAAAAAAAACAACAAAACCCACCCAAAGCACTGAAAGTGAATGAAAGGCTGAAATTACTCAGGAGCAAAACTTATATCACAGGGAGGAAATATTTTAATAAGTCATCTTTAAAAGCAAGTAGCAAGTTTGGGCTGGATGGGAATGACCTTTATGGGGTTGGAGGTGGGGTTTTTTTTTCCCCAGTATCCACCCACAATTGATGTGTGATCATCACGTAACTGTAAGAGCAACAGGAACAAAACACGCGTGGATGGTTTAAGGCAGTTTCTTACTTTCTCAGTGGCAGTTTTGCCTTATGTACTGCCATCTCCTGGCTGGTAGAGAAGTTAGTCCAGGGGTGAAAAATCAGGGAGTAAATACGGAAAAACAGCTCCCCTGCAGCCCGTATTTTACATAATTTTGTTTGAACTGTTTTTAATTAAGAAAAGGAAATGCTTAAAACCACAGTGTGTTCAGGTGAGATATTTAGGTGATGGGAAAACTGCAGCAGATATTTGACCATCATCTTCCAAATCCTTAGGTACCACCCTGCTTTCCTCATGCTGGAAGCATCTCCTCCAGGAGTCGAACTCTGAAATCACAGTTGCAGTTGGAAAAAAAAAAAAGAACAAAAAACACTTTTTTTTTTTAATACAACAAGACTATTTCTGGACTATTTAATGGAATCCCATTAGGTTAAATCATTGCAAATTCATTTCACCCTTAAAAATGACCCCAAGGCATTTTACATCGTGGTAAAAGTGGAGAATCTTTGCAGTAAAGTTGCAAAATCTCATATTTCTGAAGGTTTCATTTTGACGTGTTCTTGGCAAAAAGCATTTTGTCGTCTTCTCTGGAAAGTACTCACCAAGAGTTGGAGGAAGAAGCTCTCCTGGGGCAGATCCACATGGCTGAAGGTTCCTTTGGTGCTAGAAACACCCCAAATCACTTTGTTGCGGTTAACATGGCCCTTCTGGGTTGGAGACCTGGGCTGCCCAGACCCAAGATGCTGGAGCAGTTGTGTGGGCTGAGGCATGAGGACCCATCGCTTGGTTCATTCACACCACTGGTTGCTCAAGGAGAAAGAAGGCTGGACCTCACCTAGAGTCGGAGCAAAGAAAATCCCTTTCTTTTTTAGGAGTAGTTAAAATATTTCTCTAATTGTAGCTAGTTTGACAGGACTGTGGTGTTGCACCTGTAGGCAGATAGAAATAAAGATGTAACCGATGAAATATCTAATTGTTATTAGGAAAAAAAAATAATCAGCTGACATCCCTAGAGCTGTCTCATTTTTAAATGCTTCTTGGAATTGTTACAGACGGTGCAGCGACTTGCCTCTGGGGAAGGCCAAACGAAACTGCACAAAACCATGTCTCAGGGGGAGATCGGGAAGCTGGCAGCCACGCAGAAGAGCCTGGCTCCGGATGGGAGGTAGGAAACATGATGGGAGATCAGAAACGTGCTGGGAGATTGGACATGAGTCCTTCCCATGTCCTTCTTCCCCTCCATTACCTTGCTGAACCATCTCAGCTTCTTTGTAGCTCCACCAGCCAAAGCTATCACATGAGTTACTCATCCCACCTTTCAAACGTGACCGTGGACATTCCCATTTAGAAGAGGTGTCCTGCTCCTGTCATGATAAAGTTTTGATGATATGGAACACATGTACCTTTCCAAACCACCCAATTGCACGTGTGAAATGTAAATTTCTTGCCTTTCCTGAGGACACATAGCCTGGTTTCTCTGGTAGATGTTGTGTGGATTTAACTCCTCCTCAAACACCGTGAAAGTCTCAGAGACACTTTCCCAGTTAAGCTGGTTCCTTTTTCCATGTCTTATTTTTAGGCCTCAGCGAGCCAAGATGAGGTTCTGGGTGAAGGGAAAGCAGGGGGAGAAGAAGACCCCACGGGAGAAGCTTGCTACCCAATCGGAGCTGCTGGAGCTTTACGCAGAACAAGAAACCCCTGGCAGGGAGGTGATTTCTGGCTTGCAGCTTGGTGAGGGTAAGTAAGTGGAGGGGTGGCATGGTCCCCATGTTGTGAGGAGCAGAGAAGTTGTGTTTCCTCTCATGATAGAGGGAAAAATTAGTGTAAATCTGGCTTTATTCTATAACCAAGCACAGCCCAACATATAGGGACTTGGGTAAAGACAGAGAACCAAGGAAGGTTGACTTATCTGTAGGGTGAGGGTATCTGTAAAGGGGAGTATCGTGTACAACGGTGTGGTCAAGATGAGGCTGCTGTGGGAAAGCAGGTTAGGAAGCTGTACGAACGGAATGTCCGTGGTGGTTCACATCTCTTGAATTCGTGGATAGTGTCAACTTGAAAAGGTGGCAAGTAGGTTAGAGGGTGGGATCCAAACCAGGTCTCAAGGAAAGCTGTGTCGCTAATCCTCCCAGCAGCTGCCTGGACAGATGTTTCCCCTCTTGATGGAGGAAATAACCAAAGGAGAAAGGACGTTTAATCTTCCTATGAGCACCACATAGTACTTTTCTCCTCCACAGATTCATTTGATGCCCATCTCCCTGTTTTAGTGGCAGGATTATTTTTCATCTGTTCTTCGGTCTCTTTCCCTCTTTTTAATTATCACCTGTAGAGTTGGGTCCTCACCACCTGACGCCCCCGCGGAGCCCTGAGCTCTCTGGTATCTACCGGCGGGAGTTTAAAGAGAACAAGGAGCCTTCTCCCAAAGTGAAACGCAAGCGCAGCGTCAAGATCAGCAACGTGGCTCTGGAACCCGTGCAGTGGCAGAACGACTCGCTCCAGATCATAACCAGTGCTAGTGACTTGAAGAGCATGGATGAGTTTCTCCTGAAGAAGGTAACTCCTCTCCTCGCTGCTCCAGCTGAATCATCAGAGAGCTCGAGGAGCAGAGGCAACAGAGCCAAAATTATCCTGGGGGCAGCAGTAGCAATGCTAATAATTAATCTAAGGGTGGACACCATGCACCAAGGCAAGCTTGGAGGAAGAGGTGGACACGCAACATGTGGTCATTCTGCACAGCAGCTTCAGTGCTTTCCGTTGCTTTGAGAAGCACCTGCTTCAGGTGATCTGGGAGGGCAGGAGTGGGGAAATGCTCGTGTTTCTAGTTTGCATGCAGGAGAAAAATCTTTGTAATCATTATCAGCATCATGTGCCCGTGGTGGAGTGCTTCATCTCACACAGTGCTCGCTGCAGCAGAAGTAGTGTGGGTGCATAAATCCCTTTGGTTTCCCAGATGAATGAGCTGGATAACGAGGACAGCAAGAAGGACACGCTGGTGGACGTCGTGTTCAAGAAAGCGCTGAAGGAATTCCGACAAAACATCTTCAGCTTTTACTCCTCAGCTTTGGCGGTAAGTGACCGGATCATGGGTGAGAACTTCCACCTCCAGGAAAAACGAGATGCTTTGGGTCCTCCTAGTGGTGGAGACGCTACCGAGCCTTCCATTCCTGGTCTGCTCATCCCGGAGGGTGGATACTCTTGTCTTCAGTCCCATGAGCTGTGAATTTGAACTAACTCTTCCTTGTTACCCGGCTCTCGATACACATTGAGCAGAGATTTCTGATCTCCTTGTTACAGCTTGCTCCCCATCAAGTGGGAGATGACAGGAAGGCAATAAACTCCTGTTTGCCACCCAAAGTGCCTGGAAGGAAGCCTTTGTGTTACATTTGCAAGCGGTGGAGACATCTGAGTAACACAGAGCTCTGCTCTTCTGCTACTTCTGAATCTGAGCAGTGATTGCTGTGGCTTATGATGATACTGATCAAAAAAAGCTATTTTCTTGCCCAGATTTTATAAAAAGTTCCCTCTCAGATTTGAGTTGATACTTAACATCCTCCTGCTCTGCACACAGAGAAGCCACTTTGCCAAACGTCACAAAAGACCTCTCTATTAGATGATCCTTTTTTATTTCTTTTAATCATAACCTTCTTTTAAACACCCCGAGCAGTTGGAAGCCAGTCAGGCTGAAATAATTGTCTGGAGCAGAATAGACAAGGCTGAGATGTATAAAAATTGCTTTTCTTTCTGCTTCTGCTTCCTTAAAAGATGGATGACGGAAAAAGCATCCGCTATAAGGACCTCTACGCCTTATTTGAGCAGATTCTGGAGAAGACCATGAGGCTTGAGCAGAGAGACTGGAGCGAGTCTCCAGTCAAAGTCTGGGTCAATACCTTCAAAGTCTTCCTGGATGAATATATGATAGAGTACAAGCCACTGGACTACACCGCCGTGAAGGTAGTTGTCACTTTTCTTAAGCCCCTCAAAGATTTGGGAACTGTCTTTCCATGGGGCTGTGGTTTCCACAGACACATGGGAACCTCCATTGTCTTCTCTCTTTAAGCTGAGGTGGACAGCATAAGCCAGCACACAAGGCATGATTCATTGGTTGGGTTTCACTGGGCTCAGCAAACCCCACTTCACATCTGGACTGAGCTGGGCCTTGGCTAATGCCAACGGGCAGATGTTGTCTCCAGGGCAAAGCTGCAGCCATACGTGGATGGTTGGAAAGGCAGCTTCTGGTGCTTCTATTTTGGTTTTTGAGTTGTTTGGGTTCTTTCAAACTTGAAGGGAAAGTGAAAGAAATGCAAGGTTTTCTAATCTCTTGATCTCTTTCCAAGTGACCACATACTTCACCATCGGCTGTTGGGCAGTGGCTGTCCCCAGGATCTACAACTTTTAGAGCAGTCAAAGCTTGCAGCCTTTCACAAACCTCATCTCCTCACTTCCTGCTTCACATTATTTGTGAGGACAGCCACATATTCTCAGGCTGGGCTTGGGAGATGGTGTTTATTGTATAAATATCCCAAATTTTGGCTTTTCTGCTCTGAGTCCTCCCAAAGCTCCTTTCCAGGCAGATTTTCTTCAGAGCACACTGAGCTCCAGCTGCAGTGTTCTGCAGGTTCTCCTTGAGTGTCCTGCATGAGATAGGAGACCTTTATGTCACTTTTGCTGGACTTGGAGCTAGAGCAGCAGCTAATCTCAACTCTGAGATGAATAAGGGGACCTTCTGAATATAGGGTGATCCACAGGAGAGTTTTCTGGAGTGACTCTCCTGGGGCTGCAGGTGCACTGGAGGATGGGACTGGAAAGTAGTGGACAATTTTAGATAGAAGCCCTCTGTACGCTTTACCTGGCAAAATTGCCCATAAATATGCTTACATCTTTTTCTAATACCAGGTGCCAAAAACGGAACGAAAAAAGAGAAGAAAAAAGGAAGCAGATGTGGTGAGTTGAGCAATCTGTGCCTGCACAGTAAAAAATTAATGTCCTTGTGGCCAGAACGACGAGCAGTAAGAGACCTGCTCATGACACATCCTATGCTGAGATCCAAACCTCATCCCTAATGAATGTCCAGCTGTGAAAGGACGTGCTATAAAGATGCAAGAGGTGGATTTGGTTTGCTTCACCAGGGATGTACACTGTTCTCTGAAAACACATGCCACATCCACCAAGGCAGTAAATGTAATGTCAAGAGTTATTAAAGAAGAACTGGTAGAGAAACAGAGTTCTGAATTTCTGCATAAAGTTAAGAGTGTGTGTTTTAGGACATTATATCTTTTTTCCTAGAGGATATGGTAGCACTAGGCAGCACGCTGGTGCAGAGCAAAAAAGGGCCATGGATACACAGGAGACCTTCTTAACACGGAGAACTTGACCAGCCAACCTCAGTCAAACAGTTTCTAAACTGCTTGCATGATGGTTCGGTTCCCATACAGGCTGGACGTCTCTTTGGGTTGGCTATGGGGTTATTGGGCTGAAAAGGAAACAAAAATAGAAACTAAAAGGAAATAACAGCAAAAAGTTGGAGAGCTGACTGTTCATCTCCCTGTTTTGCAGCAGACCAAGTACCCATCTCCTTTTTTTTAACACCCAACCTTTGTCATCACAGGTGGAAGAGCACAATGGTCACATTTTTAAGGCGACCCAGTACAGCATCCCCACCTACTGTGAATATTGTTCCTCCTTGATCTGGATAATGGACAGGGCTTCTGTTTGTAAATGTAAGCACACTCTCTTTGGTCTATTTTCACGTGCGTGTATCACAGTAATGAGGTTTTGGATTTTGAAAAGTGTTTTCTCTAACCCCACTCTCAGATAATTTCGGTTTTTTCATCTTGGAAGAGCTTTTGCAACAGATCTTAAGGGTTTCTAAAGTCATCTAGTTAAGTCCATCCTAGCAGTCCTTCCAGTCCTCACGGTACACTTAGTTTCATGTGTGGGAGCTTTGCGTTAGGTGTCTTGTCCCATAAGGTCATATGGTCATCTCATATGGTCAAACCATATTTAAGGGTCATGGTAAGAAGGATGGTAGAGTTGGGTATGGCAAATGTGCCCTAGGGCTTCAGCCTGTTGGGTGCCTGTGGGTCTCGTGACCATGGCCAGTTCACTTGGCTTAGTCTATTTGACCTCCAGGTCAACGTGTATTTTGGGGGAGATCAGGAAGATGCAGGAAGGGTTGATCCATGGCTTCACATTTCCCACCATCTCTTTGATTAGGTTGAAAGTATCAACTTTCAATCCTCAGGCTGATGTCTGGTGTAGGAAGGATACAAACTAGGTGCTATTTTCAACCTCTTTAAGGGTACCCATGTCTTACAGCTCAGTGACTCATGGATTATTGCCCGGCTTGATCTATCCTTTTTTTTTAATGTTTCAGGGTCTTAAATATACCACCTTCATTTTTTTTCTTATTTTCTTTGGATCTAATATAGACTTGGCCCCTGGAAACTGCCAATTCAAAGTGCTTTTGACCTGCTAGTCCTGAGAGCTACTTAATTCATATTAATTAATATTTTTGCAGTGGCCTGACTTTTTTGGATTATTAAATGCTATTTTTCTTCATTGCAGTATGTAAATATGCTTGTCACAAGAAGTGCTGTCTTAAAACCACGACCAAGTGCTCCAAAAAGGTAAATGTCTCTCATTCCTTTTCTTTCATTAAATACCTTTCAGGTGGCTTGTTTGCAGGCACAGAACTTGATATAATGCTGGCAATAACCCTCCTTGGAGCAGGAGCCTGGACCAGAGATCCCTGGAGGTCTCTCCAACCAGGGCATCGATGTCTGTGTGTATTTTGGGAGTAACGCAGTGATGCGTCACCATATATCTGCCCAGTCATGGAGCAGATGCTGCAGTGATCTTCCATGCCTTGTAACCACACTGAATAATAGAAAGGTGCCTTGTTTTAGAGCTTTTAAGGACTTATTCTTGGAAATACAGGTTGTTCTTAACCCTGCTGATCCTTGCTCAGGCCCACGGTGACCAGTGGCGCACCGCAGCTGAGCGAGGAAGGGTGGGTGGAGGACTCACCATCCTCCTTAGAGGGGAATGAAATATTTGTTTGCTGGGTTGAAGGGTGTGAAGGTCAGTGAATAAATCAGCAGGTCAGCCAGGCTAACGATGAATCATCAAGATTTGGTTGGTTTTCTTTTCAATAGTTTTGTTTTGTGCCCTGAAGAATGTTAATACAGCCGGAATAATAATGTGTGCAAAGCTTTATCAGCTCCCTGCGAGGCTTCTTGAGGAAGAACAGCCTCCCTAAAGCTGCGTGATTACATTTTTCCCAAGAAATAATCTGAATATATGCATTGAAAATACAAATATATTTGTATATATTTGTATTTTCTCTATATATAGTGTTTCTGCTGCACTCTTTCCCTTTCTGGCAGTATTTCTGCAAGAGCTGGTAATGCCTCATGTGAGTTTCTGCTCTATAATCTGGGAAGATCAATGAGATCTCTGATCATTTTTTTTCAGAGAAGCTCAGGTTTGCTTGGAGCCTTCTCATTTCTTGGGGTTTCTCCACACAAGGTTTTTGTGCTGTACCCAAGGAAACAGGTTCACCGTGTCCCCACGGTAGCTTTCCACCTGGGCAGTTGGAAGTCCATCTCTAGGAAGGCTCTGCCTTCTCCGTTCTTGGTGGGTTAACGTTTTTAGGGTTGTTTTCAGGGATGGGGAGCCACAAACCATCTATTATGCTTTGAGAAAGAGGTCTTTATTTTCTGGCAATGGCTGATTTTGTAACTGTTAGCTGTGTCCAAGACTGGGTCTTTTTCTCCAAACACCAAGCTCATCTCTCTCAGTGGCCGTAGACTTCCTTTCACTCCATGCTTTGTCTTCACCTCAGAGCTACTTGTCTTGAGTAAAGTAGCACATGAGTTTTGTGGCATCACGTTTGCTGATGGTTTAAGCAGCCAAGCAGGCTGATTGAGCAGCAGGTGATGAATTTTAACTGGTAGCTGAGACCAGGTGTTCCTGGACTGTGGGGGTTTTGTTCCGTAGAGCATCAAACGGTGTGGACATCTTCCCCATGTCCTCCCATAAAGTTGACAACATTGATAAAAGGATGACCTTGAATGGGAAAAAAAACATGCAGAAGTGGTTATAAGGGGTGCTGTGACCCGGGTCATGGTCGCCACCGTCTTGCTCATGACTGGATTGCAGCTGGATGTGCCATCTCACCTTTCTTTTCCTGGGGCTGAGCATTTGTGTCAAAATTTTGTTGGGTCTTTTGACCCAGAACCTTCCTTGCAGGAGTACTTTGTTCATGTTTGAATTTGCCAGATATCAAATCTCCAGTAAGCATTTGCAATCAGAAAATAGGATCTTTTCCAGCAGATGTAGATGGGTTTTTCCAGGCTTTTATTTTGGCATCACGTTTGTTCACAGACGTTTTGGAAGTTCCAGTGCTGCGAGTTGATCTAAATACCCGAGACCAGGATTTACCTGCTCTGCTTTGTGCATCCTCTTTGGGGAACTGAAGTCATCCCTGCAGATGGTGCCAGAGAGGCAGGAGGTGGAGGGAGACCGTGCCCAGCTGCATTGGCTGTGCCAGGCTGAGAATATAACCACAGTGGGGTGGTTAAAGAAAGAGAATCCAAACTTTATGACTTCAGAGAGAGACTGATTTAGCATTGCAAGACATGCGTTGCTGGCTGTCCTGTCCTCCTTCCTTAGACTGACTTGCACATCACCTGGATCAGCCCAAGTCTGAACAGCAGTCAGATCCAAGTGCTGCACCAGCATTGCTTCCTAAAAGGATTTTAAAACTCTTTTTTTTTCCCCCCCTTTTCCTCTTCAGTATGACCCTGAGCTCTCATCTCGGCAGTTTGGTGTGGAGCTCTCCCGGTTGACCAGCGAGGAGCGAGCGGTGCCAGTGCTGGTGGAGAAGCTCATCAACTACATTGAAATGCACGGGCTGTATACAGAGGGCATTTACAGAAAATCAGGGTCCACCAACAAGATCAAGGAGCTGCGGCAAGGACTCGATACAGGTAAAGGGTGGGGAGAAAAAAACAGGCTGAGAGAGCTGGGGTTGTTGAGCCTGGAGAAGAGAAGGCTCCGGGGAGACCTTAGAGCAGCCTTTCAGTACCTGAAGGGAGCTATAGGAGAGGTGGGGAGGGACTCTTTGTCAGGAAGTGGAGTGATAGAACAAAGGGTAACAGCTTTAAATTGAAAGAGGGGAGATTTAGATTAGATACCAGAAAGAAATCCTTTGCTGTGAGAGTGGTGAGACCCTGGCCCAGGTTGCCCAGAGAAGCTGTGGCTGCCCCATCCCTGGAGGGGTTCAAGGCCAGGCTGGATGGGGCTTGGAGCAACCTGGTCTGGTGGGAGGTGTCCCTGCCCAGGGCAGGGGGGTTGGAACTGGATGATCTTGAAGGTCCCTTCCAACTCTAACCATTCTGTGATTCTGTGGGGAGAAAAGTCTCTGCCTCAGCAAGGTTGGATGTATGGAAGGGGGGATGCTTCATCAGCGTGAAACAAGGTCCTGCCTTCCCTGACCACAGGCTGTGCAAGTGATGCTTTCGCATCTCTGACCAAAACTCGAGTCACCAACTCATGCTTTTTTGGGTACAATACGTGAAAAAAGTCATTGCAGTTGAGGGAAAACGATGCCTTACTTAACCATAGCAATAGGTGGCAGCAAGGAAAGAAATCCTGGTTCCACCTAAGGTTACTCACTCTGGAAAATGCATTTCTCTCTAATTTTAACACAGGGAGCTGAAATCAAGGGCTGGATTTCTTGCTATTAAATACAGTCTGGTTTTGAGGTGGCACATAAATGTTTTCTACCATAGAGGAGTAGCTTATCATAGAAGGTCCTCTGACTTTATGAACAGCGTCATATTGATTGTTCCCTCTTGTTTTTCTTTCCTTTTCCTCAATCTGCTGCCAAACCCAGACATTGAGAGCGTGAATTTAGACGACTACAACATCCATGTCATCGCCAGTGTGTTCAAGCAGTGGCTCCGCGATCTGCCCAACCCTCTCATGACCTTCGAGCTCTACGAGGAGTTTCTGCGGGCGATGGGTAAGGAGCCTCCTTCACTCTCCCGTTCCCTTGGCAGAGGGAAATGGTGGCCACTTTCGGTGCCAAACTTTTTATTTACTCTTTGGGACCAAATCAGTTGGTTTTGCCAGATTTTATTTACCCAGTTTCAAAGTCTGTTTTTGTCTATAAGGGATTTTTTTATGCAAAGCCATGAGCAATTTGATCTTGCCTTTGGTGGCACGAACTTGCATATCATAGTTCATCAGATTTCAGCCCAAACCATTAGCCAGATGATCTGTCTTTTAAGTAGTAAAAGTAAGTGACTGTTAAAAAGGTATCATTTTAAATGGGAGAAAGAAGTAGAAGCCTGCCCTAAACGTTGGTGCTTTCTCTGCAGGCCTCCAGGAAAGGAAGGAGACAGTGCGGGGAGTATATTCGGTCATAGACCAGCTCTCCCGCACCCACCTCAGCACCTTGGAGCGTCTCATCTTCCACCTGGTGAGGTACGTTGGGCCAGGGCAGCTTCAGGCAAGTGGAGGATGCTCCGGCATCCTTTGTACTGAAATAGGTGAGACCAAAAGCGAGTGAGCAAGGGAAAGGGAAGAGCTTTCAGGTCCATCATGTCTTCCAGGAGGTCACCCTAGAAACTCTTCCTCCAAATATCCAAATACTGCTTGTATTTGTGAGCAACCTCTGCAGTGCTCTGGTGGCTCGTGGGGCCCAGGGGTCTGCCACTGCAGGGACAGGTTTTTTGGGTGGAAAACACCAATTGTTTGCCTGCCTTGGGAACACCTGAGATGTCTTCAGGTTTGGTTTTCTCCATGAAGCAGAGCAAAGATGAGGGCAGAGCAGCATGCTTGCTTGTCTGCACTCTACAAGTGTCATCTCCTCTATTCATCCGTGGTCATGTGGAAGAGGTGCAGTGGAGGTGCCTTCACCTCTGACTTCTCTCTTAATCCCTATTTTTTTCAGGATTGCCCTTCAAGAAGAGACCAATCGCATGTCAGCTAATGCCTTGGCCATTGTCTTTGCTCCTTGTATCCTCCGCTGCCCCGATACCACGGACCCGCTGCAGAGTGTTCAGGACATCAGTAAGACAACCACGTAAGGACCGTGGTCTTGGATGACCCAGCTCCATAACCATTGCTATGTCACCACTCCTGTCCTGATGACCCATAGTATGGTCAAATGGACCGAGAATAGAGAGCTTTAGCATGCAAATTATAAATGTGTATTAAATGTGTCTTCATGAAGATAATTTCATCTTCTCTCGGTCCCTGAGAGGTTGTTGAGTGGGGATTTCTAAAGTGATGGAGAATCCACAAGAGGACATCAACTTGCATTCCTGCCCGGCACATCTCAGCATGAAAAGATGGAGGTTGTGCTGATGTGGTTTTATAGTTAATACCGTTTATGGCGAGCAGATGATCCTTATTCTTAATTTTGTCTTTTTTTATCTGAGGGGGTGAGCTTGTTTGCTCTCCAGCAATATTAATACTGCATACTTAGATTTCCTTAAGGTATTTGACGTAATTGCAAAGGTTTTACAGAGGAAAAGTGAAGCACTTGCCTAAATTCAGTTTAGCTTGTATTAAATCAATTTAAAAATAGATAATGGAGACAATGATAATAATGGAAACCATCCAGTGGAGGGCTGGGCTTCTCAAAGAGGTGGGTTTAGCTCCAGGAAGTATTAAAATTGGTGAAGACCAGAATGTGCTTGGAGACCCAGCTGGCAGGAGCACTCATTCTTCAACGGGATTTCTTTGTAGCTTCTCCCTTAGACTTTAGCTGGAGCACATGCTCTAATTTTATTAGGCAGAAAGGATATTTTTTTTCCCCCAAAACACACTCCTGACAGCGTTCCACAGTCAGCTCAGCTGAATGATCTTGCTGCAGCATTACTGCCTGCAAGCGAGTTGGAAGCAACCCGCCTTCCCCAAGTTTGTATTTCCTTGGTACCTGTTCCAGGAGGGGAAAATTTCTCCAGTGGCATCCTTGAAGGTCTTCGACTTCTCTAGTCCGAGTTCCTCAGTCCAACCATAGCCTGTTATCACTCCTTATAGGGCAATTTCCACTACGCTTTGGTTTCCAGCTGGATCTGTTTTCTTCTGTGCCTTTCTGTCAGGGCAGATCTTCAGGCAAGACAGAGACAGCTCAGATGAAATAATTTCCTCCTCCCAGTTTGGTTTTTTTTTCCCCCATTAGTTGCGTAGAATTAATCGTCATCGAGCAGATGAACAAATACAAGGCTCGTCTCAAGGACATCAACAGCCTGGAGTTTGCGGAGAACAAAGCCAAGAGCCGCCTCTCCTTGATCCGCAGATCGATGGTGAGATGCCAAAGCCGTCTGCATCCCCTCCTGTCCTCTCCTTGCCCCTCAAGCAACCCTACCTTATCTTCTCCTGCTTATCCCAGCCTCCCAAACCCCTCACAACCTCCCACACCATCTCCCCCAGGACAGGGACCCTCAGGCCCGTGGTGGCTCCTCACCTTTGCAGGGAGTCATACCAAAGCAAGAGGAGGTGGAAACGGTCTGTGGAAACGTGGTCGCTCCAACTCAGATGCTCCTGATCAACGTCTCCACCTTCATTTGATCTTGTTTGGTCCTGGGTTGAGTCAAGCCTTTCATTGACCAGCTTGACGTTGCCACATGGGAGACCTGGACCATCCTTTTTTTGTGCTCAGTTGCATTATCTGAACCCAAAATGAGCTCCCCAAAGGCTCCCCCTGCTCCCGCGCTGCCTTTCTGGGAGCTTCAAATCCATCTCATTGAGCTTCCACGCTTCCCAGGGGGCCGGCGGGCTGCAGATGCACGCTGCTCTTGGCTTGTTGGGCTGCAGGAGAGGGATGGACTCAGCGCAGCGCAGTCATCTCAGGCTTGGGCCAAGGAGCTGAGCAGCCCCTCTGCTTGGACCTGCCCGCTGTGGTCCTCAGGGACACGTTGCTCCTGCTTCTTTTTTGGGGATGAAATCCAAGCAGGGGCTGCCCGAGGTTGTGGGGCAGGGGCTGCAGAGCTGGCCTGCTCATACCAGTCTAAAAAGAAAAGAAAAAAAAAAACCACAAAACAAACCATAAAAAATGAACAAAAACGGGTTTTTTGGAGGGGCAACAGCATGTGCACTCTAACCTTCTGCTTTCCTTTTCATCTCCTCTCTAATCCAGAAACCCGTACTAATTGCAGTTAGATTTATGAGCATAACCCGCAGTTCAATCCCGGTATGTATTAACTGCAACGCGCCCTGCGCCAGCCAACGCGTCCCTCCATCGTGTGTCACCGCCGCTCATTCCAGCCCCATCCCACTGGCCATTGTCCGTGACGTTGCCTGTCTTGTCCCCAAGCAGGTGCCACTCCTCAGGGCCACTGATTCTCCCGCAGGTCCCCCGGGGCAGCCGGACTCCAAGGCAGCCAGCGCTTGGCCATCCTTGCATGCAGCTCCCCAAAAAACTGCTTTCCACCCCTTTTCCTCTTCCTGCTTATTTTATTTTTCCTGTTTTATTTTCTTTTTCCATCCTGTGCTTCCCTCTTCTTTGCTTGACTCATCCCTTCTTCCCTTCCCACCCCAACTTCTGCTCGCTCAGGATGCATTTCAGCATCAAGTTGCTGTCACAGTGCTGCTGTATCTTGAGATGGTGGATAAAAGCCCCAGCTCAGATGCCTCAGAGACCACGGGGCATCCAAAAGTCTCCTCCACCTTCTTGGAGGAGGACCACCAGCTTGAACGCAAGGTCAGGTTGGAACTGGGAGGGGTCCAGCAACCTCTATATTTTCCAACTTCATCCCAGCTTGAGTTTGCATGCCCAGTGAAACCACGATGGGCGAGAAAATCACCTGCAGGTTTATGGGGATGCTCATGGGGCTGTTTCCCTTCCTACCACATTTGGCCCATGATGCTTCTCCCCCATCCTTCAGCATTTTCAAGGGTCAGGAGACGGAGAAGAGCAGAATTCAAGCTCTGCTCCCCTGATGCTGTTTCACAAGCACACCATTGGCAGGGGCTTAAGTCCACGAGCCGGTGGGATCTTTGGGATCTCAGGGGTTTTGGCTAATAGGATTCAGGTGGCTACGCTTCAGCTCAGGAGCCCACGTGAGGTGGCGTCAGAAGAACGTTGGGGCACGGGAACAGCTTTACTGCCAAAGAAAGGTGTCTCAGATGTGACATTAAATGAAAGAGGTAAAATGGAGCAAATCTCACTTTTAAGGAGAAAAAGGAGGCTCCTTTACTCTGCAAACCTGCTTTAGGCATGTGGGTTATCAGGAAGACCTGAGAATGCTGCAGGTTTAAATAGTTGCAATGAGCTCTTCAACTGCAAGGAGATGCAGGTTAATCCTGGGTGGTGGTTCTCAGGAGGAAGGCAGCAATATGAACCAGCAGTGTGTGCCCAGGTGGCCAACAAAGCCAATGGCATCCTGGCTTGTATGAGAAATAGTGTGACCAGCAGAAGTAAGGAGGGGATTGTCCCCCTGTACTCAGCACTGGGGAGGCCACCCCTTGAGTATGGTGTCCAGTTCTGGGCACCTCAACACCAGAGAGATCTGGAGGGGCTGGAGCGAGTGCAGAGGAGGGCAATGGAGCTGGGGAAGGGCCTGGAGAATAAATCTCCTGGAGAGCGATGGAAGGAGCTGGGAGTGTTTAGTTGGAGGAAGAGGAGGCTGAGGGGAGACCTCATCACTCTCTACAAGTACCTGAAAGGACAGTGCAGAGAGGTTGGTGCTGGTCTCTTCTCACAGGGAATTAGCCATAGAAGGAGAGGGAATGGCTTCAAGCTGCACCAGGGTAGGTTTAGGCTGAACATGAGGAAAGACTTTTTCCCAGCAAGAGTGGTCAGAGCCTGGAATGGGCTGCCCAGGGAGGGGGTGGAGTCCCCATCCCTGAGTGTGTTTCCGAGTGGTTGAGATGTGGTGTTGGGGGATCTGGTGTAAGGGAGGACTTTGTTGAGTGGGGCTGATGGTTGGACTGGATGATCCCGAGGGTCTTTTCCAACCTGAATGGTTCTGTGATGGGCAGGACTTGGGCTGGTTGACATCTAAGTTCTGGTTGGTTCAGGATCTTGAATACAAAAGATGAGATGTGTCTGGTTATGATAATGGTTCAGATAGATGCTTTTTAATGTTCATGGTGTCCCTCATCTCCCCAAATCCATTATTTTTCTTCTAATCTATGAAGCAGATCCATAGGGCTGGTCCTCAAAGGTTTAAAGCATATAATGGACCACTGGAGATGGTTTTGGTTTATGGATCTCAAGTACATGAGATCAGAACATGGGCAATGGGATTAGGTGTGAGTTACTGTTTGCTGAAGGAGTTGGTGGAGACCCTTGTGATGCTCTGCAAATACCAAGGGTGGGCAATGGAAGGATGCGAGACTCAATCTAATGATAAAGCAGGAGCCAGGTGCCCTGAAATCAAAGCGCTGGTGATGCTCCCACCCAAAGCCAACACGGCCACCTTACAGGTCAAGCTTCCCGTTGCACAGGCTATGGGATTTGTGGACACCCATCCTGCCACCAGCTGGGCTTGCTTTGAAGTCCAAGTTGCGCTTGACTCATCAGCTCATAGCTGGTTGATCCTCACCACCTCCATCCTCACCTCCTCCATCCTCACTCCCTTCAATGTGTTGAGTCCTTCTGGTCCCTCTTCCAGCGTGGGGTGAGATTTTGGAGGGTCTTGGGTGTTGGTGGCACACTAAGGACCAATGGCCAGGACCGTCATCTTCACTCCTTGGGAGACCAGTGTGGTTGGCACCTGAGATGTTTGCAAAATCACCTTGGCTGCTGGTGGTGGTGACACCATTGTCTCTCTTCAGGGCAAGGGACGTGTGCGACGTGGCGCCTACCCCAGCCCAACATCTCCCGTTGCCGTGCGCTTGCCTTCGGTGACAGACGTTGCTGAGGAGACCATGAGCAGTGAGGAAGCCATGGAGATGGAGGTGACAGAGCAGCAGCAAGTGGCCATGCAGCAGGAGGAGAAGGTGCTGACTGAGCAGATTGAGAGCCTGCAGAAGGAAAAGTGAGTCTGGCTGTGAGGGCTCAAGTCATTTCCCTGAGCTATGGGTTACCTATGGATGGTGCTTGGTTGAGGTGCTACTCACAGGGTGACATGGAGGACTCTTTCCCTCCGTGGTCTCTTGGTGCACGTGCATCCTTTGCTTCTCCTTCCCACCTTTTTGGTCCCGTTGGGTAAATGGGACTGGGTTGGTTTTGGCAGGGAGGAGCTGACATTCGAGATGTTGACGTTGGAGCCCCGTGCCTCTGATGATGAAACTCTGGAGTCCGAAGCCTCCATCGGCACCGCCGACAGCTCCGAAAATTTGAACTTTGACTCCGAAGGAGCCATCTCCGATCGTTCGGGTAAATCAAGGCGTTCTTGGGTTTATCATAGAACGGTTTGGGCTGGAAGGGACCTTCAAAGACCATCTAGTCCAACCCCTCTGCACTGAGCAGGGACACTACCAGGTTGTTCAGGTCTTTCTGTAGTGTGTGGGAGGGGGTTATTAGGTTTTTCCTCCCCACAGGAATATTAAAGCCAGTGATTCAAGTGGGTGCAAGGAGGGCAGCTAAGGATTAAAACATATGGACCTGGGGAGGTGGGTGGTAGCACCCAAGGTTTGGTGGGGAGATGAGCACTCCTCCGGTGCCACTGCATCATCCTGGATGGTGCTACCTCCAGCGAGATGCTGGGAACGTCGTCCTGGCTTCTTGGTGTGTGTCCCCAGGGAACGGCACCGAGTTGCTGGGTAGTTTGAGGGTGTTAATCCTCCGGTGGTCCTTTTCCCCCCCACCCCAGAGAGAAGTGTAGCACTTACCTCCCTACGCCCCGCCAAGGCAGAGGGTCCGAGCCGGCTGCGAAGGCACCCCAGGACCCGGCCAGACCCAGCAGACCCAGCTGATGCCTCCATCTCCTCCTCGTCCTCATCCTCCCAATCATCCACCTCCTGCTTGCCCCACCTGCCCCGAAAGCGCTTCCAGATGTACTCCAAATCGCCTTTCTACCGAGCAGGGGGGTCTGGCGAGCCCCCCGAAACCCGGGCGAGCCCTGAGGGCTTCGTGGGACCTCTCCGGTGTCCCGAGGACCGGCCTCAGTTCACCACCCGTGGGACATTCAACCCGGAGAAAGGCAAACAGAAACTGAAGAGCGTGAAAACACCCCCCCCGAAAACCAAAGAGCCCCCCGATGGGGGGACAGGGGGGGGACGGGGGGGGGACGCAAGAGGAACCCCGAGACCGACTGCGCCACCGCCACCCAACCCCTCGTCCTCCTGGGGAGCAACGAGTTCATGGTCTGAAGATGCTCCACCCCCTGGGACGCGCCGGAGCGATCCTTCCTGTTGGCAGCACCCAATGGCTTCCTCGTTAATGCCAGGAGGATGAAAATTAATTAAAAAGGGCCGGTGGGGGGACTGTTTTAATGGTGGCCTTAATGGTTTTGGGGGGGGTG
>VXBJ01004065.1:98110-112125 GCA_013400055.1 Nycticryphes semicollaris
CTTTCTGCTTGCCCATGTTTACTTGCCATGCATTAATGAGATGTTTTATTATTAAAGTTTGCTACCTGAGACGTGCTCATTTTCCCCTCGCTGCTTCACTCCTGCAGAATGGGGTGGGAAGGCTGCCACCAGCCCCTCAGTCCTCATTAGCTGGGAAGAATGATACTAAACAACAACAGGAGCAACAATAACACTTCCAAAAGAAAAAAAAATAATAATAGATTAGAATACAATACAATATGGTACATATTCTGTCATAGGTATGTCATATGTCTAGCCCTCAGACATCATAACATAATTGTGGTGGGTGGAAGGTGGCTGGCTGCCAGGTGCCTACCCAGCCGCTCGGTGCCCCCCCTTCCTCAACTGCACAGGTGAAGAATAAAGTGAGGAAAGGCTCCTGGGTCAAGGCAAGGACAGGAAGATCATTCACTAATTCGTTTGGATAACTGGGGCCAGAGACTGCAGAGCCCCTGTGCCCACCCTGCCTGATTTGTGGTGGTTTCACTTTTGCTTTCCTTTTCCCAGAACCTCCTTTCCTGGAAGCCAGTGGTGAGCCATTTCCCACCCCTTGGTGTAGCCACCACCTCCTGTCTCCCTCAAAGGGACAGGCTGCTCTTCTCTCCTGTGGCCTGGGGGTTGCCTGGATTTTTTACTGCTTTTTTTTTTTTTTTTGACTGCCCAGTATTTGAGCAAATGCTGAGCAGCACAGTAAGGCAGGGATTGGTGAGACCTCTGCTGACACAGGGCAGGTAGAGACCTCTACCTCCTCAATGGGGACTGGGGCTTGATGGTGGTGCTTCTGCCACCTCCTCACCTGCTCTCCCCAGCGTGGTTGGCAGAGGGAGAGTGAAGTAACCAAGTTTCTGCTGTTCAAGAGCATCCCCACGAACGGGGACATCTTAGAGGAAGTGCCAGAGAGCATATTGCAGCCCAGGGACATCCTGCTTTTCTCCTTCTACAGCAAATCTGGCAGATCCAGTGACAGCTTTATACATGCTGCTGTCTACTGTGGAGACAGAGAGGTCATACACTTCCAGAGTAAGCACTCAACCCCCTGCTACCGTTTGGGATGTGGTGGTCACCAAAATGTGACCAGCAGCGTGGTGGCTGGGCCAGTATCCCAACCCAGCACCCTAAGCCCATCCTTGAGGACTCCCAGCCTTGGGTGTCCCTCAGCCACCATAGCCAGTGGGGACATCACAATCCATCTCTAATGGATATCACCATTGGCCTCCGGGAAGGGACAAGGCTGAGGCAGGGGACTCACTGCAGCGTTGTGGTGCTGAAGCAGGGGCTTGGTGCTGTGTAGGAGCAGATGGTGTTCGAGGTCCTTGACACAGGGCTTGTGATTGGCCAGTGGGGCTGCCTCTGCCTTGGCGTCCTTGGTGTCCTCCTCCTCGGAGCCATAGAAAGCCTTCTGGGTGTGCTCCTCCAGCAAGGACTCCAGCCAGTAGGTGGAACATCTTGCAGCCTCTTTCATCTCACCTCTCCAGCACAAACCAGGGCTCCAAGGACACCCCGAGGCTCCTGGAATATCCTCGTCTCATGTAGTCCCATTCTGGTTGCACAAACTGAGTGCCCGCATGGCGGGTCAGCGTGTTGATGAGGACCACCTGCCCCTACTCCTCAACACTGATGAGCAGCTTTTGAGCTTGTGGTAGCTCCTGTGGACGAGGTTGATGCGCTCCGGGCAGACCTCCTCAAATGCCATCACCACACTACCAGCCACCAGCTGGGGAGGGAAAGCCAGGGGTGACTCACCAAGGTGGTGGCATTTCTATCATGATGCCAGCTTGATGAGGATGGTGGCATCCCTATGAGGATGCTGGTTTGGTGGGGATGGTGGCATCTCTGTGAGGATGCAACCTTTGCAGAGACAGCTGTGTCCTTGATCCTTGTGATCCTTGAAGATTAACCAGCTTCCTTGGGCCCTTCTTCCCTCTGGGGTTTTATCCCACAAGACTCAGGAAAGCAGATCCCTGAAGAGGTCAACATCTGCTCTCCTGAAGTCCAGGGCTTGACATGCGCCCTTCTCGGTGCCCAAAGCATCTTGGAAGGCCACCATCTGATGGTCACTGGGCATATACTGTAGAATAGAATATAATTAATATAAATTGCAACACAAGGTATATAAATTTATATATAAATTAATATAAACTGCAACATGTAGTATAACATATAACAACACTTAACACATAGCATATAATATATAAGGTAGAATGGATTATCAGTGATGTCTAATACAGCCTGATTTAATATAGGATATATATGATACCATAAAATTAATACAATTTGTAATATATTGTAATGTCATATATAAGATGTAATTAATATATGGTGTATAGTATGTAACATGTAATACATAGTATATAATGTATACTATATAGTGTATTATGTATGATATACAATATATATAATAATATAAGGTGTGTAAGATATAATATGATTTAATATAATGTAAATAGGTATAATTATGTAATCTATTATGATGCGTGATATACGAGCTATATAATTATGTCCCAAACTACTACTAACATCCCGAATTACGCCCGGTTTATTGCTGACCAGCACCCAAACCTATGCCGGGGAGGGGTAGGGGGGTGCAGGGCTGGGGACACCTTTTGGGGGTGACAAAGTCCCCCATCTCCCCCCACCGGTTTATGGAGGGGCCGAATCCCACAGGCGCTGCCGCCCCCTTCCCCGAACCGCGCATCCCTGGAGCGGGGGGTTGGGGGGGCGGTCTCCCCCATCCCTCCCCTCCACCTCCCCCCCCGCACCCGGCGGTGACATCAGTCCCGGCGTCCCAACCGCCGCATCCCGCCCGCATCCCGCCGCCATGGCCGCCAGCCCGGCCTACGGGGAGGAGAAGGGGGGGTCCTCCAGCCTTGGGGAGCCCGAGTACGGCCACGACCCTGCCAGCGGCGGCATCTTCTCCTCCGACTACAAGAGGTGGGGATAACGCGGAGATGGGGGGAGGAGGGGAACAGGGGACAACGGCCGAGCCTGGCCGGGTGGCCGCCGCCGCGGGCCATGGCCGCCATCCCCCAGCGGTACCCGATGGGGACTGGCCACGGTCCCCCGGGGTCCGTGGGGACGGGATGAGGATGAAGATGAGGATGAGGATAAGGATGAGGATGGGGACAAGGAGAGGGGACGCAGTCACGCCACCGCCGCCACTGCAGCTTCCGAAGACCGGCCAGGGTTTCGGGGGAAAACCGCGGGGTTTTGGAGCGGCTGTTGCGGGGGAGATGCGCCGAGATCCCCCACTACACCCTCCACCCTTGGGTAGGGGGCACCTCGGGCACGGTGTCCCCCGCCCCGGGCTCCGCTAGCTCTCGCGGAGGTCCCCGGGTGACGGCACGCCACCCCCCATCCCCACCCCCCCCGAGGTCCCCAGCGGGTGGGGAGGGCTGAGAAATGTCACCCATGTGTAGGGCAGGCTGCTGGGGTGGGTGAGGGGTAGATGGGGACAAGGATGCAGAGGAAGATGGTGGGTTCCCCATAGCTGTGGGAGCATGGGGGTCCCTTTGTCACCCCAGCCCTGGCAGTGTCCCTCACTCTGGGTGTGTCCCCCACCCTGACCTGCTGGCTGTGTCCCCAGTCTGGCAGTATCCCCCCTCCCTGACAGTGTCCCCCATCCCTAGACCCCTCCCCAGAGCCACAGCAGAGTCCCCCTGTCTGGCAGTGGCATCCCCCAACCCTGAATGCCCTTAGCAGTGTCCCTCAGCCTGGCAGTGTTCCCCTGTCCCCAAGTCTGGCAATGTCCTCTTGACCCCCACTGGCAGTGTCCCCACACTCTGGCAGTGTCCTTCCAGCCCTGACCTGCCATGAGTGTCCCCATCTGGCAGTGTCCCCAAATCCCTGTCCCTCTGGCAGTGTTCCCCAGTCTGGCCAGATCCTCCCCCAGCTCTGACCCCCTGGCAGTTCTCCCCACTCTCTGTGTGTCCACCATCTTTGACCCACTGCCAGTGTCCCCATCTCACAGTGTCCCCCCTTCCCTGATCCTCTGGCATTGTCCCCTACTCTGGCAGTGTTCCCCAACTGCCCGATGTCCCAGACAGTGTCCCCCAGTCTGGCAGTGTCCCCCAGTTTGACCCCCTGGCAATGTCCCCCAGCATGGCAGTAATCTCCTGTCCCAAGTTTGGCAGTGCAGCCTAATCCCCACTGGCAGTGTCCCTCCAGCCCTGACCCCCTGACAGTGTCCCCATCACCTGTGTGCTGCCTTTCCCTGAAGCCTGTCCCCTTGTTGCCACACCAGATCTGTCACTGTCCCCATGAGCTAGGCACATCGTATGGGGCATGAAAAACACCCACAGATGTCTCACCCCCGCCACCCAGGTGGGTGTCCCGTCATGATGTGTGGTCCCTGGCCAGGACTGAGCCAATCCAAGCACCCAGGGAAGGAGCTCCCCGCAATCTCCTCAAGCCACAGCTGCGGGACAGGTGTCTCTTGGGATGTGACACCTTGGGGGTGGCTTCGTCCACCAGGAAGGGCGTCACAGGCATCGCAATCGCAGCTGCAACCCAACCCCAGCCCCAGCATCAGGTTTCAGCGGGCGTTGCAGGTAGTAAGAGCAGGGCCACAGCCCTGCCACCATCCTCAGGGCCACCATCCCTGGCTGAAACCATGCTGTCCCTGCCACCAGTGCAGAAGCTGCTGCGGCAGCTACCAGCAGGGCCAGCTGGCCGGCCAAAAACACTGGTGGGTGGTGACACGGCCGAGGAGGTGACGAGCCCGGTGCTGGCCACCGAGGCTGGACAGCCCGCCTGCTACAGCGCCCTGCGAGCCGACGAGCTGCAGCCACTTGCTGGCACCGAGCCTGAAGTGGCCACCGGCACTGGGCCACCACCACGGTAAGACCTCTCCAAGGAGAACCCCCCAGGACCCTCTGGTGATGGTGGCTCTGGCTGAGCATTGTCCCACAGGTGCCACCTCAAGCTGCTGTGGCCCTGCAGGGCTTCCCAGTTTGGTGGAGATGGATGTCCCTTAGAAAAGAGGACACTAGTGACAGCCAGCCTTATAAAAAGCTGGTGTCATTTTTCCAGCCCAGGGAGGGGACTGGGGACAGGCTCTGCATTGGGGTGCATTGGCACATCCATGCCCCTGCACCCATGATGGGACAAGGGGCACAGCCAACCAGAGATGGTGGCTGGCATGGAGCTGGTGATGGGTGCCTGCCCACTGTGAAGCAGTGTGGGGATATCCAAGGGTGACAAACACAGCCCAGCTGGGACAGGGTCCTTGTCCCAGCGCACAAGATGGGGACAGAGCTGGGTGCCAGCACCACACTGGTCCCTTGGGTTCCTCTTTCACCTGGCTGTAACCCAACTCCTGTCCCCATAAATATTGCATGGCGAAGGGTCGGGTTGCCAGCCTGATGGGCAGGATGGGAGCACAAATGTAAGGACTAAAACTGGCTAAAAATGGAAAATTGGATTATTTCCTTTTTACCCTGGTGTGGTGTAGACACGATGACCTCAAGGAGATGCTTGATAGCAACAAGGATTCACTCAAGCTGGAGGCCATGAAGAGGATCGTAGCGGTGGGTGTTGCTGCCACCGGTGGTGACCACTGCTGGTGTTGTGCCGTGCTGTGCCATGTCACGCCAGCTGCCTGGTGTCACACTGCTCCTTTCCCCCCTAGATGATTGCCCGGGGAAAAAATGCCTCTGACCTCTTCCCAGCCGTGGTGAAAAACGTTGCCTGCAAGAACATTGAGGTGAGGAAGGTCTTGGGCAGCCCTGGTGGTACCCATGGGTCTGGTGCCTCCCCTGCAGGAGGGTTTCGGGGATGGGCTGGGTTTTGGGAGGGCTCTGAGGTGGCCCCACCATCTTCACCCTGCAGGTGAAGAAGCTGGTTTACGTCTACCTGGTGCGCTACGCGGAGGAGCAGCAGGATCTGGCTCTGCTCTCCATCTCTACCTTCCAGCGAGGACTCAAGGTGGGCTGGTTTGGGGACACAGAAGGTGGGTCGGGGTTGGGAGCCGGGGGTAGGCAGCAAGTCCTCCCACATCATGCTGCAGCCCCCCCGCATATCCCCACAGGACCCCAACCAACTGATCCGTGCCAGTGCCCTGCGGGTCCTCTCCAGCATCCGCGTGCCCATCATTGTGCCCATCATGATGTTAGCTATCAAGGAGGCTGCCTCAGATATGTCCCCATATGTGCGCAAGACGGCTGCCCACGCCATCCCCAAGCTGTACAGGTAATGAGAGGGTGAGGAGTCAGCTGCTAAATTTTGGGGGTACCAAAAAGGGTGCAGCACTGGGGTCCCATCTGCTTGGTGCAGGCAGGGATGGGCGGGGTGGGGGGGTCAGGTTGGTCCAGCCACACCGGCTCTGCTCTTCCATCGCAGCCTTGACTCAGACCAGAAGGACCAGCTCATCGAGGTGATAGAGAAGCTCCTGGCGGACAAGACCACGGTGAGTGGGGTGTCATGTCTCCCCTGGCATCCTTGCTGTTCCCACCAAGTCAGTATCCTCCGGGGATGCCACCATCCCCACTGATCCATCACCCTTGTGGGAAGACAGACATCCTTACCAACTTGGCATTCTCACAGGCATGCAGCTGTCCCCCCAGAGCTGGCATCCTTGTTGGGATGCTACTGTCCCCAACAAGCCAGCATCCTTACGGGGATGCCACCATCTCCACTAAGCCACCATCTCCATGAGGAAGCCACTGTCCCCAACAAACTGGCCTACTCACAGGGAATTCACTGTCCCCAGCAAGCTGGCAACCTCGTAGGGATACACCCATTCCTGCCAACCCAATATCCTCATGGGGATGCCACCATCCCCACTGATACAGCAGCTTCACAGGGACACAGCTGTCCCTACTAAGTCTGCATCCTCATGGAGATGCCACCATCCCCACCAAACCACCATCCTCACAGAGATGCCACAATCCCCACCACACTGGCATCCGCACAGGGATGCCACCACCCTCATCAAGCTGGCATCATGATAGAAATGCCACCACCTTGGTGAGTCACCCCTGGCTTTCCCTCCCCAGCTGGTGGCTGGTAGTGTGGTGATGGCATTTGAGGAGGTCTGCCCGGAGCGCATCGACCTCATCCACAAGAACTACCGCAAGCTCTGCAACCTGCTCATTGACGTGGAGGAGTGGGGGCAGGTGGTCATCATCAACATGCTGACCCGCTACGCACGCACCCAGTTCCTCAGCCCCAACCAGAACGTGAGTGTGGGAGCTTTGGGGTGCCCCAGGAGCCTCGGGGTGCCCCGGAAGCCATGGTTTGTGCAGGAGAGGTGGGATGAAGTGAAGGAGGATGCCGTTGAGGGGTGCAAGGTGTCCCACCTACCGGCAGGAGTCCTTGTTGGAGGAGAGCGCCGAGAAGGCTTTCTATGGCTCTGAGGAGGAGGACACCAAGGACACCAAGGCAGAAGCAGCCTCTCTGGCCAAGCGCAAGCCCTATGTCATGGACCCTGACCACCGCTTGCTCCTGCGCAACACCAAGCCCCTGCTGCAGAGCCGCAATGCTGCGGTGAGTCCCCAGCCCTGTCCATCCCCAGAGACCACTGCTGGTGTCCATCAGCCTGGGTTTGTGATGTCCCCACTAGCCAAGGAGACATCAGGGTGGCTGAGGAGTGCTGGGAGCCCCCAGGGGTGGGCTTCGTCTGGGTGCTACCCGGTGGGATACTGGGGGNGTGCCGTGCTGTGCCATGTCACGCCAGCTGCCTGGTGTCACACTGCTCCTTTCCCCCCTAGATGATTGCCCGGGGAAAAAATGCCTCTGACCTCTTCCCAGCCGTGGTGAAAAACGTTGCCTGCAAGAACATTGAGGTGAGGAAGGTCTTGGGCAGCCCTGGTGGTACCCATGGGTCTGGTGCCTCCCCTGCAGGAGGGTTTCGGGGATGGGCTGGGTTTTGGGAGGGCTCTGAGGTGGCCCCACCATCTTCACCCTGCAGGTGAAGAAGCTGGTTTACGTCTACCTGGTGCGCTACGCGGAGGAGCAGCAGGATCTGGCTCTGCTCTCCATCTCTACCTTCCAGCGAGGACTCAAGGTGGGCTGGTTTGGGGACACAGAAGGTGGGTCGGGGTTGGGAGCCGGGGGTAGGCAGCAAGTCCTCCCACATCATGCTGCAGCCCCCCCGCATATCCCCACAGGACCCCAACCAACTGATCCGTGCCAGTGCCCTGCGGGTCCTCTCCAGCATCCGCGTGCCCATCATTGTGCCCATCATGATGTTAGCTATCAAGGAGGCTGCCTCGGATATGTCCCCATATGTGCGCAAGACGGCTGCCCACGCCATCCCCAAGCTGTACAGGTAATGAGAGGGTGAGGAGTCAGCTGCTAAATTTTGGGGGTACCAAAAAGGGTGCAGCACTGGGGTCCCATCTGCTTGGTGCAGGCAGGGATGGGCGGGGTGGGGGGGTCAGGTTGGTCCAGCCACACCGGCTCTGCTCTTCCATCGCAGCCTTGACTCAGACCAGAAGGACCAGCTCATCGAGGTGATAGAGAAGCTCCTGGCGGACAAGACCACGGTGAGTGGGGTGTCATGTCTCCCCTGGCATCCTTGCTGTTCCCACCAAGTCAGTATCCTCCTGGGGATGCCACCATCCCCACTGATCCATCACCCTTGTGGGAAGACAGACATCCTTACCAACTTGGCATTCTCACAGGCATGCAGCTGTCCCCCCAGAGCTGGCATCCTTGTTGGGATGCTACTGTCCCCAACAAGCCAGCATCCTTACGGGGATGCCACCATCTCCACTAAGCCACCATCTCCATGAGGAAGCCACTGTCCCCAACAAACTGGCCTACTCACAGGGAATTCACTGTCCCCAGCAAGCTGGCAACCTCGTAGGGATACACCCATTCCTGCCAACCCAATATCCTCATGGGGATGCCACCATCCCCACTGATACAGCAGCTTCACAGGGACACAGCTGTCCCTACTAAGTCTGCATCCTCATGGAGATGCCACCATCCCCACTGATACAGCAGCTTCACAGGGACACAGCTGTCCCTACTAAGTCTGCATCCTCATGGAGATGCCACCATCCCCACCAAACCACCATCCTCACAGAGATGCCACAATCCCCACCACACTGGCATCCGCACAGGGATGCCACCACCCTCATCAAGCTGGCATCATGATAGAAATGCCACCACCTTGGTGAGTCACCCCTGGCTTTCCCTCCCCAGCTAGTGGCTGGTAGTGTGGTGATGGCATTTGAGGAGGTCTGCCCGGAGCGCATCGACCTCATCCACAAGAACTACCGCAAGCTCTGCAACCTGCTCATTGACGTGGAGGAGTGGGGGCAGGTGGTCATCATCAACATGCTGACCCGCTACGCACGCACCCAGTTCCTCAGCCCCAACCAGAACGTGAGTGTGGGAGCTTTGGGGTGCCCCAGGAGCCTCGGGGTGCCCCGGAAGCCATGGTTTGTGCAGGAGAGGTGGGATGAAGTGAAGGAGGATGCCGTTGAGGGGTGCAAGGTGTCCCACCTACCGGCAGGAGTCCTTGTTGGAGGAGAGCGCCGAGAAGGCTTTCTATGGCTCTGAGGAGGAGGACACCAAGGACACCAAGGCAGAAGCAGCCTCTCTGGCCAAGCGCAAGCCCTATGTCATGGACCCTGACCACCGCTTGCTCCTGCGCAACACCAAGCCCCTGCTGCAGAGCCGCAATGCTGCGGTGAGTCCCCAGCCCTGTCCATCCCCAGAGACCACTGCTGGTGTCCATCAGCCTGGGTTTGTGATGTCCCCACTAGCCAAGGAGACATCAGGGTGGCTGAGGAGTGCTGGGAGCCCCCAGGGGTGGGCTTCGTCTGGGTGCTACCCGGTGGGATACTGGGGGACAGCCAGGCCCTGGGGTGTTCCTGTTCTCCCCAGGTGACACTTGGGTGTCTCCCTACAGGTGGTGATGGCTGTGGCACAGCTCTACTTCCACCTGGCACCCAAGGCAGAGGTTGGGGTCATCGCCAAGGCACTGGTGCGGCTCCTGCGGAGTCACAGGTCTGCTGCACCCAGGCACTAGTGGTCCCCTACCCTTCTACCCCCAATGTTGGGACCTATGGGGAGCCTCAAGACTTGGGGAGAGATCCCAAAGAAGCCCATCCCTGCAGGGCCATCGGGTTGGGCCAAATTGCCAAAAAAGAGGGCTTCTGGGCCTGGCCCAGCCCACACATGGAGTGCCACCAGCCTGGTGGTGGGTTCTGTCCTGTCTTCATGGGCACATGCTGGGGGTGTCTGACCCTGTCCCACTGATTGTGGTCCCCTGTTTGTTCCCACAGTGAGGTGCAATATGTCGTGCTGCAGAATGTTGCCACCATGTCCATCAAACGACGGGTGAGTTTTGGACTTAGCATGGAAGGAGTTGGCCCTGTTGATTCTGGAGTGGAGTGATGGCTGGCCAGTAGATGGTCACCAAGACTAGCTGCCTGTGGTGGCCTTGGTGAGGGGACGGACAGGGATGGCACTAACACCACTTGTTCTGCACACAGGGGATGTTTGAGCCCTACCTGAAGAGCTTCTACATCCGCTCTACGGACCCCACGCAGATCAAGATCCTCAAGGTGAGCTGGAAATGATCGGTAGGACCCACCACTGGTGCCTTTGGGGCTTCATGCTGCCACAGTGCCCCAGCACTATGCCCTCATGCTGCCTGTCTCCCTTCTTCCTGCAGCTGGAGGTCCTCACCAACCTGGCTAATGAGACAAACATCTCCACCATCCTGCGGGAGTTCCAGGTATGCCATGGTCATACTGAGGCCACCGGGGTACCACACTCTCATTGCTCTGTGTGCCAAAACACCACCACGGAGGGGACAAAGAGCCCCACCAGGAAGGGTGGGCTGAAGATATGTCAACCCCATGGGTGGCTCCAAAGACTTCCAACATGATTACCACATGGGGGGATGCTTGGCACTGATATGTGGGTGACGTGTTGTGTGTGTGTGTCCCCCATGCCTGTGCAGACCTACATCCGCAGCATGGACAAGGACTTCGTGGCGGCCACCATCCAAGCCATTGGGCGCTGTGCCACCAACATCGGGAAGGTTCGGGACACCTGCCTCAATGGCCTGGTCCAGCTCCTCTCCAACCGAGATGGTGAGTGCACGCAGTGGGGGTGGAACAGGGGCTCCATTGCTCTCAGGGCAGGACCTCACTGAGGCCAGGTCTCTGCCTGCAGAGCTGGTGGTGGCCGAATCTGTGGTGGTCATCAAAAAGCTGCTGCAGATGCAGCCAGCCCAGCACAGCGAGATCATCAAGCACATGGCCAAGCTCACTGACAACATCCAGGTGGGTCGGGGCGTTGCGTGGCCCACAGGACCTGGGGAGCAGCAGTGGTGCCATGTGCCCGGGGTCATTTTGCAGGTGCCGATGGCACGGGCCAGCATCTTGTGGCTCATCGGCGAGTACTGCGAGCACGTGCCCAAGATCGCGCCCGACGTGCTGCGCAAGATGGCCAAGTCCTTCACCAACGAGGAGGACATCGTCAAGCTGCAGGTCATCAACCTAGCTGCTAAGCTCTACCTGACCAACTCCAAGCAGGTACTAGGGATGTGGCCCTATGGCATGCCTCAGTTTCCCAACTGGGAAGGGAGAGGCTGACCCTGACCATGTCCCCTGGTGCAGAGCAAGCTGTTGACCCAGTACGTCCTCAACTTGGCCAAGTACGACCAGAATTATGACATCCGCGACCGAGCTCGCTTCATCCGCCAGCTGATCGTACCCACCGAGAAGAGTGGGGCCCTCAACAAGTACGCCAAGAAGCTCTTCCTGGCTCAAAAACCTGCTCCCATCTTGGAGTCCTCCTTCAAAGGTACCCACCCCTGGTCACAGGGCATGGGCGCACAGAGCCAGTTATCACCATGGTGCCGCATGGCGGTCCCCGAGCTGCTGCCACCTCTCACCCCACTGTAGATCGGGACCATTTCCAGCTGGGCTCCCTGTCCCACCTCCTCAACGCCAAGGCTGTAGGCTACCAGGAGCTGCCTGACTGGCCAGACGAGGCTCCTGACCCCTCTGTGAGGAATGTGGAGGTGCGTAGAGCACTGCAGGGTGCTGGCAGGCACGGTGGGGGCATGGTGGATCTCAAGAAGATGCCAAGGTAGGGGCATCTTCTTGAAGTCTCAGGAGAGCCCCAGAAGGTGCTCAGGTGCTGTTCAGCTGCCCCATGTCCCCTCTCTGGTTCCCACATGCCCACCTGGGGACAGGATGGGGGGGGGGGGGGGAGGATGAGGGCTGCTGTTTGAGCCCCCAGCACTTGGGTGATTGGCCCTGTCTCATCAACCCTGTGCTGGCAGGTTCCCGAGTGGACAAAGTGCACCAGCCGGGAGAAGAGGAAGGAGAAGGTAGAGAAACCTTTCTACTCCGACTCGGAGGGCGAGTCGGGGCCCACAGAGTCAGCAGACAGCGGTGAGGACCCGGTGGCACAGCAGGGCATGGGGCAGGGGCCACTGCGGTGGGGTATTGGACAGGGGTCACTGTAGCAGAGACATCAAGCAGGTGTCACCATGGCGAGGCAGGGGACAAGTGCCACCATAGTGGGGCATTAGGCAAAGGATGACATGGTAGGGCGCCAGGTAGGTGCCACAATGGTGCAGCATCAGGCAGAGGACACTGCAGTGGGGACATCTCATCATGGGGGGGAGGAGATGGTGGGAGGTGGCAGGAGACACGGTGGGATGTCGGGGTGGGGGCGGGTAGGGGGATGCAGCGGGATGCAGTAGGAAGATGTGGGGATGCAGTGGAGGGATGCAAGGATGCAGTGGGATGAGGATGTGGAGATGCAGCGGGAGGCAGCAGAGCATGCAGGGATGCAGTAGGAAACCACGGGGATGCAGTGGGAGGCAGCAGGAGTGCTGGGATGCAGCGGGAGGATGCAGGGATGCAGTGGGAGGATGCAGTGGATGCAGCTGGAGGATGCAGCGTGACACAGCAGAGGGTGCTGGGATGCAGTGGAAGGATGTGGGGATGCAGTGGGAGGATGGGGGAAGGTGGTGGGACACAGCAGGGAGCTGTGGGGACACAGTGGGGACACAGCAGCAAGGCTGGGCTGTGCCCCCTGCAGAGCCTGAGTCTGCCAGTGAGGAGAGCGGCAGCAGCAGCAGCTCTGGCAGCTCCAGCTCTGGCAGCGAGGAGGGGGAGGAGGAGGAAGAAGAGGAGGAGGAAGGCAGCGGGGAGCAGTCAGAGGACAAGGAGGAAGAGGAGGAGAAGAGGACGAAGAGAAAGGAGAAGGAAGGCTCCCGGAAGGCAGCCCCGGGGAGCGTGGGCAGGTACATCCTGGGAAAGTGGGGTACCCCTGGTCATACCCCATCCCGGCCTGTCCTAAGCCAGGCTCTCCCCACAGCCCCAGTGAGGAAGAGGAGGAGGAGGAGAGGGTGAAGAAGACCAAGAAGAAGAAGGCATTGCAGGGGAGGAAGAGCCACACTGAGACGTCGTCAGAGGAGGCCAGTGCCTCTGAGAGCAGCTCCTCAGGCTCTGACTCAGGCTCCGAGGCAGAGGCCAAGCGGAGGAAGGCGGTGAGAGCCAGGCCAGGCTGAGGGCAGCATGGGGACCCCCAGGCCCCCTATTCACTCCCCTCTGTCTCTCTGCCCCCTTGCAGCCCCCCAGCAGCAAGGCCGGCCCCAAGGAGATCTCCCTGCTTGACCTGGATGACTGTGAGTGGCTGCCTGGGGCAGGTGGGATGGCACTGGGGAAACTGAGGCACGGGCACCTGCCCCAGTGGGTGGGGTCAGGGTCCCACAGGTCTTTTGGGGTCTCCTGAGCTGGGACAGGGAGCAGTGGGGTGAGTGGTCCTTGCCCCCAGAGGATGGCTGCAGGACAGGTAGCTCTGCCAGTGGGGCTGTCCCTGGTGGGGCTGTGCCCATGGGATTGTCCCCATGTGGCTGTGTGGGTGAGGTTGTGCCACCAGTGCTGTCCCCATGGGGCTGTCCCATGGGGCTATGCCACCGGGTTTAATCCCCATGGGGCTGCTCTCTCCACAGGGCTATGCCACTAGTGCTGTCCCTGTGGGGCTGTGGCTTACCAAAGCTCTGTTAACCCTTA
>VXBJ01004065.1:112161-162295 GCA_013400055.1 Nycticryphes semicollaris
ACAGTCGCCCCCCCTCCTCCCCAGCCTGTCCCCTCTAGCAGCATCGTCTCCACCAGCTTGGTGACCGACCTGGAGGGCCTCACGCTCACAGATACCTCCCTGGCACCTGCCGTAAGTATCCCCCAATGTCCTTCCCAGGGTTGGGGGAGATGCTGCTCTGGGACCCCTGCCACCTGTGGGGACTGGTAGCCTCATGCCTGTCCCTCGGCCCCTGACAGCTGCTGAGCCCGGCCTTCGGGGCAGTGAGGACCTACGAGCTGCTGCACCGCNNNACCGCATGGCGGGCGAGGGGCTCTCAGTCGAGTACTGCTTCAGCCGCCGGCCCTTCCCGGGAGACCCCCATATGGTGGCCGTCCAGATCCAGATCTCCAACAACACCGACGCTGAGGTCAAGAGCCTGCGGGTCAGTGAGCCCAAGCCGCTCTCCGGCATGAGGATCCAGGAGTTCCCCGAGATCGGTACAGCACGGCACAGCCACAGTGCTGCCGGGGTGGGGGTGACACACACGGGGACAGGGGTTGGTTGGTGGAGGGGACATGCGACGCAGTGGCAGCCCTGTGGTTTCAGAGCGCCTGGCGCCTGGGGACACAGCCAGTGTGGTGATGGGCATCGACTTCTGTGACTCCACCCAGGCAGCCAACTTCCAGCTGTGGTGAGTGCCCAGTGCTGGGTGTCCTATGAGATGAGGACATTGGTGGGTGCTCCAGGGACAGGGGACAGTGGGGTAGGGCATGGGTGCTCCAGGGGATGGGGAAAGTGGGATGGGCACCAACATCCCACCAAGGGATGTGTGGCAGCAGGGGATGGGACAGCCAGCCAGGGCATGGGGTACTCCAGGGAACAGCAGGACAGGGTATGGGTTGCCCTAGGGGGGTGGGGGACAGCAGGACAGGGCATGGGGGGCTCCAGGGGACAGCAGGACAGGGAACAGGGTGCTCCAGAGGATGGGGAACAGCACAACAGCATATGGGGTGCTCCACGGCACTGGGGACAGGCACCAGCATCCTTCTTGGGGATGGAGGACAAGAGAAGCCTCAGAGGACAGCAAGACAAGGTCTGTCCGGGGGACAGCACGATGGGCACCAGGGTCCCTGCAAGGGGACAAGGAGGTAGAAGCAGCTCCAGGTCCAGCCTGACAAGTTCCCCCAATTTCTGAGGCCTTTTGTGCCTCAGTTTCCCTCCAGCCACCCGCTGCCCAGGGCAGGGATGGGAGGGAAGACACGGAGCAGGGGCACAGCCTGAGCATGTGTCCCCCTCTCTCCCCAGCACACACACGCGCCACTTCTACGTCTCCATCCAGCCTCCCGTGGGGGAGCTCATGGCCCCCGTCTTCATGAGCGAGAACGAATTCAAGAAGGAGCAGGGTGAGTGGGGGACAGGGATGGGGACAGGGTGACACGTGGGCATCCAAGCACCGACGCTCACCCCCTCATTTTGTCCCCTCTGCCGCCCTTGCCGTGGCCCTAGAGCACCTCACGCGGCCGGGCGAGGGTAAGTGGCCACTCGGCAGGCCCCTAGACTAGCTCTGCTCCCCTTGTCCCCCCTCCCACACCCTGCAGGTTGGGGTGACTACCCTGCCACCAGAGTGGCCCTGCTGGGTCCCTGCACAGTGTGGAGGGCTTGTGCCACCCCTGGTGCTCCCAGCACTGTGTCTAGTGAGTGACGGGGACATCCTGGCCCAGTGTCCCCATGTTCCTGGAGCAGCAGAATCCCCGCTCTGGCCCCACAGCTGGGGGTCCGCACTGAGCAGTAGGTGTTCGGTGCCCTGCAGCACCCAGCCCCGTCGCTGCTGGTGATCGGAGGAGCCCCGTCTCCAAGGACGTGGCTGCTGCCACTGGGCAGTGACGTGCAGACAAGACCAGGAAGGGTCATGGAAGAAGGAATTTCCTGAATCCATGTGTGCTGGGCTGGAGAGAGGAGCAAGTAGGGCAGCCAGTTAGGGATGTCAGCAGGGACCTGGATGTAGGGAGCCAGAGGCTGGAGGGGCTTGGTCAGGGGACAGCAAAATGGGGCTGGGAGGGGACACGGCCGCTGGGTGTGTGGCCAGAGATGGGCAAGTGCCTCTGCTGCCCGTTCCAGGGAAGCTGACGGGAATGAGTGAGATCACGGAGAAGCTGACACTGCCCGAGAAATGCCGGAGCGACCACGCCATCGTCCAGCAAGTGACCTCGGCCGCCAACGTGGGCCGTGTGCCCTGCGGTGCCGACAACGAGTACAGGTAGCCAGACGCCCACGCCAGGATCAGGCAGGCACTGTCACCTCTCCAATCCCACCCAAATGACAGCGGGGACGCTCAGGGTTTCCTTTAGGACAAGGAGCCTGTGTGAAGCCACATGTGGTGGTGGCTGTGGGTGGCAGATGTCCTTCCCAGTCCCCACCGGAGCATCCCAGGGGACAGGAGGGGGACAAGGGGACAGCTCACCCTGAAGCCCTGTGTTTGTTGGTGGGCAGGTTCGCGGCCAAGACGGTGACAAGTGGGAGCCTAGTGCTCATCACCCTGGAGCGACGGGAAGGCGCAGCGGCCCAGCTGACCGTCAACAGCGAGAAGATGGTTATCGGCACCATGCTGGTGAAGGACATCGTCCAAGCCCTGGCACAGTGATGGCCCTGCTGGACCCACGGCCTTGCCCTCCCACCTCCCTCTGCCCCACACGGCTCCCCAAAACACTCCCTGCCCCAATTTCTGCCAGGTTATTCTGTGCTGGGAGGAAGGAACGGGACAGGGCGGATGGGATGCAGGGAGATGTCCCGCACAGAGGGGTGGTGGCAGCTCCAGTTCCCCCAGGAGCACTGCGTGGCTCCATACCCCAGCCACTCATCACCATTTTCCAGTGTAATCCCTATTTATTATGGCCAGGNCCACGGCACTGGGGACAGGCACCAGCATCCTTCTTGGGGATGGAGGACAACAAGAGAAGCCTCAGAGGACAGCAAGACAAGGTCTGTCCGGGGGACAGCACGATGGGCACCAGGGTCCCTGCAAGGGGACAAGGAGGTAGAAGCAGCTCCAGGTCCAGCCTGACAAGTTCCCCCAATTTCTGAGGCCTTTTGTGCCTCAGTTTCCCTCCAGCCACCCGCTGCCCAGGGCAGGGATGGGAGGGAAGACACGGAGCAGGGGCACAGCCTGAGCATGTGTCCCCCTCTCTCCCCAGCACACACACGCGCCACTTCTACGTCTCCATCCAGCCTCCCGTGGGGGAGCTCATGGCCCCCGTCTTCATGAGCGAGAACGAATTCAAGAAGGAGCAGGGTGAGTGGGGGACAGGGATGGGGACAGGGTGACACGTGGGCATCCAAGCACCGACGCTCACCCCCTCATTTTGTCCCCTCTGCCGCCCTTGCCGTGGCCCTAGAGCACCTCACGCGGCCGGGCGAGGGTAAGTGGCCACTCGGCAGGCCCCTAGACTAGCTCTGCTCCCCTTGTCCCCCCTCCCACACCCTGCAGGTTGGGGTGACTACCCTGCCACCAGAGTGGCCCTGCTGGGTCCCTGCACAGTGTGGAGGGCTTGTGCCACCCCTGGTGCTCCCAGCACTGTGTCTAGTGAGTGACGGGGACATCCTGGCCCAGTGTCCCCATGTTCCTGGAGCAGCAGAATCCCCGCTCTGGCCCCACAGCTGGGGGTCCGCACTGAGCAGTAGGTGTTCGGTGCCCTGCAGCACCCAGCCCCGTCGCTGCTGGTGATCGGAGGAGCCCCGTCTCCAAGGACGTGGCTGCTGCCACTGGGCAGTGACGTGCAGACAAGACCAGGAAGGGTCATGGAAGAAGGAATTTCCTGAATCCATGTGTGCTGGGCTGGAGAGAGGAGCAAGTAGGGCAGCCAGTTAGGGGTGTCAGCAGGGACCTGGATGTAGGGAGCCAGAGGCTGGAGGGGCTTGGTCAGGGGACAGCAAAATGGGGCTGGGAGGGGACACGGCCGCTGGGTGTGTGGCCAGAGATGGGCAAGTGCCTCTGCTGCCCGTTCCAGGGAAGCTGACGGGAATGAGTGAGATCACGGAGAAGCTGACACTGCCCGAGAAATGCCGGAGCGACCACGCCATCGTCCAGCAAGTGACCTTGGCCGCCAACGTGGGCCGTGTGCCCTGCGGTGCCGACAACGAGTACAGGTAGCCAGACGCCCACGCCAGGATCAGGCAGGCACTGTCACCTCTCCAATCCCACCCAAATCACAGCGGAGACGCTCAGGGTTTCCTTTAGGACAAGGAGCCTGTGTGAAGCCACATGTGGTGGTGGCTGTGGGTGGCAGATGTCCTTCCCAGTCCCCACCGGAGCATCCCAGGGGACAGGAGGGGGACAAGGGGACAGCTCACCCTGAAGCCCTGTGTTTGTTGGTGGGCAGGTTCGCGGCCAAGACGGTGACAAGTGGGAGCCTAGTGCTCATCACCCTGGAGCGACGGGAAGGCGCAGCGGCCCAGCTGACCGTCAACAGCGAGAAGATGGTTATCGGCACCATGCTGGTGAAGGACATCGTCCAAGCCCTGGCACAGTGATGGCCCTGCTGGACCCACGGCCTTGCCCTCCCACCTCCCTCTGCCCCACACGGCTCCCCAAAACACTCCCTGCCCCAATTTCTGCCAGGTTATTCTGTGCTGGGAGGAAGGAACGGGACAGGGCGGATGGGATGCAGGGAGATGTCCCGCACAGAGGGGTGGTGGCAGCTCCAGTTCCCCCAGGAGCACTGCGTGGCTCCATACCCCAGCCACTCATCACCATTTTCCAGTGTAATCCCTATTTATTATGGCCAGGATCTCCCAATAAAGCTCTTCTTGAACCCGCTTCCCTTCCTCTTCCTCTGCTCTGTGTGCACAGCAGCTGGATCAGCCCTGAACTGTCCCCACACCAGTCTCTGCCAGCCTCCCCCAGGTCAGCTGTGGCTACATCAGGGGACCAGCCATCCCTTAGGCGACTGGGGACATGCGAGTCCCCCGGGGGTGGCACTACTTTAATCAGGTGGCTGCTGGCTTTTGGAGAAAACCCAGTACTGAAACACAGGGCCAGGGTAAACCCCCCCTGGGGCCTGGCGGAGGTTGGGAGGTGTTCAGTCCCAACCAGGGATCTGAGGAGTCCTGGGAGGTTTCCAGCTATTTATACAAAGCAGAATTGCTCGTGCTTTGACCGCAGAAATACCTGCTACATCAGGGCTGGATCTATTCTGCAGTGTCACTGGAGGGATTCCTGGGGCCAGCACCAGGAGGCTTTTCATCTCCAGGCTGGAGGGGGGCAAGGAAGAAGAAAGGAAATCTGACTTTTTATCAAGATCTCTCCTCCCAGCACGGGCTGGGTGGGATTTCAGAGCCCCAGCTCTTTTTCCAAAGCTGCAGCCCCACAGGGAGCCAGACCCAGCACTGGAGGGAGATGAGCAGAGGATGCATGGTAAGGCCTGAACCCCAAATTGCCTCCAGTCTGACCACTTCTGCAAAAAGGGTGAAGGGCTTTCTGCTTTTTCCAGTGCATGGGTAGGAGATGGGATAAAAACACCTTTATGACAGGTGAGGAAACACTGGCCAGAGCAGCACCACCAACAACTGCCGGGCATGCAGCATTTGTTTCGGAGCCAGAGCATACTGCTGTATCACAACCAGGGTGGGGGGAGGCCAAAGCTAAGAACCAGCAGCACCGCCACCACCCCACTGCCCTGCTTTACCATCTCGGGGTTCCAATCCCCTCAGAAGGGGTAACAGCGGCATGTGGAGCCGCTGCCCGGCACTGAGGATCGCCTCAGAAGCCAAAGCTGCCGGCGGACGTCGTGAGCCTCCACCTCTGAGGGCGGGAAGGNCGCATGGCCTTCCCGCCGGTGAGGGGACGGGAAAAAAGGGAGGGACATGTGCTCGGGTAGGCGGCCCCTTTAAGGCCGCCCTCCCTTCTCCGTCACGTGGTTTCACACGTTGGCGGCGGTAGGTGAGGGAGGGAGAGGGGAAGGTGGAGGGGGGGCTGTTCTGAGGTGATTTCCCACCCTTTCTCCATGGCCGTGGGATCACCCCCTTCCCTGGGACCCTCCTTTCCTTCAGCGGGGCCCGGCCTCGGGGCGAGGCTCGGCCCCCCTGCTCGGGCTCCCCCCGCGAGGCCCGGCCCCGCCGCTGAGGGAGCTTCACCTCAGGCAACCCATCAACATCCATTAACGCGAGGGAAAGCCAGTGCTCCCAGTCCAGCCAGTGCTTGTGGGCACTCTCGTCCCTGGTTATTTGAGGGGGGGAAGCCGAGCTGGAGGTGCTGAGCTGTGGTTGTTGATGGCGGGGTGAGTTTTGGCTTGAGTGGAGCTCTCTCGGTTACAACTTCTAAATTCTGTCGGGTTGTGTTTTTTATCGTGCAAAGTGAACAGAGCAGTTATTTCTTGCTTGAACCAAGCGACTGCGAGCTCCACATAACAAACCCAGCTTCTGTTGGTGAGGCTGTTTCTTGCCACTGCTGAGATAGGGCTAAGGATACAAGTACGACTAAGTCTTCTGAAAAACAAGGGGTTTTCTTTAACTCTTTGCTATTCCCCAGCTAAAACCAATTAACGCTTGTTGTGGCTGCTTTTCTGATAAGCTACTGTGTATGCTGGCAGCTGGAGTGTTGGTGAGGGGCTGTCCAGAGGTTGGAAGCTGTTTTGTGAGGAGTTTCAGGATCCTGTTTGCTGCAGTTTATCTCAACTGGAGCAGTTTCCCCACACCAATTAAAACCTGACTTGGCTTTGATGTGCTGAAACAGGCAGCTGTGATACTGCTTGCTTCCAAACTTGCTTCGGTAATAGCTTCAAAGTGTCTCATTTCCCCCCTCCCTCTCTTTTCCCCCCTCCTCCCCCACAAAATACCAAAAAGTAGGTGCCTCAGCAGGGAACCTTCTTTAAAAACAGGTGTTTTGGCAAAGCCAGTGTTGTTCCAAAGCCAATGCTCCTATGTGAAATAATGCCATCAAAATCCTTTCCAGCCTTGATTCTAGCCAGGTGTGCTCAAGATCTTTCTCCACCCAGGTCAACCCAGGGATAGGAGCTTAAGCTCAGTCTTGCTGGTGGCAAGGGAGCTTAATGTTGCTTGGGAGGAGTTGAGGGTGTGAGCTTGTTGCTTGTTAGCAGTGTTGCTGGGTAGGAAGAGTTACACCAATATTGTGCTTTTTATTGCTGTAGCTGACTTCAGCTTGGGAAGCAAAATATACCAGGTTTTAGGGTTCCTTTTGATCAAAGTATGGAGCTATCATGGCTTGGTTATGTTGAGATTGACATTTTTAACAGCATCTCAAATCTTGCCTCAGGATTGAAGGCCACCTTTGCAGTAGCTACAGCGTTGAGAACCCCTTTGGGCATAAGCATGGCACTGCTCCAGTGGGATTTCTGCAAGAGATGTGAAAAGCAAAGGCTGAATTGTAGCTGAGGTGCATGAGCCTTGTCTGCTCCTGAGTTTCCCCAGGAGCTAATGTGTGTCTTGGCCATACCAGCAGCTGAGCCGTATTTAATGACTTCCCTAATGATTAGGGTATGGCAATCTTGTGCCAGTGCTGTTGTGATGCTGCAGGTTCTGCCTAGCCCTGGGATTTCATTATCTGTAGGTTTCCTATAGGTGTGTCTGCCTTGGGGCTGTGGAGTTGCCTTTGTTTCCACTTACTGTGGACATCCTTTTGGTTTTTGCTGTGCAAGTGTACCTTGTTTCACCAGCTGAGCTGCTGCAGGTTGTGTGTGTGTGTCTCTGGAGTAGGACCTGCAGGTAAAACAACAGGTTGCAGCTGTGGGGTGTGCTTGGGGCTGATGGGATGGGAACTCCAGAGGCTGGCAGCCTCTGTGCTTTGGCTGATGGCTTCTTGATGCAGACCCAGCAAATGAGCTCTCTGCCATGGTGATAAGGCTTGTTGGCTGCCTTTCTGTTACTCTGAGGTGTCTGGAGGCTGACTGTGCCCTCTTTGAGACCTCCTGGGGACACATCTTCATGCTTGGACACAATTTCTTGGCTCAGGGTTTAGCTGTGGACTGTATTCCTGTCTGAGATTCACCTTGCTTCTTGGGTCTGGGTTCTGGATCTGCCACAGTGACTTAACCTGAAGTTGTTTGCCCTGGGGCATTGAGTTGCCTACTGCAGGGAACCAAATTGCCTTTCTCATTTGTTTCCTAAAAGTTCTGAGCTCTTAGATGAAGACTGTGTGTCCCACCAGGCTTCAGGAAGCAGTGTTTGACTCCTGATGCCTTTAAATGACTTGTCAGCTGGACCACACTTCTGTTTTGACTTGTTCATTCACTGGCTGCACTGCTAAAACAGTATCTGCTCTCCTGGATTGGGATTGCAAGCTGTAGCAGGCAGGGCCGGCAGAGGACAGCTGTTGGTGGGTCGCTGGTTGCATCCCTGGTGTCACACACTATGTGCCAGGTCACTGCTGGGCCTTCAGGAGGACTCACCAGGACACCTGGGCTGGTGCCATGGTGAAAGCCTCGGTGGTAGCTGTAGTTGGAAGTTCTCTGCACAACAGCAGAGAAGCCTGGATGGGCAGCATGTGTTTAGTTATTGCAAAATCCTTCAAGACAGGGTGCTGAAAGCTGGGCTTAAGAGTGCTCTGTTGTTTGTCTTGGCCTGGGGATGTGAGAGCAGAGCAGGTTCTGGAGGACACAGCCTTAGGCGCAGTGTTTCCCTGTGTTTTGGTATTAACTCTGAGACGAAAGGATATGGGTGTATTCTCCAGCTATGTGTTTGCAAACTCTTTCCACTGGAGTATCCAGGCTGCTGAACAGTTTGTGCCCTGCGTGCTTTGAAGACCTGCAGAGCTCTTCTAGAAGAGAGAAACTCCTTTGAGGGGTTTGGGGAGGAGGGTAAGCTTTACCAGGGGAAGGTACAGAGACATGAGCCACTTCCTACAAGGGTTCAGACGCACCGGGTGTCCTAGATGCTCACAGTATCTCTAGGAGATCCTTGACAGTCTTAGGTTAAAAGCTCTGAAAGTGGAAGGTGGTTTTTCTTTTTTTTTTTTTTTTTGTGGAGGTGCTTGGCCCATGCACTTACTGTTTTCTGTTCTTGTTTGTAGCAGGACTGGTGCTGCCAGTTGTGGAAAGCATCAAATGCTAAATGAGCAGGAATGGGTCAGGCGTTCTGTTTGCCGGTTGGGTTTATTTTTGTCTTGCTAGCACAGGCTCCAAGGGAAAAGCTTTGCCTCCTGCTGTAAGAGGTTTTTTTAGCAGTAACAGGAGTAGAATATGGAGTTTCACACTTGTGCCAAAGCAGCCTGATGCGGCACTTCTTTTTATTAAAGATGACTGGCAATACTTTCTTAAATTGAGCTTCTGTCCTTTTCAGCTGCTGTTTATAAAGATGACTTAAAGCTTGCTCTGCCTGTTCCCTCTTGCCTGAAGCTTGCTTTCAGCCCTGCCTGGTTTACTCTCAGCTTGTAAATGTTCCTGCATTGTCTGCAGAGTTCCAGGACCTTATCTTGGGGTGGGCTGAGCCTTTCAGTAGATAAAAATCATGACCCCAGTGCTGAATAGATGCTAAATAGTCTTAAACGGGCTGAAATTCCAAATCAATTGTGCGGGCCCTGCCTGGAGGCATCGTGTGAGTTGACTTGCTCCTGCTGCTTCCAGGATGGGATTTACTTTGCTTTTTAGCTGAATGGTTGGTGGGGGAAGCTTGCATGTGTGCAGAAAGCTATGGGATCCTGTGTTATGGCAGTAAAACTGCTCATAATGACAGGGTAGGGGGGTGGGTGTGCAAGGAGGGGCCTAAAGTTCCCCGTGTCCATGTGAAACTGATTCAGTTTAGACCTGCCTTCTGCCTTCACAGGCCACACACTGGAGAGATCAGTAAGGGGTGATTTGAAAGTAAAACCAGCTTGGTGCTTCAGCCTTGCTACTGGGTGAAGCAGGGGGAGAAACGTGGGGGAAGCCAGGCCCAAAACTCCTGCAGGAAACCATCCAAAAGGCAGATGTATTAAATGTCTCCTTGACAAGTACAAATGGCCCAATTTAAAGCTATAGGCTTCTGTGTTGCTTGAAGTAGCAGGGGTTTGTTTGCCAGCCTTGCTGTAACTCGGTTCTCTGCATTTGGCTTTAGCTTCATTTGCTTAATGGTGAGGATTCTGCTCTGGAGGCCAAGGCTGGCGAGGTTGTCCCTTCCTGCTCTTCACTTTAATGTGGGTCCTAATTGGTAGCGATACCGTTTGGTCAGCAGCAGAGTTCTGCTGCAGTGGCTTTTGGGTGGTGGGGAGAGCTGCCCTCGGTCCAAAAATGCTGGTGAGAAACAAACTTCAGTGGCTTTTAGATTGACAGAGACTTGAGTGTTGCGCAGCTGCACCGAAACAAGCCTGGATGTGAAAGTGGTTTGTGAGCAGAGCTGGGGGAAAGAGCTGCTCTTGCTGGTTCTCTAGACCTGCACCACAAAGCAGCAGGGGCTTAGTTTTATGGTGGTGGGTTTTTTTTCTGTGGAAAGGAAGCTTTCAAAGAGCTCTGGCTTGTGTAGGATGGCCCCCCAAAACCTCGGTGCTGGTAGATCTGCATATGGAGAGTCATGCTAAAGCAGAGCTAGTTTGGGGTAACCTCCCTTTGTGCTCAGGAGCTGCTACCTGAAGGGAAAATCAGGAATGTGTTCTCTGCCTTGCCAAGTGTAACCTCGGGATTTGGTTTGACTGAGTTTGATTAGCTGGGAAGCCATGGGTTTTTCTTCCTGTAAGTCTGTTTTCTGCTGTGATTGCTTGGTTGGCTGACTTGGGCCTTCCCAAGATGTTGTTCAGAGCTCTCAAACACGGCTGGTGAAGTGAGCCTCGCTTGTTTCTGCTGTGCTCGGGAGGAGCTACTGTGGTTTGTTGTGGTGACTGCCTTGATCGTGAGTGTCCCCCATGCCTCCTCAGTGTTGGGAGGTTGATTCTGGGGAGAAGGCAAATGCCTCTGTTAACCAGGTCTCTGCTTTAGTGATGTGATGGAGGAAAATCAGCAGGGTGCTTGTGTGAGCAGGGTGCTAGTTTAGGTGCTGCAGCTCTTCGCCTAAAGCTCATCCTACCCGTGGTGAGCTGATACCTGTTTGTGACTGGGACAGTCCCAGTCTGATGTGTTGATGTTTGCTTAACTGTTTCTTTAATGCCAATAATTGTGCTGGAGTGTTGCTGAGACCTGGAGCTAAAGCAAATATGAGTATTGGAGGCAATCCAGGCTTTCCACAAAGTGTTGAAAGCCGGATGGTGAGTACTAGCCTGCTTGACATTAATACTACTTCTTTTTTCCAGAAGGAAGATACTGGGAGGAGCATAAAAGACTGCTGGGATAGCCCAGATGCCCCTGCACTCTCCACTTGCAGCAATGCAGATATATTCCGCCAAATAAATGCCATGTTGGACAACACTTTGGATTTCAGCGGAGTCTGCACCACGCCTGTTGCAAAAAGCAAACGTGATGTCCTGCCAGGTGATGCATTTGGCTGTGCTCAAGGCCAGCTTGAGGATTTGGGGCTGGTGGAGAACGGGGGAGTCGCTTGGTGGGACCTCGTGAGCATGTGGTGGTGGTGGTAACCCTGGGTGGTGTGGTTTCTTGCACGTGCTTACGAACAGAGAGCTGCTTAGAGTTGAGGTTAACACTCTTTTGGTACCAGAGGCTTCATTTGTGTGCCTGCAGTGGATAAACCAGGTATTCCCTGGCAGCATGGAGGTGCCTGGGAAGGCTTGTTTACGCTCCCTGTGATGCTGCGGATTGTTGTGTGGGCAGGATGTGAGCTCTTGCTGCCTGACCTGCCAGTTTCTGGTTTTGGTGGCTCTGCCTCTCCCAGAGGCAGGATTAATCTGTCAGCGGTTAGTATGGCTGATCTGCTGCATACATTAAAAACGAAAAGGAATTTTGAATAACTGTTTGCTACAGGTCACTTAATCGTGTATTTAAGAGCACACTGAAGTGGGACCTGTAGATGAAGTCTTTCTTGTAAAGCAAGTTTGGGATGATGAAATGGGTGCTGCAAGTCTTGCTTCCTGCAGGCTGAGGGGAGTGGGCACGTTCTGCTTGGTTGCGCTTGATCTGCCTCAAAACAGAAGGCTCCGTGCCTGAGCAAAGAGTGTTGGGTCCAATCTTACTTTTATGTAAGTGAAGGACATGCTTTTGTCCCTCTACAGTAGGCAAGATCTGCCAGGAAATGTACCTGCCTGGTGCCTGATGTTCTTCTTGCCAGCGCACTTCTGTGCAGTGGTACTTGTGCCAAGGATTTGGGCACTTGAAAGAGATTGCTGTTGCTCCTCCAGCCTTTGAATTATAGGGTCAATAAACACTCTGGCCATTATTGGAAACAAACTGACCCTCTGGACTTGTCCCAAAACAAAGTGGGAAGTAAAGGGAGAAATCTCACCAGCTGGTGACCTTGCAGGCTGCTGTAGGCAGAAAAGCTTCTGTTGCAGTCAGCTGGGGAGAGAGTTGTCTTGTGCTCATGAACAATCAGATGAGTTTTAATCAAATAGTTGTTTTTCTTTTAAAAAAAAAAAAGCTGCAAATGGGTGTCTGTGCATCCTGTTGGGTCCGTTTGATGCTTGCACAGTGTAACTTTGTTCTGGACTAGCAAAATGACTGCTACCAGATGACTTCCAGAGCAGCTTAATCTCCCGGGTATTTGAAGGGCTTAGCTCTGTGGGCCCGGGGCTGATCTGGCCATGTGATCCTGTGCTGGCGCTGCAGAAATACCAGAGGAAGTGAATCGCTCGCGTCGAGGGATGGATCTGTAGCCAGCATTGCCTGAAACGTGCCTGGTAAAATGGTATTGGAGCATATGCTGGCTACCCCTGAGCAGTTGCATAGTGAATATTAACTAATCCAGGTCAGTGGTGTGGTTAGTGGTGCATTTTTTGAGATTTGCTTTTGTACTGAGCTGTTTAGATACTGGGGTTTTTTGTCCTTTGGCATGGTGGCAGTCAGTGTTGTAGCTGATCTTGATGCACTGGAAGCGTAAGAGAAATAAACTGTAGTGTTTTCCTCTATCCTCCTTACAATGAATTCATTAAAGAGTTGTTTCTGGCTGCCTTGCTGAAATCTCAGCTGAAGCCCTTCATAGTCCATTCATAATTTGAAATGGAAATGTTTCCTAATTAAGTTTCAGTTTATTTGCCAAAGTTAACCTAGTTGATAAAGGAAATATCTCTGCCTGTCAGAGCAGATTCCTCCTGTGAAGATGTGGGTTAGTTCTGGTCTTAGGTCTGGCACATCAATTTTGAGTACTGGCTTTTAGACTTCTACTCCCTTCTCTGAGGAACTGGGGAATCTACCTGGTGATGAGATGAACCTGCTGGATGTAAACCTCTGCTTGGTGTGTCAGTTCCTGTGGTATTTCTTGTGGATGTCTGGAGCCAGAGGGTCTTGCCTGATGTGGAGCTGCTGAGAGGTGGTGCCTTCTTTGGCCACTAGGTTGAGTTCCCCATCAGTGTGGTGTTAAACTGTGCTTGTGCTTCAGGCTATCATTGAGTAACTTCTATGGAAGACCTCTTGGAGGACAAGTACAGTGGGATTTGGCTGTAAAAAAGAGAGGCTTCCTCTAGCAAACATTATTTTTGCTGCAGGGCAACTAAAGCTGTGCTTTTTGGGGCACCTCGAGCAGCTTTTCTTCTTCCTGACATAGCAGTTGAGGCCAGTCTCACCAGTATGTGCTGGCTGCTGCCACAGCCACTTGCACGGGGTGGGGGTAACCTGACAGGAGGCTTTTAGCTTAAATTTTATCACTTGTGTGGTGGCACAGATACTTGTGATGGCACAAGGAAAGAGGCTGCTTGATTCCTGAGGGATGCTGGGCACTGCTGAGCCAGGGCTAGAAAGTGGCTGCCTTGGTTGCCCTCACTCTTCAGGCTAATGCAAACCTGTGACTTTTCTGGGTTTTTTTTCCTCAGAAGGTGCCTCTTGGCTGTGTAAAAGACTGATAACAGAGTATAACCTGAGCTACCCCAGCCAGGACAGCAGTTATCAGCTGTAAATATGTGTATGAGTCAGCACCTGCCAGTGCATCGGCAGCTCTGAATTATTAGTCTCCTTGCAGTCGTTTCCTCGTTTCCTTGGTGCCCGAGTCAGGACCTCTCGGCAGGTAACCAGGGCCTGAATGCAGCACCTCTGCAAGACTCCTTCTGTCTCAAAACACATGAGCTGCTTCCCTTGCTTAGCGTGTTGCTAATGAGCATCTTCATGGAGGGGGGGGGGGGAAGTCGGTGCTGTCAGCAAGAATGTGAATCCTAGGATAGCCGTGATCAGCAAACAGGGAGGTGCTTTGGTGCTTGGACCCTGGTCTAGGTTGTGCCATTCTTCTGCAGAAATTGATACCCAGTGGCTGTAAGGCTGAGCAGCTGATAACTAAAATTCAGAATACAACGTGGCCAACTGCCCCCCTGCGCTGGGCGGATGGTTTAGAGGCCGAAGCAGGCTGTTGAAGTTGTTTGCTGTGCCTTTGGGTGAACAAGACAAGGCTCTGCAGTGTCTTGCCCTTGGTGAGCCTACCCCTGGGTAGGAGGTGGCCAGTGGAGCAGAGATACCCTTGATGTCGTGTGGTGTCCTGTCACCTCTGGTAAATCACTCCTGAAGAATTCATGAGCCTCTGGTGCTTTTACTTGAAGCAGGAACAACTTCAATGTTGTATTAGGTTATATTATTGTGAAACTTGTAGCTTGGGCAGTCTTAATGAGCCTGGAGATCTGCCCATAATGTAGTAGCTGTAACAGGTGAAAGGACTGTCTCTTTACAACTTAAGCTCTTTTGTTGATGAGTTTGAGGAAGAGATCTTACTCCAGCAGGGGAAATACTTGTATTTTAATCTATTCATGGTCTCTCAAGCTTTTCAGTTGTCTTCCTCGGGTCAAACTAAATTTATCCTGGATTGGGCTTGTGTGTAAGAAGCCCTTTTCAGTATTAAGAGGATTACACGTGGTGGAGAAGGAATGGCAGAAGTTCATGACCTTTCACTAATGCTATTGGAGAGACACGTGTGGAGACACCTTACTGGGTGTGATGTGGTGCACGGCGAGAGGGTGCTGAGGAGATGAGCGTGGCAGCAGCCCCAGCAATGTGAGAGAACGAGCTTGTTCAGCAGTCCAGGACCTGACACAGTTGGAGAGTTTTCCGTATCCGGGCAGAGCTGCGTGGCAGAAGGGACTGCCGCTGGAGATTTGGCTCACCATACCTAATGCTAAATCTCTATAAAGATCAGTTTGCAGTTAATGATAATCCGTGGTGAATTTAGTTGCCTTGTCAGAATGCTCCAAGTCATCGGGCCCAGTGTGACCACCGCTGTGGTGGCTCATGGGTGCTTGTTGTAGGAGTTCCCCAAACACCAGCTGTAGATCACTGGCCCAAACCAAAGGGTGCAGTGCAGCGTTGTGGTGAAAGCTGTAATTGTAGAACCTGTCCTGTAGCTTCTGGGACAGGATTGTGTGGTGCTTCAAAACACCTGCCTTTCAGTCGCCTTCAGCTTTCTCTGAAGAAAGGCAAAACTTCCTTGGCAAGGTTGTGTTCTGCAGACTTTAGTGGCTTGTAGTGGGGCAGTGGAGATGGGAGAGAGAACGTGGCATTGACAGAGGCAGGAGTCAACATCTCCTGTTGTCTCGGGAGCTCTCGACCAGCTTGCCTCCTGCCAGTGTTGCTGGAGTGCAGCCTGTCCTTGAGCAGCTGCTTCATGGGGAATGTTGATTCACTCCCAAATTCAAGGCTAATCTTCACCTTCCTTGTCGCTGGTCTCAACAGGAATGTGAGCAAAGCCAATTTCTTACGGGGGTGGGTGGTTTGACTGCCAGGCTTTTTTAAAGCTGGGCCTGGCTGGGTGGAAGGTGCTGCTACCAGCTTTGGTTAAAAACCAAACAAACCCTAAATCAGCTTTTGAAATCATCAGCCTGTTCTTTAGGCACAAGTTCTGGCTTAAGTAGAAGAGTGAGCTAAGATCCCTCTTTAGCCTTTGTATGCCCATTTACTCACCTGGCTAAGCTGACTGGCTTCAACTGAAGGCAATGCTGTCTTAAAACAAATGGATTTAAAAGGTTTGTAGGTACCCCAAATGTCCCAGCAGCATTGATTTTTCCCTTTCATTAGGCTCTGCTCATTTAACTGAGACAAAGCAGCCATTATTTTGCTGTAAATTGACAGCCTATTGTGTGAAGAAAAGGGAGATGCTTAAATGACTTCCTGTGGATGGGAGTGGCTTAAGGTGCCAAGTTCAGTGTAGAGGCTGTTAGTTGTGGCCCATCAGGTCCTAATGATTCTCAGTTGCCGCTTTAGTTAAGGAAAACCGAAGGACAAATGCAAACCCAGACTAGCCCATGGCTAAATCGGCTTCCTGTTTGCTCTCAATTGCAGTCAATTAATGCCTTATTGCTTGTTTGGCCACCCCAAAAAAGTCCTTGCTGGGCCTATAATGTGAACTTCTGTTCTTTGCTGTCCTGCAGCCATGAGGAAATATGCCAGACAGCGCTGGATGGAGCTGACCTGATGTGCCTGGGTTTTGTTGGGGAGGACAGGACAAAAATGTTGTAAGATGCAAAGACCCCAAAATGTAGTGCCGCTTGTCTGGAGTGTGTGGGGTTAATGGGGAGCCTGGGGCAAGGCTGTTATCAGGAGCTCACCTGCAGCTGCCAGCTGAGAACAGCTCTGCTCCCCCCCCCCCAGGTAAATGCTGTGTGCCTGGTACACACATCCAGAACAGTGACTTTCAAGGCTTGTATTCTCCCAAAGAGCTGCCTTTGGGTTCCGGCCTTTCTATTCCAAGTGTCACATTAACAGGTCTTTGTTTACAGGGGCGCAGTGCTCTTCTGTGCTGGAAAGTAGCTTTAGGAAACTTGGGTGTTTTCCTCATTGGTTCCGCAGACAAAAGCAGATCAAGAGTGTTGTGTTCTGCGGAGAGCAGGGTCTCGGCCTGGAGCTGTCGCACTCGGGCAGCGGGTTGCAAATGGGATGGTGAAGATCCGATGGGTTTCCTGATGTGCTGTGCTCTGTCGCTCAGGACTCAGTGCTGTAATCCCGTGGCGGTTTCTCGCTGTTATTCCTGGAAGAGGTAAGTAGAGCAGCAAGGTGGACTTGCCTTGCCCCCTTCCGTAGTTTCTTCGACTTCCTCACCAGCTGTTGGAGTGGTTGTGGTTAGTGGAATAAGGCAAACTCCTTGGTCTGGCTGCGAAACAGGTCATGCAGCAGCAAGTGTCTCCACTTGAGGAATTCTTCAGACTGCAGGGACGATGCTTAGTTGTGTATCAGAAAAACCTCTTGTAACTAGTAGCTTTATGCCGAACAAGAGCTTTCCTAAGTGCCTGATGATCCTCGGTGTACCTTGGAGGATGAGCCAATTGTATCCCTAAAAGCTTTCACTGGAGATTTGTCTTGTGTGTGAAACATACTTGAGAAGCTTAATTTTCAGGGATGCAATTCCTGGCTCTTACAGCTGGAGGTGTAAAGAGGTGTGAAAGGTACAATGATGCTGCTGTGAGCTGAAGGCTACAGAAACGCTTGCCTTGCCTCTTGGCTTCTTCGGGTTGGGTTTGGAAGTTCTGCCTCGGTCAGAGCTCTGGTCCATAGAAGTGAGTCTGGTTCTGTCTGAACAGAATGCTCAGGGGGCTTCCTCAATCATGTGGGAGCAGAGGGACACCTCTTTGTGGCTGCGGAGGTGGTAGGAGTGAGGTCTGGCTTGTTTGGTTTGTGTTTGCTTAATGACTTTGTCGCTGCCTTTCTCTAGATTTTTCTCAGTTTCCAAGCTAAAACCCATTTGCTGGATTTTTAGCTGGCTTTGCAAGAGGCCTAGGTCTGGAAGGCTTGAACATCTGAATGTCTTTGTGTTTGAATGAAGCCTTGTCTTTCAAGCCGAAGTCTGATGGCACACGGGGATGCTGCTGCTGTGGGATGGGGACTGAATCATGTTCTCCCCGTTGCTCCCTTAACCCGCCTGCGGGTCGCAGCTCCTGGGGCCAGTCCCTGCTTGTCCTCTCCACGCAGGCTTAGGCTGTAATTTTCTAAATATTTTCCTGTTTCAAATGCCTGGTCGGTGCAGCCACACTGCATACTGGATCAAGGGAATAAAGCTAAACTACCAGTGGCTTGGCTTTAACCAGATCAGCTCAGCCCAGCTTCCTGTGTGGAACCTCACCTTCCTGGTGTAAGTGGGGAGGGACAAGTGGCTAGGGCTGCAGCTTGTGTAAGCTGTTCTGGGCTGGTGGGGCTTCAGTGCAGGTTAAGAGCTGTACTGTGTGGAGATGCTTGCCTTTAAGATGCCTTTGAAATGTTCTTAAATGCGATGCTAACATTTGAAGTCTGAAAAATGCAGCTCTGCACCTGGGTGCTGGTGTGGAAAGCTGTCCAGCCTGCGCTGCGGTGCACCCTGGCTCCAGGGATCTCCTGGACAGACAGCAGGACGTCATCTAGAAGAGCCACCCACTCCCAGACCTGCACAGGAGTGTTTTATTAAGGACTTGCTTCTGGTGATGCTGTTGAAATCAAACCCAACCAGCTTGGGAGGTAGGGAGCTCAGTCTCTCCTAGACTTTCAGGCATGAGCCCAGCACAGCGTGGCTCCCTCTGCCAGGATGGTTGGCTTCCAGAGGCAACTCCAGAGGAAAAATTCAGGTTGGAAAGACTCGTGCTGGTTCTTGGGGCTTGGAAAAGTCTATAGCAAAGCATTTGTGCTGGGTTGGGCTGTGTCAGGTTGCAAAGTGAAACTGTTGTCTGTTTGGTAGACATCTACTTACAAGTAATTTGAGGTTGTGACCCTGTAGACTGAATTTTTGTAGGAAATTAATTCTTCCTGCCCCAGTATCTTTTTAGTTTTGCCTGCTGTCAGCAATTGATTGCTTTGTAAGAAATCTCTAGGCTCTGAATTGGAAAATAACTATTCTAGAAATCTGTTTAAATTCTGATTATTTTTTTAAGTTGGTGTTTTTTCTTGATGGACCGTATCCATCTTTCATTGCGACTGGGAGTGTTAAAGGGAACAGCTGTTTGCTTCAGAAGGGAAAAGGTCCAATAAAAAAAGAAAATGCTGGTTACCTAAGCAAATTCTGCTGAGTTTCAGCAGTTATACCTGTAACTGAACTGCAGGGACCTTGTCTTTAATGGAGACTGAAGTCATCAGAGGGGAAACACAGATCTCTTGAACTTCAATCTGCCTGGGTTCAATTAAACAAAAGAGCTTATTTCCTGAGGAATGTAGATAGCCAGGGAAAATGTAGCTGGATGCTGTGGAGTGAGCACTTCCTGTCACTGACGAATTTGTTCCCTGCTTTCCTTCTTCCTTCAGTGGTGGGTTTCATCCAAGATGTTAGACTGAGGGACTCTGGGTGGGATTTGAGTTCTGCTGTCTGTCAATTCCATGTGTCCATGCTTCCCCGAAGATGAAGCTGGGTGGGAATTCAGCTTGAAGCTGGCATAAAACCTGGCAAGATGCTGATCCCCCCCAAAGGGAAGGTGGTCTCCTCCTGCCAGGGTTCTGGGCTAGAGCAGAGCACTCCTGTGTTTTCATAAACAGAAATATTACATATTCATATGGGCAAGTTATGGTTGCTGTGGGAACTGAGTTGTGTGAGCAATGTGCCTTTATCCTCTCCTCCTTCCAGCTGCATTATAAATGTTTTTAGGGCCTGTCCAAAACAAGCAATCTGAAAACTATACTGGAAGAGTTAAATGCAGTGAAATACACTGTGGAAGATGCAGCGTGATGCTTTTTGGAGGAATATTCTGTGCTGTTACAGGTGCTTGATAGTAATATGACTGAATTGGCACTACAGCTTCTACTAGTACTACTCGGGGAGTAGAAAAAAGCTAAACCCAGTAGATGCTGCTGTGTGGAGGAGGCTGCTGCTGGAAAGGGGAAGGCATCACGTTTCCACAGCAGGCAGGGTTTGGAGCTGCTCTCATCCTGCCCGCAGTGTTACAGCCCTCGCCAGGATGTGGGAATGTCAGCATTCCCAAATCCCTGTGGGGTGACAGTCAGGGTCCCACCTCCGGTGGTGGCAGCAGCAGCCTATGTCTGGTGTAGGGTACCCAACTGATGCTGGGGCCTTGCCTGGGCTTTGCTGGGTTATGGGCAACCGAATGGCACGGGATGTGGAAAAGAAGGCCAGGAATGCTGTCTGGGATGCCTGGGGCTGCACGTGAGGGATAACGTGACAGGCTGGAGCCACTGCAGCGCCCTGCTGAAGAGCCGGGAGTGGTGTGTGCGAGGTGTACATCTGATGGCACAGTGGGAGGGTGTTGGGGGCAGGGGGAGGAGGAGGAGGAGCAGGCAGCTGCTGCTGCTCAGGAGCTGGCTTATAAATGCCCTCTGACTCAGATTTTTGGGTAACACAGCTGAGCATCTTGTGGTTTCATCAGCCCCCAGATTCCCGCATTAAACTGGAATTCTCAGACTATGAACCTGCTGCGTTTCCTTAGGCTGTTGGCGCGGGCTTAAAACAAGGCAAGAATCCTGCATCTCCAGTACCGTAGGCTTGTGAACACCCTGCAGGGGAGGGGAGGGCTGGGAAAAAGCAGGGGGGGGGAGGATGGACACGACACCAGGCAGGCAGAAGGTAAACAGGCCATGAAAAATTCCTGATGTGAAACGGGTCCTGTGCTCCGGCTGCTCCTCTTCTCCCTCTACCGTGTCCCATGTGCCCACTTGGGCCATGTCTGGAATAATGGGCTTCTCCCCAGCTAGCTGAGGGGGGGTGGGGGTTAGAGGGTGGGTGTTGAAGGTTATCCTTGTTACTGGGTGGTAAACAACGCGGAGTCAGTGAGGCACAGTGGCCAAGTTGAACCAAATAGATTATGCTAGCAGAATTGCGAAGCTTTGCATCGGGCTCTGAATCGGAGCCAGCGGCTGGAGCCTGTCCAGGACTAAAGTGTTTTTGGGTTTTGTGGGTGGAGGGAGGCGGGGACAGGAGAGCTCTGGGTAGCACTAAAACTGTCTGCTCTGTCGCTGCTGCTGCCGTCGTTGCTGGGGGGATTTGCTGCCTCGAGCCTGTCATCTGCCGTGTTGTGGAACCTTGCTTTTGTGCTGCCCGCCTCCCTCGATTTACCGGAGCTGCTCCTCTCCGCCTGCCGGCTTGTCTTTCGGGGGGGAATCTTTATCCTTTCTTCTTACCTTTTTATTTTGTAAGAGCTGATGCAGTTCTCTTGCATGGCTGAGTGACGTCACTGTCAGCACAGTAAGCATCAGCAGCCTGGTCACATGCTGACCCAGTCAGTAATGCAGACGGGATAGGAAGGTGGAGGGGCTCAGGGGGGTGGGGGGCTGGTTTCTGGACATATGGTAGCCCTCCCTTTTGGGGTGCAACTGCTAGTTGCCGAAGCTGTGGCTTCCAAGCGGCACGAGACCTGGCTCAGAGCTTAATGCTTTGGAAAAACTCCTTCTTTAACAAGGAAAAAAAAAAGAGAGAAAAAAGGCAGCCCTGAACTCTCAAGCTTCTGTTTGTTCTCAATCTGAGCAGACTTCCAGGACTCTGAAGAAGCAGTGGCAAGCAGCATGCTTTTCCCCACGTCCACGCAAGAGTCTTCCCGTGGCCTCCCAGACACCAACGATCTGTGCCTTGGCCTGCAATCCCTCAACCTGACAGGGTGGGACAGACCCTGGAGCACCCAGGACTCTGACGCCGCAGCACAAACCAGCACACCGTCCGGTGAGTCTGACACACACGGCAACAGTTGTTGGATTCCTTTTATTTGTCTTGCTGTTTTAAAGCGAACATGAAGCCATTTGCTTGTGGAAGGGGGTGCTGGTGGTTACTGATGGGGGGGCTTCTTGACCCGTGATGCTTGTGTAATGTGGTGGATGAGTTGGGGAGGCTGTGGCTGGCTGTGCCACAGCCCTCTCTTCTCTGCTTTCAGTTCACTGCAGACAAGAAGTGCCCAGGCCTATGCTTTTCTGGTTTTTTTTCCTCTGTAATGCTGATGGAGGAGGAGGAGTAACCTCGCCAAGAGAGGAGAAATCCTCTCCCTGCCTTGTGGAGGGGGTGGGTGGGGGGTGTGGTGTCAGGAGAGCTAAACACGCCGGGTGGGAGTGAAGCTGAACTTCGCTCCGGTAGCCTGAGAAAATTCCCGGTGGCAGGTAGCTCTGCAGGCAGGGGGTACCCATGCTTTCAGAGGAACCCAACTGCCAAAGTCCGGGCAGCACCGCTTGTTCCTCTGCTCTGGCGGTGTTTACTCACCACACTCTGCCTGCGGGGTGTGGTAGGTACAGCCGGCATCCGACTGACAACTTCAGCCAGCAGCTCGCAGGCTGGGAGGAAGACTTGGGGAGGGATCCTTCCTCCACTCCCACGTTCAACTAGAAATAGCGGTCTGCTCCTAGCAGTGGGCTGGAGGAGATGCAGTGGAATGGCTTCTTGCTTTTAACTCTTCTGGTCCAGCGCAAACCTACGTGATCAGCAGGGTGTGGGCTCGCAGCCACGCGCTGCTGGCTGGCTTGCCCTTCCCCCTCGGTCCTCTCCAGTCTGGTTTAGCAGCTGGGATCGGATGGGGGAGTCTTTGGGATTGCTGGGTGCTTTCCCCAGAGTGATGCAGGCTTCAGTTAACTCTTCCAGAGGCATCGGCCTTCTCTGTGAAATCGCCGGAGGAGAAGGGAGCGCTGCATGCACAAACTTAGCACATCTCCTCAGCCTGGTGACAGAGCAGGGGAGTAAAATGGAGGCAAGAGTTCACTTCCTGGCCTTTGAGGGCTGTAAAAAAAACCAAAACAAGCACAAAGAGTTTCACAAATGGTGGTGTATTCGTTCAAGTATCAGTCCATGGAAAGATCTAGTGCTTTGGCAGAGTTTGTACAAGTTCAGCCTGGTTGCTACAGAAACTCATCCCTTTATAGCAGCACACTGCTGCTTTGTTAGAAGGGTAGTGCATCTCTGCACAGACTTGGGTGACACAGGAGGCCCCAGGCGTAAAGTTGGTGCTGACAGGAATGTAGATAGCTTCTGGGGTGACCTGGGCAGTGCAATTTGCCCACAGAAATGTTTGAGGGGGGCAAAAGGGTGCTGTTGACCACCTCTGTCTAGGGGATGCTGCCTGTGAGATAGGGAGAGCTTTTGGGACGCGGCCCGGAGTGTCGCTGCATGGGTTGTAAAACAAAAACCCACTTGTGGGGTAGTGGAGTTTGAGATGACAGCTCCATCACCACAGCTCACTCGAGTTTCTACAGCCCATTTCTGCAGGATGTAGCATGCAGGCTTTGCATGGGCCCTTGTGCTAAGGGTCTGCTTGCAGTCAGGCTGTGGTTGCTTTATTAAGCCTTGCTCTGCTTCAGCACATGGCCCTATGGGCTTCCCCTAATGAACCGGGGAATACTTGGTATCTGTCCTCCTTTCCTTGCCAGCTGAAACCTTGAAGGAGGAGGGAGAAATGGAAGTTATTAGTGTGTGGTGGCCTGGATGGGTGCCCCGGAGCTGTGCACTGAGCCCCCTGATAGTTGCTAGCAGAATACAGGGTGTTGAATCCGTATTATGGGACCTTTAATGTAAAGTGCACGCTTAAAGCGGGCAACATCTGTGCTGAAGGGTTCTGCTGCTGCTGCTGACAACCACAACACCCGGGGGCTCGGTGTGCGATGGCGCTGCGGAACAAGGTCTGTCGCACACCCGGGCGGCTGCTCTGTGCGGATGTCCCAGCCCCACCTGATCTGCTGTAGCCGTCTCCAGTTGCTCACTTGGCCGGCTTCCTGCCAAGCCTGTCTTGGCAGCGGCAGGGATGTCGCTGCAGCACTCCAGCAGGCAGGCGAGCAGCCCTCGCACCAGCCTTGGCAGCCTTTTGCACCTCCCAGGTTGGGTGGTGGGGCTGGGTGGACTTGGGAATCGCCGTCAAGGGTAATGGGGCTTTTGGTTTCAGGAGGGAGACTCACTTGGAGATGATTTGAAGGTGCTCCTGTGACCTCCCTGCTGGCAGAGGGTGTATCTGGTGTTGGGTGCCCCCACTGACTGCAGCGTGTGGTGCTGGAGCTCCTGCCTGCCGCAGTGGCCTGGGAAGAGCAGCATCGAGGATCTAATCCCTTGAGTACAGCCCTGGGCTTGGGTGATCAGCACCCAGTGGGTGTTTGTGACAATTCATGGTAACAGCTACTGGGACATGGCACCCAGTACTGGCTGGAGAGGCCTGTTCCCTCACTTCTCACTCTTGGTATTCCGCTTGGTATGTGAAGTGGAGGAATTTGGGCATAAAATGAAACTCAAATGCAGCTGGGCTGCTTCTACAGGAGGAGCCTCAGGCCTGCGGAGACTGTGCGGAGAGTCTGGGGGTGTTGTGTTCCTGTGACTGCGCTCTCCCTCTCAATCCCACCTTCCAGGTGTGCAGGAGCTGGGTCAGGATGGCTCCTTGGCCTGTGCAGCTCTCGCTGCCCTGCTCAGAGAGCGGTGGGGATGGCGTATGCTGGCTGGAGAAGTGGAGTGCTGGTGTCTGTGCACAGCTGTTGTACTGCTTCAGCCTGCCCACACCTCCCACCTCTGCAGAGCCTCCGCATTCTCTCCTTCCTAAGGGTCCCAGAGTGGCAATGCGGAGGCTCCTTGGGAGGGGAGATCTTGTAGTTCAAGAGCATCTTCTGAAAGGCTGTGGAATGCTCCTCTCTGGGTGGCGGAGAAGTGCTCCTCTGTCTGAAGGCTGTACGGATCTGAGGAGCTGGCAGATACTGATGCTTCCAAGTGGCCCCAGAAGGATGTGTGGTGGAAGGGAGGGGGTGTGGTGGAGGTGGAGGGTTGTTGTGGTGGAAAAGAGGGATGGCATGGAGAGAGAATGCTGCTGTGTCTGGGCGCTCCTGATGCTCAGCACTGAGCCCTGGGAGGCTGCAGCTGGCCTGGCCCCAAGGAGCTGGGGTCTGTATCAGGCTGTCCTGAGGCTGCATCACTGCTGGGCTGTCTCTAGGGGTTGGGGAGGGCTGGTGCTGCCAAGCAGAGCTGTTGTGATGCTGGTGCCCCAGCATTTGGAAGGTTCCAGCAGTGACTCAGCTGTACGGACCCACAGGGAGGTGTCTGGAAGGGTGGAAATGCAGGAAAAAAAAAAAAAAAACTCTAACAATCAGGCTAAAAATATTGCTGATGTGGTCCCCTGCAGTGCCTGCGCTTGAGTACTGATGAGCTGGGACCTCCTCTCCTGTCTGCGTAGTCCCTGCCAGTGCGGAGCTCTCAGCCTTGGAAGGACCTTTGCCTGCAAACCCTCCTGGTGTCACCTTGCACTCCCAGGGTGGTGTCACCATGCAGCTTGGTGCAGTGGGATCAGGTGCCTGCCACCAGCCAGGGCTGTGCCAGAGGAGGCCAGAGAGCCACGGGACTGGCTTGTACACTCCAGTCCTGCCTATGTCCTCCCCACCTCTTCTTGTAGGGCTGCTGAACCACTTGCGCCCAAACAAGACTATTTGTAGTAAGTTTTCCTGTTGGGCCCAGTGCTGTAACACACTGGAGATGTGTCCTCAGCCCGTGAGTGTGCCACATGTGCTGCTGGCCCCTGGAGCTCGTGTCTGGAGAGAGCCTCTCCAGGCAGGCAGCAGCGGCTGCTGCAGGTTGGAGCCGCCTGTGTCTATTGGCTGTGGGACTGAACTGCTGTCTCACGGCAGGAAGGGCATCTCGAACCTGCTGCTGCCACTAGATCTGTCAGGCTGGAAACACTTCAGCAACTCTCAGAAACCTGCTCTATGGCCTGGGGAGGGGCTTTTGCAGGAACCTGGGCTTGAGCACTTCTAGTCCTGCCATCCCCAGCTGTGTAACTCGAGGCAGCGTTTCCCCTTCTTTAAAGTATCCTCATAATGGGCAGTTCCTTTTATCATCCCTTCCACATGGGCAAGGAAGGGTTAAGAGGGAGTGAGATGGAACTGCCCTTGATGGTATCCTTTAAAGTCACTGCCCTGTCCTTCAAGGAGCACAAGCAAATGGGGTCTCGATCCAGTTTTTGCCTAGAGAACGGGTGACAGCAGTACATGGGCAGGTCCCTGTGCAGGTTTTGGGTCTCCGTGGCTGTTTTTCAGCCTGTGTGCCAGCTGCTTGGTCTGACTGGTCTGTCTTGCCCTACATTGGGAGACTGAGGCTAACTGTATGTGGGACAGGCAGACTTGCCTACTGGGAAATCATCCTACCAGCAGTCTGTTAACACCAAGTTTGCGATGCTAACCTGCAAGGGCACTTTCAGAAGGATCAGCTCCTCCAGAGAGGATGTTGACCTCTCTAGGTGGGCTCTTCCTGGTGGAAGAGCCTCTCTGCTTGGTGTGTGATTGCAGCAACAGATGGGAGCTTCGTCCTGGGTCTGCATGTGAGGCTGCAGCTCCTGCCTCATCTGTGCCCCCTCTCTGCTGGCTCCTGCTGTCTCATTCTCTAGCCACAAGGTTACACCTCCAGTTGCTCCAGTGCTGGGGAGACGGACTGTGGGAGAGAAGCACTGCTGGATCTTTCCAGCCCTCGGTTCTCCTACTTCCCACAGCAACTTCTTCCCGTGGTAAGCTTGAACATGCTGATTGTTGTAGTTTCTTAAAATCTGCTAGGCCAGAACTGCAGGCAAGCTGTTGTGTGTCACCTGGCAGATTGGGAGGCCTCTGTGTACAAATAACTCTGAAGTTTTCAAGGCAAAACCGTGTCTCTGAAGGAGGAAAGAAAGGGCCTGTTGCGTAGAAGGAAGCATGGCTGTTGTTGTGGACTCCTTGCCTCTCTTCGGGATAACAGCAGGAGGGACTGTTTTCAGACTGTCCTCATTACTTAATGTCCTCTGGACAAGTGGTTTCAGAAGACAGTTGCTGCCTAGGTGTGTCCCCAACTCCTGCATATATTGCTTGGCTGTGTGAAAATGCTTCTCCTTGTGTTAGATGGAGGTTTCAGAGGCTCATTCCGATAGAGCTCAGCATCTGGATAACTCTAGGTTGTTACCACAGTATCAAAGAAGGGGTTGTTTTTTTCCTTTCCTCTGGTGGAAGGGGAGTTTTGGGTCCAGGGAGTGAGCGCTTCACCCTGAGTGAGACTCACTTCATCTGAGCTCACGTGCAACCTCACTTGGATTTAAGCCCAAGTCTGCCTAGAAAATGTCAATAAAAGGTTTGTTCTTACTCGCTGATGGTGGGGCTGTTTGTGCAGGAGCAAGGAGACCAGGCTACCTTTTGCTGGCCTTGGACTGGCACCCAATTTGGGCAAATGGGTAACCAAAGACTTTGGGGGGGGTGGGGGGTGGGGTGTGTGGATTTTGAATGCTCATGTTCTTAGTGTGGAAAGGAAAGATGGGCTTTCCCAGCAGCTGTGGCTTAAGCCCTGGTCCTTCTGGAGCAGCCTTGTCTACTCTTCAGGGCTTAGTGGATGCACAAACATGGTGGTGGTGCTGTCTGCGTAGAGGTTAATTATGAGAATGCAACAAGGGAATAAAGCTGGAAGCTGGCTTGACTCGTGTGGTCTCCTGGGTGGTGGTTGTACCGGAGATGGCTTTGCTAAAAGCTTGTCCCCTCTTGGCTCCTGTAGGGCTTCTTCTGAGGATGCAGTTGGTGTGGGTGCTTAACGGGCACTTGTTTCTTGAGCGTGTCTCGATGGGGGCTGCTTACACTCCACAGGCTGATTTCTCAGCAGCTGGCCAGAGCTGTGGAGCAGAAAGCAAGGAGTGCTTAATTGCTGCAGATTGCTCATGTGGCAGTAGTATTTGATCCCTAACAGAATAAAATATGTATCAAATAAGTAAAACAAGTATCAAAACTCCGTGTTTGCAATTGGTTCCTAATGGATATTGCTCTTAATCCACCTCCTAAAGCTTCCATTTGAGCATCTTCTCCTAAACGGATTTATTTTTGTTTGCGCTGATGCTGTAAAATAGAAGATGCAAATAGATGAGTAACTGGAACAGGAATCTAACCAGCATCCCAGCTTGTTTCCAGCTAGTGCCAAAGTGGGTCAGGGCAGCCTCTATGCTTGTGCTGGAGGCCGTTTGAGGAACAAGCATGCAGCCCCCAAAACCTTCCCCTTGACTTCCACCGAGGGTGTTTTCTTGCAGCCTCTGGAGCAGCCCTGAGGGGCTGTTGCTGCTGCCTGTGTGCTCTTCGGGGGTACCAGTGAAGAAGTGTGGGTGAGAGGAAGGCACAGACCTCTTGGGCACCCAGTTCTGCACAAAGCTGTTGGAGGTGCAGTGATGAAAATGCTCCAGGACTGGTGGATCCCCATCCTTCATAGCTCTGATACTGGTGTGTACAAATACATTGGGCTATAGAGCTTGCCTGCAAGTTGTTGGTTTTTTTTACTCAAGTTGTAAGTCTGGAGCATGTGCCTCTTGGCTGGCTCCTGAAGTGAGCCTTAACAAGCATGTTCCCTTCTATGCAGAACATTGGAGCTGCTGTTTGGTGCAGAAGATAGGAGTGATGCCTGTGGTGACACTGGGGGCAAGGCCAGTGAGTCAGCAGGGAGCGTTTGGCCTGAAATCCCTCCAGGTGACTTACTGTGTGGTGACTGCAGTAGGGACTGCTGTCAGAGGGCACTGCAGACCCCCATGTAGCTGACAGGTTGCCTTGTTAAAGTGATGGAGTAAATCAGGTTGGATGGGACCTCTTGAGGTTATCTAGTCTGGCCTCCTGCTCAAAGCAGGGTAGAAAAGGTGAGTCCATCTCTTCTCCCAAGTAATAGGTGATAGGACAAGAAGAAACAGCCTCAAGTTGCACCAGGAGAGGTTTACTATGGATATTGGGAAATTTTGGGGTTTTTTTTACACTCAAAGGGTCATTAAGCACCAGAAGAGGCTGCCCAGGGAAGTACTGGAGTCCTCATTCCTGGAGGTATTTATAAGACAGGCAGATGTGGTACTTGGAGAGGTGTTTTAGTGGTGGATTTTGTCAGTATTGGGTTGATGATTGGACTCCATGTCTGAAAGGTCCCTCCTGACCTCGACAATCCTGTGATTCTACGGAAAGCTGCTGGAGGATGGCAAAAGTAACAGCCCAGGAGGGGCTGAACAAACCAGCTCCTGGGATGCCTCAGTGCTCCCTGTTTAAACTGGCACCTCCACTGAGCTGGTTCTGAACTGATCTGCTTCTGAAAGGAGCCCTCGGCCTTGAGCTGCCACCCCACAGACGCTGCGTGGTGCCACCACGGGGCTGAATTAACGGCACCCTGTGGGGGTTACGGGCTGAGGGCTGGGGTGTCCCATCTCCTGCTGGTGCCGCATCTTCTGTCTCAGCACCTCGTAGCCACGTCTCTTGGCTTTCTCCCTTTTTGGCACTGGCAAAACAGCTGAATCACAGGTGATGCCTCTGCTCCTGCCAGCTCGGAGCCGCCCTCAGACACAGCGACAGCCGCGCCACGGAGAAATGCCCAGCTTCCCTCCTCATCCCTCTGGCTCGTTTTCCCTCCAAGAGGGCAGAGGGAAGGAAGGGATGGAGGAGCAAAAGCTCTGATGCTGTGCCCGAGGCGTGCACACCTGGAAGCTGGTGGCACTGGGGTGTGCCTATCTGCTGAGGAAATCTGTGGCTCTATGCCAGCTGAATGCCTTAGGGAGGCTTGTGTGCCATTTCTCAAGCTTGCATTTGGGACTAAAGCTTGTCTTTTTTCTTTTTTCTTAAGTTTTTCTTGCCCTGCAGCTCGCTGCCTTTGCCCAAAGGGGTACGGCTGGCAGCCTGTTCCCCTCCAGCCCCCAGCCTCTGAAGAACATACCTTTGAAAGGTGCGATCCCAATGGACTCGACACCCTGCAGACTGCGGTGGGAATGAGTCAGTTCTCATCCTTGTTAGCACGTAAAGTAACACGCGCTGCGGAGTTCGCACCCTGGACGTCGCAGCAGGATAATTGCGAGGAGTTTGGTACTTAAATATAGAAGTGTTTGTTCTTGAGGTTTGCGAAGCTGGAAGCTTGTTGTGCAGAATTTGACCTGAATATGTTGGCTTTTAAATCTCTCTGGGAGTGATATGTGTTAAACCCTGCTGCATTTCAGCGTTCTGATCTTTTTAAAGACGAAGGCAGTTGTGGCAGTCTGCTTAGTGAATGCAATTACCTGCGCACTTCTAACCCAGAGTGGTGTTTTAGCTGTCTTTACTGATCTTTATATTTACCTTTGGCATCTGGTTTCCTTTCCCAGAAACACAGCAGTAAGTTCCCTGCCTCAGGAAGCGGCGAGGCTCGTTGTCAGCCAGGTCCCCCTCTCTGTATGTGGGAGGACGACCAGTGCTCTCGGATGTTAATGCAATAAACTGCTCCGTGTTCCTAGAGCTGCTGCTGCTTCCTTTTTTTTTTTCAGGGCACGCCGGGGAAGTGACTTACCACATTGGTGCCAGAACCAAGAATAGACCTCAGGTGTCCTGACGCTAATTCAGTGGTTCAGCTGTGGGATCAGGCTGCCTTTTTGGTTTGGTTTTGTTTTTTTCCTATTCCCCTGCCCCCTTCTTAGCAAACCAGAAATAGCTGCCCGAATATCCTCAGTTCTTCTTTGCCCCAAATGAAGACTCTACCAGGGCGGAGGTTCCTCTTTAGTAGTTTGGGAACAAAAAAGCCTGTGCTGTAGTTGTTATTTAGGTGGTGGTTGCTGCTGGTTTGATCACATCTGTGGTTCTTGGAGTAGCTTTTCTTGAATGTTGGCAGTTGGTTCAAAGTGGCAGAGACTCTGTTGTGATGTGATAAACAGCTCCAGGGAGTGTTGCACGCATCTGACTCTGGGGTGGCTTTTCTCATAGCAGCCATGACTTCCTCCAGTGGAGTGATGGGAGTATGGTCAAGTTAGGACGACTTAAGCTGGACGAGACCTCTGGAGGTACCCAGTGATGAGGAAGGCCTAATGATGGAGATCGCTTCTGTCTCTCCGGGCCCTGTCCCACGCAGGCTCCACTGAAGAGTAAGACATTTTTGAGCCACTTTGTGCTGCAGCTTTTCCCTGTTTCTTTGGGCACCTGTAAGAGCCTGCCTGTTCCTTGTAGATCCCAGTTAAGGAGTAAATGGGGGGGGAGAGGGGAGGAATCTAACATTCCTTTTACCTTCCCTGTGTCCCACAAAGCCTGCTCCCATGCTGTGCTGCAGCCCCATGACTGTCAACACAGCTTCTGCTGGGCTTGGTTCAGTCGGCATCCCCTGTGCTGCGGCTGGCTCCTGGCAGGCAGTGAGAGGTCCTGTGCCTGCAGGCCTGAAGTGCCAGAACTTCACTTAGGATTAGTCTGGAGTATCGCTCACCCCTTCCTCTGGGGCTGTGCTCTGGTGCCAGCGGTGTGTGATGGAGGTGAGGGGAGGGGGGGAACTCTCTGTGGCAGCCTTGTCTGGCTGCGTTGCTGCCGTAACTACAGCGACATTAACTCTAGCTGTAGGAGGTGGTTAAGGTGCCCGTTTGCCTTTCAGACATGCAAATGTTTCTCTTGCCACCAAGCTGCTCAGTAGGAGATGCTGCATTTTGGCTGACTAAAACATTCAGCCAGCTCCCACCCCACCAGGGCAGAGTCTGGCTGGGCGGTAAAAACTGCAGACGAGCTGTTTTTCTGGAACTGCAGCAGGCTATTGTTTGGGACATAGGCCTTTTTTTTTTTCCTTTATTTCTTTGCAAGCTTATTTGATGAATGACAAAAACTGCACTGTGTTCAGTCTCCAGGGCCTCGGTCACGCTGCTTCCCTCCTTTGCCACCCTGCCCCAAATGTCACTCAGTGACACCTGCCATACCCTCAGGCTGCAGAGCTGTGTGGAAGTAGAAGCATGGTGGCACTGAAACCTGTCTCTTCTGACCTGCTTATCTTAGTAAGAGCTTTCCTATTAGTCTCTTCACCTCTGCCTCTGTGAGGAGATGGGGGCAGAAGGGCAGACTTCCAATGTAAGTAGTAGCTGGTGGATAAAGGGGACATCTTGACAATCTGCCATCTCTCCTGTGCTGAGTATGTCATCTTAGGAGATCAAAATGCCCCTCTCTCTTAACTTTGCTGGTGGTGCCAGCCAGCAGAAGTGATCCTCTGACGGCCTCGGCGTCATAGACCTGCTCAGACAAGTCCTGATCCCTTCTAAATAGGCTTTTTTCCAGCCCTGCAGTGAGCTCTTAAAGGCTGGAACGCATCTTCAGAGTGTAACTTCAAAAAAAAAAGTGTATGCATGTTGCTCATCTAGCTCTTGGTGCCACTGCCAAACGTGGTGTGGAACTGCCTGTGTGTTCAGTGTGCAGGTGCCAGGCGTTGCTGGGTGTAGAAGAACCTGGGGCCTGTTGTTTCACTCTGCAGGAGTTCCTCGTGGGCCCCTGTGCAGTTACATGTGCCCTCGGGGTAGTGAAGAGGCTGTGAATTGAGTCACCGTAGGGCAAGTGGTGGTTTCCTCCATGGGGAAGCTTCTACTGATGTTCTTGTTTTGGAGAAAGGCCTTGAGCCAGAAAGACTTGGGACAGCTGTAAGGTGAGAGGTCCTTTTGCTGACGTTTCCAGATAACTTGAGTAAAACTTGGTGTGGCAAAGAGTGAAGAGCATCAATACTGCTCTGCTCACGTGCTGGTGGTCTCTTGCAGACCCAAGCTGAAGCAGAACTACTTGTTCAGAGGACAGCTTAATGATGGCAAAGCTTTGTGTCCACTCGAGCTGTCAGAAATAAATTCAGTGGGTGTGGATGCTCTGTGTGTAGTGTCCTGCTTATCTTAGTCTTGTACAAAGCATTAAAGTGTTCTTTGCCATCAGCAGGGTGGTAAGGGGATTTATTTACCCTGAGTTTGTCCCTGAGCTGCCAGCGTTGGTAAGTCCAGCTCCTTAGGGCTCATCTTTACACCCTTCTCTTAAAAAATGAGCTTGGTCAAAGCTGCTGGGAAGGTCTAATTCTTAAACAGTTGTAAATTACAGTATGCAGGGAAGAAAGTGCTTCCAGGTCCTGAGCAGGTGCTGGAAATCTTAAATCCTGGGTCTGGCTGACACATGGCAGAATAAAAGCTGTTGTGAGGCTGGCTGGGTTGGGCATTGGGCGTCTCGCTGTTGGGGCCCTTTTCCCAAGGTGTGTGCTGTGAATCACAGCTTGTGCTGATGGGCTGATGTGTCTGAGATTGGGTAAGCTCATGTTAAATGTAGTAGCAGGTAACTGGATTTAAAAGATGATTTGGGGGTCTCTGGGACGGAGCTGGCATAAAGAGTTGTAACGAGCCACCCTCTTGGGTGCGATGGGTCCGAGATGTTTCCACATGCTCCCGCTGGTATCTTTAGGGGCCCCAGGATGATGCAGGAATTAAGAGGATGTGTTGCAGCAGCAGCAGCAGCATCCTGACAGCGTTTACTCGGGAAGGCTCCACTGGAGAGGAGGAGCGGTTCATAAAATGCTCGCTCTCTAGAGAACGACCTGAGTGATCTGGAGGAGTGCCACGCTGGTATCCAGACTGCTCCACCGAGCTCTTAAATCTGTCAGGGTTTGGCTGACGTGCTCAAAGACGGAGCATGCTGGCTCTGAATCCAGTCGTTAAAGCCGCAGCAGCGAGTCAAAAGTCAGAGCTCGAGTTTCTATTAAAAGCTCCCTTGGTTTTTTTGGGTGCTTTTTCTTTTTTTTCCCTGCTGTCCCCTGCAAAGGAGCGTTGGCATGTGCCTCTCTTGCAGCTCGGAGCAGAGGCAGGAAAAGTTCCAGAAGCTCTCCGCAAACCACTGCGCTCTGGGCAGCGGGGCTGCTGTGTGTGAGCAGATGAATGGGAACCGTGTTGACCCTTCAGTTAAAATATCCCCTGTAGATGTGCAAAGTACTTAGATGTTTCCGTTTAGGGTTTGCTTGGGGGGCTTTTTTGGTTTGTTTTTTTTTTTTTTCATAGTCTGAATTAGTTGTCTGATGTTTGCTGCTTCACTTTGGGATCTTCAGGGATGTTCTTGACGCCAGAAATTGCTGATGCGTCTTGCACGTGTGTTGGAAATGCTATTTTCTCTTCTGCAAGCTGTCCCCCTGGGAGGTGGGGGAGACAAGGCTGACTTGGCTGGTTTTATTGAGTGGCCCCCACGACAGCTTTTTTTTCAGGTGGGCAGCCTTTGCCAGGCTCCTGTGCCCCATCCACCAGGAAAAGAGGGAGTTCAGTGGGATAAGGCAGGGAGTTAGAGCAGGATGCCTCCCCGCTGGGGCAATGAGAAATAAGATCTGATCCTTTATGCTGGTGTTTCCTAGGCTACCTGCGAAGGCTGGCTTCAGGGGACACAGCCTGGTTGGAAGGCAAGTGCGGAGGAGAAAAGGCTGAGCTTTTCTTCCCCAAAGTCCCTGTTAGTGGCTGTAGGTACTGTGTGAAGCTGAGTCAGACCTACAGAGGTGATGCGGGGTCTCCCCCCGAGCTCAGTGTAACCAGGCGCTGCCTGCACGGACCTGTCAAAGCTTCTGGAGTGGATGGAATCCGCCTGCGTGAACAGCAGGATGTCAGCGCTTCCAGGACGAGAGGTTAGGAGAGGGTCAGCAGTCGTAGCTGGCAGGATTTTGCTTGGTGGTAGGTGCTGAAACTCAGATGCCCAGACAGCAGGTCCCTTGAAAGGCCAGTAATCCCGCTACTCGAATGTGCTCATACTGGCCTTACTGGTTTTCTCGCTGTGGTGAGAGCTAAGCAATCCTGGGAGCAAATGCATAAGCAGTGGCTGCAGCAAGCCAGAGATGAGGGTGAAATAAATGGGGCAGGGCAGCCAGATCCTGTGACACCTTTGGGAGCTCCTGATGAGCCCCTGAGCCCTTGCTGGTGTGTCCCAAATGGAATTCTGGCCCCCCCCCACCCCAATCCCTGATAAGCAGGAGATGAGGTGTGGGATGGTGCTGCCGTATGTTTGCTGCTCCAGGTCTCTAGGAGGTCCAAGGAGTGTGTGTCGATGGTGAAGCTTGGGCCATGGGAATCAGCTGCTCTTCCTTTGACTCTTGTACTGTCTCTTGTACTGTTTAGTGACTAATCAGATTTTTTTTTCCTGGGCCTGTTTAACAAATTCAGCTGTCTCCCTTGAACAATACACTGGCTGTATTTTTAAACGTGTCACGTGGCTTCAGAGAAGTCGACAAACCAGCGTAGTGCGGCTCGGCTGGGCTGGGAGATGCTCTGCCCTGCGCTGTGACTCTTCAGGGAGCAACCTCCTCCCTGGCTCCAGCTGTCTGCAGCAGCTTCCCCCAGCTCCCCACCGCTGCTTGGTGGGGCTGCTTGCTGCCCTTCCCAGGGTGAGTACCGCTGGGCCAGTGAGGATTTTTGGCTGTGGGGCTGGGTTTTAAGTGGGGATGCTGCTGTTAGGGGGAGCCAGGCAGATATTTGGAGGGCAGGAGGTCCCTTTCCAAGCATAGTCGGAGGTGAGTTCATAGTCTTGTGCTGCAGCCCAAATGGATCTGCACCTCTCTTGTTGGGGGGGAAGAATGTGGGGGAGATGCTGTAGCTGTCACTGACTGCTCCTGCAGAGCGGTTCTGCTTTGGGTTGTGGTAGGTCCTTGGAGTAAAGGACACACCTGTACCTGCCTGGGTATTTTGGTGGTGTTTTGAGTCGCCTCACTCAAGTGTAAAGCTAAAGATGCCAGTTCCTTGGCAGGTATGCTGCGAGTCGTGCTGCTTGGGGCAGATATATCCCAGCATCTTGCTTCAGCCGCACTTGGCATCTTCTGGCCTTGGCACTGAGCAGGTACTGGTGTCTGACCAAAGTGCTGTCACCTCTTTGTGGTAGCATTTTTCTGCTCACCTGGTTTGAGCAGCGTTTTGGACTGTGAATCCTCTTCTGTACAAGAGCTACTGGAAAAAAAAATCTGTGTTTAAAACCTCGTGGTCCTGGCTGGTTGAGATTCAGGTGGGGCTGGAGGACATCAAGTGGATCCCAAACTTGCTTTGCTGAAAACTGAAAGCTTCAGGGCAAGCTGCCTTGTTTTGCAGCCTCTGAATAATTGAAACCATTTCTGAACGCTCTGCTCTTTGTTTTTTTTTCCTTTTGGTTTGGGGACACATTCAGCTTGCTGAGACTTGCTCCTTTTGAATAGAGCTGGCTGGTGTTGTGCCCCCATGGGATCCTGTGTGGCCGAGCCTGCCCTGCCTCCCCTTTCCTGCTGGGTGGCAGCTGGCTCTACACCACTGACCCATGGAGCGGGATAGGACTTTCATGACCCCCTCGGTGGCCTGGTGCTCTGCTTGGGTGGGGAGGGCAGCTCTGTTAGGGAGGAATTTGCTTGCCTGGATGCTCCTTGGTGGGAGGAAAATCTGCTGCTGTGCGAGGGAAGCAGTCTGGCGCGTACTCTCCTGTCGGCTCTCGGGCGAAGGCCTGACCAGACAGGCTTGCTGTGAACACGTAGCAGGGACAGTGCTCCCTGCTGATGGCAGAGTGTCTCCTCTCTCAGCAGGCCAGACTGGCACGTCGCTGGGTGCCCGTAGCCACCTTCTGTCAGGGCTGATAGGTGCAGTGTCCCACCTCCCAGCCTGCAAATGGGCCAGCCTGGCCCTCTGTGGCTAAAACTGTTTGGGTAGCTGCTGCCCACCACCATCACCTCCCTAGGTCCCAGTGTTCTCCAGCATGAGCATCAAGAAATGCCAGTGTGAGGGCATGCACCTGTCTGGGAGCATCTGAGGTCCATATTCTCCGATTCTGCTCCCAGATAAGGTGGGATTTCCTGGCCGATCTCAGCCTTGGGAGAGTGACCCACCCTCCTGTTTGCCAGCCACGCCAGGCTGCTGTGGGTTCCAGCTGTGCAGCAACTGCCCTGGAACTGATGGCAAGCAGTGGGGAGCCATTCTGGGGTGGTGCAGAGGTTGCTGCCTGCCAGATGTGCCACCTCCTGGACGAGCTCTTTGTGGGCTGATGGGAGCCCAGTACCCTCCTGGGCCTCTGCCATGAGAGCCAGGAGGGAAGGAGGTGCGTCACGCTGCAGCACTGACAGGCTCTTTCTCTGTTGCAGTTCTCGGCATGCTGAGTAACCCTCTTGGGAACGTCCTGGGGAAGCCCCCGCTGGGTTTACTGCCTCTAGACCCTCTCGGTTCAGACCTGTCAGAAAAGTTTTCCACGCCGACGCTGAGGAGCTCCCGCCTGGATTCCCGCTCCCTCCTGGACTCCCGTTCCAGCAGCCCCTCGGACTCAGACACCAGTGGGTTCAGCTCGGGCTCCGACCACCTCTCAGACTTGATTGTAAGTTTGGGTCCTTGCACGTGCTGCGTGGTTCCTGGTATCTTGCTGGGTTTCAGAGGAGCACGGGAGAGAGCTGGGAGGGGTGCTGCAAGCTGTAGCCCAGGAAGGGAAGGGAGTGCTGGAGGGATCTGTGATGCCCACACTGACAACATGGTTCTGCAGCCCAGGGTTTGGAGGAAGGACTGCTGTCCTTCTTCAGCACATACTAGCACAGTCCTTCTATTTTTTTCCTTCTAAATAATGTTTTGGCCTTTTGGCTTTGTTGCTTACAGCCCTAATGGTTTAAGTAACTCCCAGAGGGGTCTGAGTCCTTGAGCTGGTGTGTAGCTGGAGGGTGTCTGTGCCCTGATCCCAGCAGAGAGGTGGTTGATCAGCACAGCTGCCTCCAGGCTCCAGCCTGGGCTTCCCAGGAGCCCCTGCCTGCCTTTCGTTGCCCTTCCCGTTTGCTGACTGCACTTCTCCATCTCGGGGCTGTTTCTTCTAGAGTAAACTGGGTCTAGCCTGCTCTCCTTCCCTAAAGCACAGCTAAATTTGGAAGCCAGTGAGCGAGGCGAGTGTCTGTGGCGCTGACCCAGTCTGCGCCGCTGGGTCTGTGTCGCAGTGCGAGCAGGAGCTCTGGGTGCCAGCAGGGCGGGCAGCTCTGCGGGTGCTGCTGCCTGGCTCCTCTGCAGGACCTGAGGCTAAAGCCAAGGCTGAGCTGCTCCTGGCCCTGCCATGGCCAGGGATGGTTGTGAAGGACACAACCCCCATATTGGGATGTATGTGAAGGACACAGTTGGCTTGATGTGGAGCTGATTGTCCTGTGGGAGAATTCATCCCAGGGAATGGGATGGCGCTGTGGGGGCAGCAGGGCTTTGTGCCAGCCTTGTTCCTGAAGGGCAGGTCTTCCCTGGCATGGCCTTGCTGTGGGTGGCTGTGCTGCAGCAAAGCGTGGCTAGATCTGCAGAGCGGCTGGTGCTCCATAAGCTGCAGAGCATCTTGCATCCCTGCTGTTCTACTAATCTGTGATATTTTTTTTTTAATTTTTTTTGTGGGGGTTTCTGTGTGTGGTTGTTGTGGTGTTTTGGTTTTGTTTTTTAACTCCTTCCACCCTGGGAAAGGTGTGTTAAACCCATGAGCTGTGGAGTCTGTGGCCAGACAAGCCCTGGTCAGGCAGGTCTACGGAGGGCAAGAGCTGCCTGCACCCAGCTCCTGGGTGCTGCAGGCAGGGTCCAAAGCAAAACATGAAGCTCCTGGGGTGGTTGGTGTTCCCTGGGGGTGGCAGATGTCCTTGAGGCTGTGCAGGCTTTGTGGTCTGCCATCCTGCTTAATTTGATGATACTCCCTGCTGCTGACTTGGCTTAGGTTCAGAGGGAAATAGTTGTAGGGGGCAGACCTTTCCCAGGGGAAGCTGTGGTTCCATCGGGCTGCTGGGACTGGTGAGGGGTCTGCTTTCCTGCTTCTGCCACACCTCAGGAGGTCACAGAGAGCCCCTTCGGCTGTGGGTAAGGGCAGGGCCCCAGGGTGATGCATGGTCTCCAAGCATTATGAGCTCCTACTTGGAAGCTGGGTTCTGATGTGGACTTTCTCTTGCAGTCAAGCCTTCGCATCTCCCCGCCTCTGCCCTTCCTGCCCATCAGTGGGGTGTCAAGAGACTCCCTAAAGATGGGTGTCGGATCCCGACTGGATCAAGACCAAGCTGCCTTGGCTGCAGTCACTTCCTCCTCTGCCAGTGCATCAAAAAGATGGCCTGGAGCATCTGCATGGCCTTCCTGGGATCTCCTGGACTCTCCAGAGGACCCCTTCAGTATTGAAAGAGAAGCCAGGCTTCACAGGCAAGCAGCAGGTAAGGTGGATAGTGGGTCTCAGCAGGATTCTTTGTGGAGTGATGGTCCTGTGCTTCTGGGAGGGGAACGTAGGTGGCCTCTGTGCAGACAATATGTCTGGACATGAGTTTGCTGCAGATCAGACCTTTCTCCATGCACAAGTCTGCCTGCTGGCAGAAAAGCAGGCAGGATGTTCAGGCAGCTGCTGCCCATTGCTGCTGCTGAACGTGTAGTTATGGAATATGGGGATTTTCGTGGAAACCCATGGTAGAGCAGGAAGTGAATGGCCTCGTAGTGAGTGTTTGCTTGTGCTTGTCCCAGCTATGAATGAAGCCACCTGCACCTGGAGCGGGCAGCTGCCTCCCCGACACTACAAGAACCCCATCTACTCCTGCAAAGTGTTCCTGGGAGGAGTCCCGTGGGACATTACGGAAGGTGAGCAGCCCCCAGCTGGCCCTGTGCTGAGCCCTTGGATTTCATCAGGAGTTTGTAGGATGAAGCTTAGGGTCGGGTTTGTTTTGTTTGGGGTTTTTTTTTTTTTTTTTGGGAGGGAGGGGGGATGTGTGTGTGCACTGACTCTTCTCCTTCTGTCTGTAGCTGGATTGATCAACACCTTCCGTGTTTTTGGCTCACTGAGTGTGGAGTGGCCTGGTAAGGATGGCAAACACCCACGCTGCCCTCCCAAAGGTAATATGCCTAAAGGTAATAGCGACACGGTAGGGTTACTCTTTTCCCATGCTATGTTACAGCACAGATGCTGGGCTGGTACGGCTGCATGCTGGTGACTGGATGGTACACAGCACCTTAGGGTAAATGTCCCGCTCTCACAGGGGTCAGCACTGGGGGCGCAGAACTGTCACTTCCAACCTAGTGTCCCCACCTGTCTCTATCCAGAAGCATGGGCTGGGTGTGGGGTGGGGGTAACCCTCTCTGGTGCTTCTGGAGCACCATGGGGGGGCTGTCTTGCTGTGGGTGATGGCTGCTGGTCCCCGCCTGCCAGCACCCAAATCACAGCACTCTGGGCCTAAAGCTCATGTAGTAAATCCCAGTGTGTGCCTGCAGCTGGTGGGCTGTGGGGACTGGGGAGTGAGCAAGCCTCTGCAGCGTAATCCTGGCTCAAGAAGCTGGGCTGAGGTGTTGTGGAAGCAGTAATGAGTTTTGGGGTGAGGAGTGACCAGTTTGTGGGCTTGGTGGTACCTAATGGCCTCTTTCAGTGACCAGAGCACTGTGAGGTACAGAGCGTTGGCACTGATGGAAGTGACTTTAAAGCCCTGAACTTCTGTTTCTGGGGCAAAACATCCTAAAATGGGAAGCAAAGTCTGTTTTCCTGCAGGCCATGCTGTGACCAGGCTGGTGGGTGCCTGCTTGTCATGTCTAGATGTGGTTTTGTGCGTGGGGGACAGTGGCCCAGATGGCACTGGGTGTGGGTGAACCTGTCCCTGATGGCCGGGCAGCTTGTGCTGGGCTGAGTTCGGGCTCTTTCCCAGTGTGGCCAGTCTCTGTGCATCACGGGTAGATCCCCCTACACCGAGTCTGCTGGGGCACGTGCTGCAAATCCCTGCCCTCCCCTGGAAGGGGTTGGGGACAGCGAAGGGGATGCAGTGCAGATACTCTGGGTGGCGTCTGAGAGCCATTTTAAGGATGTCTGCAAACTGGGATGATCTTGTTTTATGCTGCTGCAGTTCTAACAACTGTTTCTCTCCTTTCCCCTCTAAAGGATATGTCTACCTGGTGTTTGAGTCTGAGAAATCAGTGCGTGCTCTGCTCCAGGCGTGTTCCCAGAACCTGTTGAGCCCTGATGGCCTCAGTGAATACTATTTCAAGATGTCCAGCCGCAGGATGCGCTGCAAAGAGGTGAGTGGACCCATGAGGGCCCTGCAGGTGACAGCACGGGGTGCTGATGGGATCCTTGGAGGATCCTCGGGGTGCACAGTGCTCCGGGGCTGAAGCAGAGGAGCAGAAGACAAAACTGGCCCTTGGCCATCTGTAATTGGTGAGTTCCAGTGGTAGGGCTGGATGCAAGCAAGGAAGGATGTGCCAGGTGGGTGCCTGTGTCCTTTGCAACAGCCTGTGTCAGGAATTGTGACCTGGAGCTCCTGGGTCTGTGAGAGACCCTGACTTTGTGAGGCCGAGCAGCTGGAAAAGCAGGGTTTCCTATTTCATGTGGCATCACTTTTGCTTGCAGGGACAGACTGATCCCTTCAGTGATTTATTAGATCTCGTTGACTTGCAGAAGGAGTGGCTTTAAGGCTTACTGCAGGCAGGTGCTTTAGATCCACAGCTGTAACTGTGGCTCTCCCTGGTGCAGCCTTGGCTGGCTGGACCTGTGCTCTGGAGCTGGAGGTGCTGGGGGCCATCAGAGGCTCAGGCCAGCCTCCCAGTGAAGGAGGACCTTAACTATAGATCAGTTATAACTGTGAGGTTTGGAGTTAGAGTTGAGATTTGGCTCTTGCCTAGATGGGTTACAAACCAGTTGCACTTCAGACAGCTCTCCTGGTGTCTGGCTTCTGGCAGTGCTTTCAGGCTTGGTGATTGGCCTCTGGCAGAAGTGTGTCCTCTTTGGAGCCCTGGATCAGCTGCCTCACAGGTGGAAGCTCCTGTGGAAGTTGGCAGTGGGGGTGGGTTGTTTCATTGATCTCCTCCAACAACAGGCCTCTGTGCAGGGAGGCATCTGACCAGGCTGTAAGTGTAGGTGTGGGCAGCAGGCAGGCAAAATCCACTTGTCCATAGATTGTTTTCCGGCCGTCGGCCCTGAGGGACCAGTGGTTTGGGTTCTGGTTTGGCTGGAAGCAGAGTGGTGTGGCTGATGGTTTTGTCCCCTTGAACCAGGCCCCTGGGTTCTCCTCAGGTGTCTGGAGCGAGGCTGGAGCTCCAGAACTGTAATGCCCCAGACTCAGACCCTGAGCAACAATAACAAAGTGACATTTCCAGCTTGGGGAGAAAATCTGAGGATCTGGGATGGCTTCTGCTGTCAGCTGTGAGGGCACTGTGGAGCAGTGCAGCCTGTGGCTTTGCAGGCCCTTGGCCAACCGGACTCGTGTGTGGCTTCAGGTGCAGGTGATCCCATGGGTGCTGGCAGACAGCAACTTCGTGCGCAGCCCGTCACAGCGGCTTGATCCCAGCAAGACGGTGTTCGTGGGGGCTCTGCATGGGATGCTGAACGCCGAGGCCCTGGCAGCTGTCATGTATGACCTGTTTGGAGGGGTGGTCTACGCTGGCATCGACACAGACAAGCACAAGTATCCCATCGGTAAGTGTCACTCACAGCGTGCTCCGAGGAGGCTGCAGCAGTGTCCCTGGCTTGGTCCCTTGGTGGGGAAGATGGCCTGGGGTACCTTGGGCGAGGCTGGCAGAGCCTTCCCGGGAAGGTTCTAGATTGTTCCAGAGCAGCTTGAGGTTTTAGATATCTCCTTAGGCATTGCTGGAGGGTTTTCTGCCCTTGTTCAGTGCTGTTAATGGTCAGCAGATTATGCTCCACCTGCTCCTCCATCCCCAGAGCAGAAATGGCTGTGGGTCTTGCCCCAGTTCCCGCTGCCTGTCAGGGCAAGCTCAGGCCCACTGGCTGCTGGTCCATCCTTGTGGAGAGGTGTGGTTGGTAGCACAGGTGGAGCAGCTTCCCAGAGTCTCCTGACTGGGTCTACTGGGGAGTGACATGTCCACCTCTGCTCAGGGCATCAACCTGCTTAGGGTCAGAGGTGCTGGGAATGAGTGTGACCCTTGGACAGCACTGCCCTTCTCTGCTGGGGCTGAGACCACGAAGTGCTGCAGGCAGTGAGGACCCTCAGCTGCCTCCTGCTCTCATGGGGAGGGCTCCTGCCCCAGACCATGATCTCTGGGTCAGGTAGACCCACTGTGCTCTTGCAGGTGGAGAGTATGAAGCCTCTGAGATACCACCTCTCAGACAAGGCTGTGTGTTTGAGAGGGACAGGTCACATGTGCAGCCCTCTCCCCTTCCCCTGCTGAGACGGCTTCCCAAGTGGGAGTTGAGCACTTGCCACTCATGGCACAGGAGCTGAAACATGTCACAACAGTGTCCCCTGTACCTCTGTGGTGACCCTATGTGCTGGGGGATGGCACTGAGGTTACTGGTCTGTATGGAAGAACCCTACAGGTGAGGTCCAGCTTTCCAGTCACATACATAAGAAGGGACCATGAATTTTGTGTGTTGCCAGGCAGGAACAATGTCAGAGTTTGGTGGTGCAGAGCTTTTTGTTGCTTGTCACTGTCCTTGGAACAGCTTTCAGGCTGTGCTGGTCCAGGCTTGGTGCCCAAGGCCTGGGTTTAGGACCTGCTCGTGTTACTGAAGTGTCTCTTGGCGGGGGACAGTCCCAAGGGGTTGGCGATGGAAGTGTGAGACTTTGGGCAAATTCTTAGTGTGACCACAGATGGAGTCTTGCACCCCAGATTGCCTTGTGCTGGGACTGTGGGGCCCTAGAGCATGACCTTATCCCCTGCAGCTTCATGCAGTGTCCAGCTTGCTCTGGCTCCAAGGGGAGACCTGTGTTTCCACCCTTGAAGCTGTCTTAGAGTTACAGCAACGTGAACTTGATTTTTGGGAGGCATACTGTACCCTGATTTTTTTTGTTTGGTGTTGACTGAAGCATCTCCTGTGCTGAGATGCTGGCCCAGGCTGGGCAGAAGGTTCCTCAAGGGAAGCCCATTGTGTCAAACCTGCTGAATCATCCCGAGGTGATCCCTCCTGGTGGTTGGGAATGTGAGAAATCAGTGTCTCACTACAGAGACAAGGAGCTGCCTTTGAGACCAGCCCATCATCAGAGACAGCCATTGCCCATACAGTTTTTTCTGGGGGGGGGTCCCACAGTGGAATGGACCCCTTCTGGAAGGGGAAGGATTCCCATGTGTGTGGCTGCAATCCCTGCTGGCAGCATAACCCCAAACCACATCCAGGCCCCTCCAGCCTGCGCTTGTGCGGTGCTAAAGGACAGAGGGGGTTAGATGGGTTCTGGGTGACGCTTTGCAGCGTGGTTGTCGGTGGTGATCTGAGCTCGGTAGGGATCTGACAGCATGTGGGGGTGGCTCTGCAGCAGCCAGAGCTCCCCTTAAGCTGAAAAGAGAGAAACTTGGTGAGGAGCCCCCACTGCCCTCAGCAGTGCCCTGGCAGCCTCCCTCCCTCTGCTTGGCTGCTGCTGGCCCTCCTGGGATTGCCACCACCTGGAAGCTCACTCTTAACCAGCTTGGGGGGTCGTCTGTGGGGGAGGAAAAAACCTTTCTGCTCTCTGCTGCCTGGGGAAGGATGCAGGCAGGGCCACCAGGTCTTGGAGACCACCTCCCTGGGAAAGCTGCTTCCCTGCTGGGGGCTGAACTGAGCCCAGGGGCTTGCTTTCAGTCTCACTCCGTTCCTCCTGTAAGCACCAGGTCAGTCTAACACTTGTGGCCCGGCTTCTTCCAGGGTCTGGCCGTGTCACCTTTAACAACCAGCGCAGCTACCTGAAGGCAGTCACTGCTGCGTTTGTGGAAATCAAAACCACCAAGTTTACTAAAAAGGTGAGTGGAGCTCAATCTGGGGATGATGGGTGGTTCTGCTGGGAGCGCTGTGACCCACGGAGCCTCTACCATTCCCTCCTCTGCCCCGTATCCCTCTGTGGAAGCAGAGAGAGGTGGTGAACTGCTCTGCTGATGGCTTTGGGGTACGCAGGATGGTGGGTTGGTGCTGCTGAGGCCGCTCAGGGAGCGGGTGGTTGCCCCCAGCACTGCTCCATGCCTACTGCCTGTTTCTTCTGCAGGTTCAGATCGACCCTTACCTGGAGGACTCTTTGTGCCAAGTCTGCAGCACCCAGTCTGGCCCTTTCTTCTGCAGAGACCAGGTAAGGCTTTCTCCTGCTGGCTCCACTCAGCTCCCACCTGCTGTACTCAAAGGGGTTCCTCAAGGAGCAGCAGGATCTGCCCCCTTTAGTGTCTGGGGATGCCTGTTGTCCTTCACCACCTGGGGAGCATGAAGTGTTCCTGCAAGAAAACCCTTGTTTTAGAGGAGATAGAGCCTTCCTGGGGGCAAAGGCAGTTTCCACCCTGTCTGGAGCCAGGAATGCTGCAGCTCTGCTGGTGCTGGAGCTTCCAGAGCACCAGGTCCTGGTGTGGGGCAGCAGGGTGACCCTGAGGGGACACTGCCACTCTGCAAGCTGTGAGAAGCTGGAGTGCTGTCACCTTGCAGTCTGTCCTGGGGCTCCTTGAAGTGTTGGGAGACTGAGTGACCTCTGCTCGTTGCTGGTGAAGAAGTGTGGTCATGGTCTGGGTGGGCCATGAGCAGCAGCAGGCTCTGCTCTGCTTGGGAGAGGTGAGAATGCAGTGAGTGGTGGCTCTTGTCCTTGTCCCTGCCCAGGTGAGGGGCTGAGGTGCCACAGCCCCTGCCTGCAGTTGCCCCCAGGAGGCTCCTTGTAGCCAGTGCCCAAATTCTGCTTTTTCTAATATTTTTTTTTAAAGAAGGTGCCACCCTGCAAGCTCAGCACAAGGCACCTTCCAGCCAGAATTCACTCCCTCTGCTTCATGGGGCACAAAAGCAGGGAGGGGAAAGAGGGGGACACCCACCGCTTGTCCCCACGGGCCAGTGTCCCTTTCTTTACCTGGCCTGGAAAACCCCTTGTGCCACGGCATCACCCCTCTTGCTCTCCCCACTTCCTAGATCTGCTTCAAGTACTTCTGCCGCTCCTGCTGGCACTGGCAGCACTCCATGGAGGTCCTGCGTCACCACCGCCCGCTGATGCGCAACCAGAAGAACAAAGACTCCAGCTAAAGCGGCCGCCGAGGCTCCAGGGGCTGCGGCGAGCGCAGGAGAAGTCCTTTTGTGTGAACCTGCCAAGTGGGGAGAGGGCACGAGCGAGCCTGCTGGTGCCGGACCCGGGCTGGGAACGCGCTTCCTGAGGACTAACGGGGGAAATCAAACAAACAAACAAAAAAATCTTACATTCACGTTTGCACTTGCTGCTCTTCTTTTTCTTTTTTTCTTCTTTTTTTTTTTGTTGTTGTTTTGTTTTTTCTGCACTAATGCACAGTGAATTTTTGTCGGGTTTTGTTTGGGGTTGGTTTTGTTGTTTTGGTTTGTTGGGTTTCGGTTGTTGTGTTGTGTTTTTGGTTTGGTTTTGGTTTGTGGTTTTGTTCTTTATTTTTTTCTTTCTTTTTGAGGGGGGGGAGCGCCCCTCAAGTGATTCTGCAGTTCCCAGACTTTTGGTTCTTCAGTTTGCTGACGAGAAGCCAAAACAAAACAAAAACAAAACCAAGGGCCATGTGTTGAGAAGGTGTTGATGCAGATGCCTTCACCGAGGTTGTATATTTGATTTTTTTTTTCTCCTTTTTATTTATTAAAGGCGCTTTTTTACATTCCTTGCAATACTGATGGTGATAATGCAGGTCTCATTGGCTCCATTTTTTTGCAGTTGCCATACAGTGCCTTTCCATTCATTTAACCCCCATCTGAACGGCATAAACTGAATGTTCAGCTGGCGTTTTTTACTGTAACAACAAAAGGAGACTTTGCTCTTCATTTAAACCAAATCATATTTCATATTTTACGCTCAAGGATTTTTACCAGTTCCTTTTTACACTCTTAAAAAAAAAAAAACCAGTTTTTAAGTCGTTTGAAAGGAGAGATTTTTGGGTTTTGTTAGGTTTTTCTTCTTTGGTTGTGTGTTTTTGTTTTTGTTTTTTTTTCTTTCCTGGCAGCTTTTAACATTATTGCAATTTTGTGTCTGGGAGCTGCTGGTGGAAAGTTGTAAATGGAGGGGTTTGCAACGGAACAGGACGGCTTTTCTTTTCTCTCTCTTTTTTTTTTTCCTTTTGGATTTGAAACTGGACGGGATAACCGATCTCCGAGCTGCTGTACATAGTTTTAAATAGTTTGTTGCACTTTTTTTAAGTTGCACTTAAAGGGGCCGGGGGGGGTGTTGATAAAGGTTTTTAATCACACAAAGTCACAGGACTTTTCTCTTTTTCTTTTGTAACTAGCTAAAAAAGGGCTGCGTTTCGGTGGACAGATGAAGGTTCGTAGGAGCCCTTTCTCTTAGAGGGGACAAGTATTTCTTTTGGGTTTTTTCTTTTTTTTCCCTCCTTTCTGAGATGTACGGAGTTAACGGTGCAGTCGACTGAAATGCTGCTGCTGGGATTTGAGAACTTTAATTATTGTTGTTGTTGTTAATTATTTTTTTTTTAAACTTTCCCCTCTATTGGAAGATGTGTGCCAAAGAACCAGTGTCATAATTTCTCCCTATTTCTTTTTTTCTTTATGGTTTTTTTTTCCCTTCTTTTTCCCCTTCCTTTCCCTCCTGCTGAGCTGATGTTGCATTGTTGCATATCCCAGCTGCTCTTTGTGGGGTTTTGTGAAGCTGTGTGTGAAGTCTCTACCTCATTGTAGTATATGCAGGCAAGACTGTACCCTCCTACAGACGCGTGGAGTAAGCTGTGGTGTAGTTTTTGGCACATAATAAACACGTTGCAGCAAAAAAAAAAAAAATCCTCTTGTGCTCTTTGCTTGTCCTCCCTGTGTGAGATCCCTGCAGGGTCTTGGCTCTTGGGAGAAGCTGAGCCCCCAGCCTGGGGCAGTGGGGAACGTAGGGATGCTGTAGGTGACTGGGTTTCAGGTGAGGGCGATGCTGGGAGAGGGGTTTTTAGGTACTGGTTACCAAAGGTCCCTTCAGAGGGGGGTGCCTTTGGGGACCCTTTGGCCCAGCTGGGCTCCAGTTGGAGCTCCCCTGCTCCCAACAGGGAGTTAATGAGGTTAATTGGGTTGTCCAGTTAAGGGGTGATGCCCTGTGGGGTGGCTGGCAGGGGCCATGGGCACCAGGGCTTCTGTCTGTAGTGGGGTCTGGCCCCAGTGGGCCACCCTTAGGTGCCCTATTATAGCCCTGCAGGGGGGAACTTCAGGCTCCTTCCTGATGTCCCCTTCCACTCCCCCACAGTCAGGAGCTCTGCAGGCACCCAGGGTGGCCACCCCTTACCTCTTTGGACTTGGGTGCAGCTGCTGTGGTGGTGAGGGGCAAAGCAGGTGAGATGTTGCCAGGGGAGAAAAGACCTTGGGCAAGTGATAGAAGCCAAGGGTGGCGCTAGCAGCCTGTGGGTGACAAAGACATGAGCCAAAATTGAGGAAGAGTGGGGCATTCCCTTAAAAGAGTGAGGTTACTGGTTGTCAGGGAGTGTTGAAAATAAAAAGTATGGGTCCTTGAGGTGAACTTTTCCTAAGGTGAAAACCACACCTCCAGAATCTTGTTCTGGATTCTGAGCTCTCCTAGACAAGAGCCCTGCTCGCACACAGAGCCAGGAGGCTTCTGTGGAGCACTGATGATAGCTCTGCCACAGGTGGTGGAGGAACTAAGGAGGAGATGAGTGTGGCTGGAGCTGGTGCTGACAAAGGAGGACTTGTTGGGGGCAGCTTCAGCTGCAGTGACCATGATATGTCAGAGTTCAGGGTCCTGTGGAAGAAGCAGGGCAAGAGGTAGGATTACAGCCCTGGGCTGCAGGAGTCTTGAAAGACCTGCTCTAAGGAACCCTATGGGCCAAGGCTCCAGAAGGAAGAGGCGTCTTGAGAGTGCAGGTTAACATTCAAGTGCTACTTCCTCCAAGCTCAAGATGGGCGCATCCCTAGGAGCGAGGAAAGGAGGCAGGAGACCCATGTGGATGAGCGGGGAGGTTCTGGAGAAACTTGGATGGAAGAAGGAAGGTCACAGAATGCGGAACGTTCCACCTCAGGGGGAGTGTATGAATGTTATCAGAATATGCAGGGATGCAACAGGGAAGGCCCAGCTGGAATTATACCTGGTAAGACCTTTACTGCTAAGGCTGGCCCTCAGGAGCCCTGGACCCTGGAGGGTAGGAGACAGAGTCTGGAGAAGAGAAGACTCTCCCTCAATTGCAGAGGATCAGGTTAGAGATGGTCTAGGCAAGCCCAACATTTACAAACCCATGGACCCTGATGGGATGCACCTGTGAGCCCTGAGGGGCCTGGCAGATGCTACTGCAAAGCTGCTCCTCTGTTGCTGTGGAAAGGTCCTGGAGAACAGGCGAGGTGCCTGAGGACTGGAGGAAAGGCAGTGTCACACAGCTCTGCAAAAAGGAGAAGCTGGGAACTTTACAGGTCGGTTGGCCTCACCTCCATCCCTGGAAAGGTGATGAAACAGCTCATCCTTGATGTCATCTCTAAGCATGTTGAGGAAGAAAGGTGGTGATGATCGGTCAGCATGGATTCACCCAAGGGAGATCATGCTCAATCGATCTGGGTGCCACCTGTGGTGGCATGACTGGCTGGGNGCCCTGAGGGGCCTGGCAGATGCTACTGCAAAGCTGCTCCTCTGTTGCTGTGGAAAGGTCCTGGAGGTGCCCGAGGACTGGAGGAAAGGCAGTGTCACACAGCTCTGCAAAAAGGAGAAGCTGGGAACTTTACAGGTCGGTTGGCCTCACCTCCATCCCTGGAAAGGTGATGAAACAGCTCAGCCTGGATGTCATCTCTAAGCACGTTGAGGAAGAAAGGTCATTGGAATTGGTCAGCATGGATTCACCCAAGGGAGATCATGCTCAATCGATCTGGGTGCCACCTGTGGTGGCATGACTGGCTGGGTGGATGAGAGGTGGGAGAGCAAGGCTTTTGATGCTGTTGCCCATAACACCCTCATGGTAACCTCTGGAGACATGGGTTGGATGAGAGGGCAATGAGATGGATGGAGAGAACTGGCCACGTGGCAGAGCTCTGAGGGTCGTGATTGGCGGTGCAGGGTCCAGTTAGAGGCCTGTAAGTAGTGGTGCTCCCTAGGGGTCAGTACTGGGTCCAGTCCTCATTAATATATTCATCAGTGACCTGGGTGAAGGGATGGAACGTACCCTCAGCAAGTTCACTGATGATACCGAACTGGGAGGGCTGGCTGACACTCCAGAGGGCTGTGCTACCATCCAGTGTGACCTGGACAGGCTGGAGAGTTGGGCAGAGAGGAACCTGATGAAATTCAACAAGGGCAAGTGTAGGGTCCTGCACCTGGGGAGGAGTAAACCCCTGCACCAGGTCAGGTTGGGGGCTGACCTGCTGGAGAGCAGCTCTGCAGGGAGGGACCCGTGAGTCCTCGTGGACAATAAGTTGCCCATGGGCCAGTAATGTGCCCTTGTGGCCAAGAAGGCCAATGGCATCCTGGGGTGCATTAAGAAGAGTGTAGCCCCAGGTAGAGGGAGGTCATCCTCCCCCTCTGCTCTGCCCTGGGGAGGCTGCAGCTGGAGCACTGGATCCAGTTCTGGGTTCAGAAGGACAGAGAACTACCCAACTACTCCAACCCCCCTGGATGTGTTCCTGCCCGACCTGCTCTGTGCTCTTTGCACCCCGGCTACAGGCCCTGCATTTGGATGCCCCTCTCATGGATGGGCTGAGTTTGTGGGGGCTCTGCCAGCTCCTCTATCGCAGCCTGATCTGGGACCAGCTGCTGCTACCACCTGGACTACCTGCTTCCCTCACAACTGCCTCCTTGGCTGAGCAGGCGGTGCTGGACCACCTGAATTTAGTAGCCTGGGGCC